>CM038679.1:226096258-226263031 GCA_021605205.1 Aegilops longissima
TAGTTGCAGCTCACTTAAGTTGTTGAGCGGACTCGAAACAAAGTAAGGCGCAAACTAGCTCTGAGTTGGTTCCTCCGCGCACAGGTTTTCCATACAAAGTACTATCGTTCGAGGAAGATAACTTAAAAATTTAAAAACTGATTGCTCAAACTTTGGCAACTTAGCTTTTCTGTCGTTTGCTTCCCGGCAAGGCGATACTTCCTCGGCGGCGCTTGGTGGCCCATACCATTATCTTCTCCTCCCCCGGCTAACTTTGGGTGGATGAACCTTCCTTTCTTGAGAAGAGAAAGAAGAAAATAAAGTTATGGAGCCTTGTGGCTCGTTATTGCTTACGGGTGTGGATGCTGCACAAAATGTTAGATAACACATGCAAAAAGATTATGAAAGCATGTAGTTGACAAGTTGTGCGCAACACATGAGCTTTACTGATGCACGGGGTCTGCGCCCGGCTTTGTACAAAGGATTACATGCAACATCGGCAAGACTTGTACAAAAGGTGGTTGCGGAGCAGGTTCGCAACCGCGCCTATAGGTAAACTTACGAAGATGCTCTATGTTCCGAGTTGCTCACGGAATGCCATCTTGGTCTCAAAGCGGACTGCGCCGGAGCCTAGTGACTCGTTTCACCCGATAAGGGCCTTCCCACTTGAGCGTCAACTTGTTGGAATTCTTGGCGGACTGAGCGGCGAAGAACAAGGTCGCCTTCCTCGAAGCTTCGGCATTAACTGCGGCTATGGTAGCGGCGCAAAGCTTCTGATAACGAGCAGCTCGTCTGAGCTGAAGGCGGTCCTCCTCAAGGAGCGGCAGCGTCATCTTATCGCAGCTTCTCTTGCTCAAGCTCATCATAGCGAGTACTCGAGGTGACCCATATCTGAGTTCCGTGGGAGAACTGCCTCTGCTCCATAGACTAGAGCAAAAGGTGTCGGCGATGGCTCGATTTGGCGTCGTCTGATCGACCAAAGAACCACGGCAGCTCCTCAATCCAGTTTCTTCCTTTGTGCAACTGTCAAAGTTCGGTCTTGAGCCCTCGCAACACTTCAGCATTTGCCCTCTCCGCTTGACCGTTGCTTCTCGGATGAGCAACGCGAAGCGAAGCAGAACCTTGGCGCCAAGATCTTGGACTATTGCATGAAGGTGCGACTTCGTGAATTGTGTGCCGTTGTCGGTGATGATCCTGTTAGGAATCCCAAAGCGGCAAACAATTGACTGAAGAACTTGATTCTTGTTGTCTTTGTCACCTTCCTCCTGCTTCCACTTCCGGCCACTTTGTGAACTTGTCGATTACAGCGTACAAGTACTCAAAGCCCCGACAACTTCGGGGAAAGGGCCGAGATGTGAGCCCCGGACGAAAATGGCCAGGATAAAGGGATCGTCTGGAGAGCTTGAGCTGGCTGGTGTATCTGCTTGGAATGGGCCTTGCGCTTCACACTTGGTTACTTGTGCGGTTGCATCACGGAGGGCTGTCGGCCGGAAGAAACCTTGCCGGAAAGCTTTGCGGCAAGTGCTCTTGCGCCAATGTGGTGACCACATATGCCTCCATGTATCTCACGCCAGCAACTTACATCCATCTTCGGTGAATACACTTCAATTTCACACCGTTGAGTCTTCTTACGTACAGCGTCTTTGTCGACAAACTGGTACATACTTGACTGCCGGGCTACTCTCTCCGCTTCTTCTTGCTCTTGGGAAGTTCTCTGTCTGAAGGAAATGGACAATCTGTTGTGCCCATCTTTGGAGCTTGTGGCTCGACAACAAGGACTAAAGGCACATCTGCTGCTGCGGGAACATCCGCTTGACAGCAAGAACCTGCGGCTCGGCGGAGCTTGATGTTCCCGGCAAGCTTTCGGAGCAAAACTTGTCGGGGCGTCGCTTCAACGAAACAAACCACAGGGCTTGTCGGAAGATGCTCCTCGGCACACTTGGTGTTGATCTTGGGGACCTTCACGGCGGCGGCCGGGTAGCTCTGCCGGAAAATAGTCGCCAGAAATCAACTTCCTCTTCTTGTTCTGTCCAGTTGATGGCGTTACAGTTGGTTGATTCAGCTTGAGCACAAAAATTCCTAGTTCCACAGGTAACTTGAGTGCGGCGCACTTTGATAGGCCATCAGCAATATCATTCTGAGCTCTTGGAACATGTTCCATTTGTAGGCCTTCAAAGTGTTCTTCTAGCCTTCTCACTTCATCGACGTAGGCTTCCATCAACGGACTCTAATAATCTTTGTTCACTTGGCGGACGACAAGCTGCGAGTCACCCCTGACAATGAGCTTCCTGATCCCAAGGTCCACTGCTATCCTGAGACCGGCAAGTAAGCCTTCATACTCTGCAGTATTGTTTGTCGCTTGTTCCTTGGGAAAGTGCATTTGGACTATGTACTTGAGGTGCTCTCCGGTGGGTGTGATGAGCAGCACGCCCGCACCGGCGCCTTGCAGCGAGAAGGCACCATCAAAGTACATCAGCCACTCTTTACTTGCTTCCTTGACGGGGATACTCGTCTCCGGAATTTCTTCATCTTGCATTGGCGTCCATTCTGCTATAAACTCTGCCAATGCTCTGCTTTGGATAGTTGAAGTGCTTTCAAACTTGAGGCCAAAGCTTGCAGTTCAGTGCCCACTCGACAATCCACTTTGTTGCTTCGGATTTTGCAATATTCTCTTCAGCGGTGAGCGGTGACAACTGTAATCTCATGTGCTTGGAAGTAATGGCGCAGCTTTCTCGAGGCCATGAGGAGGCGAAAAGCAATTTCGCACACGCAGTACCTTGACCTAGCCCCTGCGGAAGGGGCCGACAAAGTAAACTGGGCGCTGCACCATCCTTTTCTGCATCTTCTCGCAATCCTACGCAGATCCGTCCTTGTCGGGACCTGAGCTTGTCGGTGAAACCCCCTGCTTGTCGCTGGATGTATCTGCCTTGGTTCCCGGCTCATCATCTGCCTCTCTTTCCGCTACTAACGCAGCACTAACCACTTGATTGGTTGCCGCTATATAGCAGCAACTTCTCTTGTAGCCTAGGTGCGACAAGTATTGGAGTAGAGGACAGGTACCTCTTTAAGTCTGCAGCGCAGCCTCCGCCGAGTCCATTTCATTGGACCTGCCTTTTCAAAATCTTGAAAATGGCGGTAGCTCAGCAGACCTAGAGATAAACCTGCTGAGAGCAGCCACGCAACCGGCAAGTCTTCGTACATCCTTGACGCGCTTTGGTGCTTCAATCTGCTCAATGGCCTTGATCTTGTCGGGATTGGCTTCAATTCCCCTCTGAGACACGAAGAACCCGAGAAGCTTGCCGGAAGGAACTCCAAACACGCACTTCTCGGGGTTGAGCTTGAGGTTGATCTTGCGCAGATTTGCAAAGGTCTCATCTAAATTTTGAACCAGAGTTGCTTTGTCCTTGCTCTTGACCACTATGTCATCCATGTAAGCTTCTACATTTCTGTGCATTTGCGGCTCAAAAGCGTCATGGACTACTCTTTCAAATGTTGAACCGGCATTCTTTAGCCCAAAAGGCATCCGTACAAAACAGTAAGTGCCACATGGGGTGATGAATGCGGTTTTCTCTTCATCCTCTTCTGCCATGAAGATCTGATGATATCCTGAATATGCATCAAGAAATGAAAGCAAATCACATCCAGCCGTGGAGTCAACAATCTGGTCGATCGTGGCAAGGAAATGGGTCTTTGGACAAGCTTTATTAACATCGTGAAGTCGATACAAAGTCTCAATTTCCCATTTGCCTTGCGAACAACTACTGAGGATTGGCCAACCACGTAGGATGGAGCACTCCTCGACAAAGCCTGCTGCTTCCAACTTCTTGATCTCTTACGCAATGTATTCTTGGCGCTCCACTGCTGCTTCGACTTTACGCAGCGGGCGGCGCGATGAGGACAGACAGCTAGGTGATGCTCAATTACTTTCACAGGAACACGGGGATGTCGGACGGTTGCCATGCAAACCGTCGACGTTAGCCCGCGAGAAAGCAGCAAGCGCCTTCCTATTTAGGGTCGAGAGTGGCACTGATGGTGAAGGTACCACCAGCGCTGTCCTCCTTGGCGGGCACCTTCTTGGTCTTTGGTGGAGCCGCCATCATCTTCTTGCACTTGCCGGTGGAGCTCGATGGTGCGTCCTCGACGGTAGCGCAGAACTCCGAAGAGGTGCGCTTGCCGGAGTGTGCATCAGAGTTCTTGCCGGACTTGGCCTTCTTCTTCCCCGGGAGCTTCAGCGGCAAGTGATTTGCTATCTGTTGCAGCTGCTGCCTCCGGTAGATCTTGTCGGTGCGAGATAAGAGCATCCTTCTTGTCGCCATGGACGAAAATGACCTTATCGGGCCTGGCATCTTGAGCAAGTTGTATGCGTAATGAGAGGCTGCCATGAACTTGGCGAGTCTTTGGGCGGCCGAGTATCCCATTATAAGGTAATGGAAAATCAGCGGCGTCGAGCGTGACCCTCTCGATCCTGAAGTTTAGCTCGCTGCCAAATGTTACCGGCAACGTGATCTTCCCTTCGGCTTGCTCCTTCCGGGTTGATTCCTTGGAATGTGCGGTCTCTTGAGCTGTTGTCGGGCATCTGAAGCTTCGGAGCACCGTGGATGAGATCAGGTTTAAGCCGGCCCGCCGTCAACTAGCATCTTGGTGACCTTGAGGTTGCGGATAGTTGGTGAGACCAACATCGGCAAGCACCGACATGATTATCGATCGGGGTGGTCCTCAATATCAAAGATGATAGGCGTGCTGGACCATTTCAAAGGCTTGCGTGACTCTACGGATGGTTCTGCTGCATTAACCTCCCGCATCCATTGCTTGAGTTGGCGGTGTGAAGTATGAAGAGAGGCACCACCGTCAACGCAGAGGACCTCTGTTGCTTTCTGAAACTCCTGCTCATCAGTTTTGTCGTCTTCCATATCTTCATCATCGTCGTCGTCTTCATCCTTGTCGCGGCCGCGGGGAGGTCTGTCTCCTTGCCGCTGCTTGGCCTTGCCGTGGCCCCCCGGCGGGTCGCTTCTTGCTAACTCCCCAGCACCTTCTGGGCCTTTTCCTTGTCGCGCTTCGTACTCAGCCTTCTGCTGTTCAACAAGCTGCTCGACCTTCTTGCAGCTCTGGAGGTCGTGGCCCTTGGTGCGGTGAATCTTGCAGTACTGTTTGTTGGAGCTGTCCTGCTTGTCGGCGGCCGCCACAGGCTTGTAGTCGGCGCCAGCGGCAACCTCCTTGCCGGAGCCACCAACTTTGGCTTTCTTGGCGGCACCACCGTTGCCGGACTGCTCGACAACTAGTACCTCTTTGCCCTTCTTCTTTCTGTTGTTCCGTGCCGGCTCTTCTTCGCCGGGGCGGTCTCCTCACTATCGAGATCCTGCTTCGCATTCTCTCACAGAGTCTTCTTCCTTCCTCAGCACGTGCACACTTGTCGGCCAAGGCATACAGCTCACCGGCGTCCTTGACTTTGCACATCGCCATCTCCTCCCTCATCCTGTGGTTCCGCGCGTTACGATGAAATCGCGCTGATCACCTGGCGGGGTGGACATGCGGGATGTTATAGTGCACACGGCTGAATCTCTGGATGAACTTGCGCAGGGACTCTCCTTCCTTACGGGCGAGCAGGTGAAGGTCACTCTCTTGGCCATGAGGTTTGTGGCCGCTTGTGAAGGCGCCGACAAACTGACGACATAGATCTGCCCAAGAAGATATGGAGCTGTCCGGCAAGTGCATGAGCCAAGATCTGACATTGGGCTTGAGTACCAGCGGGAAGTAGTTGGCGAGGATCTTGTCGTCTCGTCCCCCTGCAGCCTGCACCGCGATGGTATAGATGCGGAGGAACTCCGACGGATGCGTCCTGCCATCATACTTCTCTGGCACGTCTGGCTTGAAATTTTTCTTGTCGGGCCACTGGACCTGCCGCAGCTCACGAGTGAACGCAGGGCAACCTCACAGACGTCTGACAAGTCACCTGGTTCCTCGGCGCCGTGCGTCGACAGAGGGCCCAGCGCGCTGGTCGGATTGACGCGCGCTTCTCTTCGGCGCTCGATGCGAGTTCGAGCGTCTTCTTGTTGCCGTTCTTGAAGAACTTGGCGCTGATCACAGCGAGCTCGTGGATCCGATGACGCGGTGGAGTCGCTGTCGAGGTGGATCCGCCGAGTTGGTGATCTTGGCCTTCGGATGGAGAGTGCATGGTGGTTGCACCCCATAGGTTTAAATCGCCACCGGCTCGTGCCTTGTCGTCTCGCCGCGGCAAGGATGCGATTGGTTGCCGCGAGTATCGCCGTTGGCAAAGCCGATGAGACTTTGAATGGTGGCCCTCCATTCGTCGACCTTGTCTGCCGTCGGAGGGTAATCCAGGAGCAGTTGAGCTCGCGCCAAAGCTTTCACTGAGTGGTGGGCGGAATGGCGAGCGGTGCGAGGCGGGATATGCTCGGACTTCTAAATATGTTAGAAGGAGCAGTATCCGTCGGCGACCGTGCCCCACTCGCACCAACTTTGTTGGCGCGCAAGCTGTTCTTGGCGTCCCGGATCCACCAACTCGATCTTGGCCCAACGAACGCATGGTGCTGCGAGCACCATGGCGCTGTCGATCTCGCGCCTCCGAGATGGACGCGGCACGTGAATGGACGCCGAGGTTTGCGCCGCCTTGTCCTTGGACTTAGCAGCCACACGGGCTCCCTCGTCGACGCCGCTCTTCCGCTGGCGTCTTCCCCACCACTCGTCGGCTCGGTGGTGGTGGGTTTGACGCGACGGCTCTCGTGCTGCGAAGCCTTCTTCTTGGTGGCATGTTGATGAAGATGATGAAGATGTTGCTCGTGTGAACGCCGGATCAGGTTCACACAGCCTCGACGCCCTACCGGGCGCGCCAAAGATGTCGGGAAGTTGATCGTGACCCACGAACACCTATGGGACCGCGGACCGAGTCCCTTTTGGTTCGGTGGGGGCGGAGACTGCACGAAGAAGCAGGTCGGCGATGCACACGAGCAGTTTTACCCAGCGTCGGAGCTCTCCGGAGATAATACTCCTCTGCTGCTTGTCCGATTATCTTGTGTTCTTGCTAGGGAGCAATGAGGGCTACAAAACCTAGCTTGAGTGTCTCTAGTCTCGAATGAGTCGAACCAGCGAACCCCTTCTACGTTGCGCATGGGCCTCCTTTTATAGGCTCAAGGGGTCACCAACAGTGGCAACGTGAGCGAGGGCAAAATGGGAAAATGAGTTGCGGTTGGTACAGCTACCTTGCATGTGTATTCTACCTAACTCGACGGCAAGGGACAAAAGCATTAAATGCCCGCCCATGTCGCCTAAACAATGCAGAAAAGGACCGCTGGGCGCCACCGCTTGCCACGATGGCACTCATGTCGCGCCGCTTACCGCTGCTCTCCGCTGGCTGCCAGACCTCTTGACACGCACGCTGGAATGGCCCCATGGCGACACGTTGGTGGATGAGCTGGAGCGGAGATGAAGAGAGGTTGCATGCCGGCAAGCACCTTGCAGCGGCTGAATCCTTGTCGCGCCCGGGAGCTTGTCGCCCACCAAGCCTTCCCGGCAAGCTCCTCTTGCCGGGGTCTTGTCTTCTGTGTGCCTTGAGTGGCCTTCCCGGCAAGCTCCTCTTGCCGGGGTCTTGTCTTATTGTCTTAAATACTTTGTCAATGAATGGCTTCAAAGGAACCATGAAGGACCTTGGCGATCACTAGGCAAACCTTGCCGCGCGGTGCTGCGACTGCCCGTGCACGAGTTCGGGATACTAGGGTACCCCTACTCTAGTACACCGACAGGGCGTCTGCTCCGAACTGTGTTCAGGGTGACCTGGTTCGTCCTGCTCCATCGCTGGGTCCGTATGGTCGTTGTTGCCTTCGGAGTTGATTGTATTATCGATCCTTCTGGCGCTCTTGTCACTATTTTTACTGTTGCTGTTCTTAGAACGGCGTCTGGGCCGTCGCTTTGGCTTTTGTCCGGGGGTTTTATCATCCGGACTGTCACCTTTGTCCTCTTTGGGCGTATCCACCATGTATACGTCGTGTGACGAAGGGGAAGTCCGGCGCCCCATAGATTCCGCATCTTCTCCTGCATCGTCGTCCATACCGTCGATGTCTTCGGAGTCGAAGTCAGGCACATCGGTTAAGTCATCGACCGTGGCTATGAAGTGGGTGGTGGGTGGGCAACGAATTTCTTTGTCGTCTGCTTCCCACTTGAACCGGACGTAGTTTGGCCCAGAATTTTCTGTCAAAGAGAGAGTTTTCAACGAGTTCAGCATGTCGCCGAAGGGCGAGTGCCGAAAAATGTCCGCGGCGGTGAATTCCATTACCGGAGCCCAACCTGGCTCGACCGGTTCGGGAGTGCGCGGACCGGAGTCAACATCCGGATACGAATCCGGGGTCCGGAGTCATAGGCCACCACAGAGCAAGGCCCGTGTTTGGCTCCAACGCCGATGAGTGCGCGACCTGCGGGGCGGGGTCCAGCCCTCCGTCCTCAGGCAATGCAGCCTGCTCCGGATTTAGGTCCGAGGCTAATGCGGGGGTGATACCCCGAGCTTTGTCCGGCAGCAGGTCTAAGCCGTTCTCGTCGTGACTGTCCGGTATCGTGTTATTGACGATGGTTGAAGGAGCCATCGAGCCCTGTAGCGACGACACAGAGGAACTCTCAATAAAAGCACCAATGTCGGTGTCAAAACCGGTGGATCTCGGGTAGGGGGTCCCGATCTGTGCGTCAAGGCTGATGGTAACAGGAAGCAAGGGACACAGATGTATGGGTAGTACAAGAGTAGATCTACCACGAGATCGTAGAGGCTAAACCCTAAGAGCTAGCCTATGATGGTATGATTATAATTGTGATCGGCCTTCTAAGGACCAACCTCTCCGGTTTATATAGACACCGGAGAGGGCTAGGGTTTACATGGAGTCGGTTACAAGGAAGGAAATATAATATCCGGATCGCCAAGCCTGCCTTCCACGCCATGGAAAGTCCCATCCGGACATGGGCCGAAGTCTTGAGTCTTGTATCTTCACGCTTCAATAGTCCGGACGTTGTACACAGTCTGGCTGTCTGGATACCCCCTAATCCAGGACTCCCTCAGATGTCCCTTAGCTTTATCGGGGGCAGGAACAAGGCCCGTCCCGTCTGTCGCCGCCTCGCCTTGCTTTCACATGAGCCCAGGCCAGCGATGCATGCGACACCATGTAGGCAGGCAGGCAGCTGAGGTGGCGCAGTGGTAGGGTCTTCACGAAGATCTGCATGCCACCACGCAGGTGCTTGCTGAGTTGGCGTAGAGGCCGCCCGTTGCCACGCAGGTGCCTGCCCAGCTGGTTGAGCTAGCAGCTGCTTGGGGACGGCGGTTCTAACGCCCCGGATTCGATGCGCCAGGTGTCTGTCAGTTATTCGTCATTGTTGCCATGTCATGTGCTTGCGTGTTGCACTTTGCCATGTCATCATCTGCATTTTTATCATGTCATCATGTGCATTTCATTTTGCATACGTGTTCGTCTCATGCATCCGAAGTTTTTTCCCGTTGTCCGCTTTTGCAATCCGCACTCCTATGTCTCCGGCGCCCCCTTTACCTCTTTTCGTGCGGGTGTTAAACGGTCTCGGAATGGACCGAGGTTTGCCAAGCAGCCTTGGTATAGCACCGGTAGACCGCCTGTCAAGTTTCGTGCCATTTGGAGGTCGTTTGGTACTCCAACGGTTAACCGGGTAACCGCAAAAGCCTCTTTTGTGTGCAGCCCAACACCCCTTCCAAACTGGCCCAAAACCCATCTAACTCCCCTCCATGCTCTCGGTCATTCGATCACGATCGCGAGGCCGAAAACCGCTCCTCATTTGGACTCTCCTAGCTCCCTCTACCTATAAATATGTGTCTTCCCCAAAAATTTCGCTGATGATGAATTCCTAGCTCCCTAACCCTAAAAATCTCCCCCGCACGCAGCCGGACATGTCCACCCCGGCCGGACGCATCTCCGCGCCGCGCTTAATCGGGGCTCGACACCTGTCCCGCCGCTGCCGTCCCGCCACACCTGCAGGAAGGTCAACCCTTGCCCGCCTGGCACGCCGCCGCCTTCCCGCCGCTGGCCGCCGCCGCCGCCTCCCGCCGGTGGCGCGCCGCCCGCTGCGCCCGCTGCCACCGGAGGTCCGGCCGCGCCTCCCGGTGCCCAGCGCTGGCCAAGGCTTCCCGCGGCGCCTCTGCGGCGCCGCGCCCTCCGCTGGGCCGAAGCGCCCGTCGCCCGAGCCGCCGACCCCACGCGCCAAGACTGCTGGCGGCCGGAGCCATGGGTCCGGCCCGCCCAGACGCCCTCCGTCGCCGCCACGCCGCCGGCTCCGCCTCGGTGTGCCTACTGGCGAGAGCCTGGCCCGCCTCGTTTTCCGCCGCCGATCGGTCGCTAGGTTGACTTCCCCCCCCTTCGAAATTGCCAAGTCCCAAGTGTTTCGCTTATTTTCATGCATTTTCATCATGTCATAACTCTGCATCCGTAGCTCCGTTTTGTGCGTGTAATATGTCAAATTGTTCGACTCGACGGGTACATCATTTAATTCCATTGCATCATTTACATTTGAGCTCATCTTGATGCCCGAAATGCTGTTAGAAGAGTGCTATGTGATGTTAGTTTCAGATTCTTATCAGAACATGCACTTTTGTCATTTTTGCCATGATTGATGTGTGCATCCTATGAACTTGAGTCCTACATGTGTTTTGTAATATGCCATGCCATCTTTCCAGGGGTGTATGCCATGTATTTTTGTGATCTCTGTGGTGACTAGCACAAGCATGCAAACTAGGCCTCATGATGTTGCTGATTTCAGCCCTGTTTTCTTGATATTTTTATGCCATGTTAACTTGATGCTACCGAGAGATCCATGCTTATTTTGAGATACTTCAGTAAGGATGTTTTGTTCTACATGTCTTGCTCTATCCATCCATGCCCTTGTTTGCAATTATGGAGTGCCATAGCTTGAGTCAATCGAGCTCTACTTTTGCTATAAAATGTTTCCTGGCAGATTGTTTACATGTTATTCAATTTTGCCAAGGTTGTTGTAGTTGATCCGTGTATGCTATGATATTGTTCTTGCCATGTATAGATTCTATGCCATGTCTTCTTACTGTTGGTTGCCTTGCCATGCCATGTATTGCTCTGTGGTGAGTGATTCGAGCTCACCAACATGCCTACCTATTGTTGTTCGTGCCATGTATGAATCTGTAATATAACTTGCCATGTTTACATGGGTGCCATCATATCTTCTGATCCTTTTTGGCTCATGGTCAGTAAGGGACTTTTTTTCTATCCATTTAGCAGTATCATGCCATGCCTTTGTTTGCCATGATAAGTTCCTGTAACATGTTGTTTCATAGCTCTAAACATTGCAACCTGATATTATTTGCAATCTTGCCATGTCATTTTGAGCATGTTCTAGTGATTTCTGGAGATAGCTCAGTGTTCATGTTTTGTAATGCTTTACCTGTACATCATGACCATGCCTTTTGTTTTCATATTGAGGTCCTGTAGCATGTTGTTTTGCTGCTTGCAATATGCCTAGTTGCTGTTTTGGACAGATTGTTGCTATGACTTGTATAGGGTGTATGTGTTGATCCGTTGCTCCGTTTTGTGTGTGCTCTATATGAAACTTGCTTGATTTTGCATGTAGCTTCATATTATCATGTTGCATCCATGTTTTGAGGTGTTTGATTGATGTTTGGGTGCATTTTGCATCAATGCCATGCTTATCTTGTTTTGCTCATATCTTCTAGGCCGTAGCTCCGAATTAAATGAACTTTATATGTAACTTGACTAGAATTTCGTGTAGATCATCGTGGTGCATCTTAACTTGCTGTTTAACAACTTGAACATAAGGTTTATTCAGATCTGGACCAATTTCGAAATTTGCATATGAGGACTTACCGGAATTGTTATATGTTGTTCCCGGCCTCATTTAAACTTGCCTTGATGTGTTCTTGTTTGCATCATCTCTTGCCATGAGTAGACTCATCCTAGATTTGTCATGCATCATGCTTGTTTGTGCATCATGCCTTGTTCATGTGTGGTGTGTTTACTATGTTGTGTGCTTCTTCTTGTTAGTTCTGTTTGCGTTGCGATCGTGAGGATTCGTTCGCTCACGCTTGGTTCGGCTTCATCCGTTCATCTTCTTCATGGACTCGTTCTTCTTCCTTGCGGGATTTCAGGCAAGATGACCGCTACCCTGGATCTCACTACTATCATTGCTATGCTAGTTGCTTCGTTCTATCGCCATGCTGCGCTACCTATTACCTGTTTACCAAGCCATCCCAAATTGCCATGTCAGCCTCTAACCTTTTGACACCTTTCCTATGCAAACCGTTGTTTGGCTATGTTACCGCTTTGCTCAGCCCCTCTTATAGCATTGTTAGTTGCAGGTGAAGATGAAGTTTGTTCCTTGTTTGAACATGGAGATGTTGTTCCTTGTTGGAACATGTTTACTTGTTGGGATATCACAATATATCTTATATTATTAATGCATCTATATACTTGGTAAAGGGTGGAAGGCTCGGCCTTATGCCTGGTGTTTTGTTCCACTCTTGCCGCCCTAGTTTCCGTCATATCGGTATTATGTTCCCGGATTTTGCGTCCCTAACGCGGTCGGGTGATTTATGGGACCCCCTTGACAGTTCGCTTTGAATAAGACTTTTCCAGCAAGGCCCAACATTGGTTTTACATTTTCCTCACCTAGCCTTTTTCCCTTGGGAGTCGCGCATCCCGAGGGTCATCTTTATTACCCCCGAGCCGTGCTTGTCTAAGCGTTGGTCCAAACTAGAGCACCGTCGGGACCATCCCTTGGCAACTTGGGTTACGTCGGTACTGTGACGCTTAGCTTATCCGGTCGTGGCTCGAGACGAGATACTGTGGCTACTATTAGGGTGTGTCGCACGCCGGAGAGTCTTGCTGGTCTTGTTTTATTCTTGTCGAAATGTCTTGTAGCTGGGATTCGAGACTGATCGGGTCTTCCGGGAGAAGGAATATCCTTCGTTGATCGCGGGAGCTTATCATGGGCTAAGTTGGGACACCCTGCAGGTATAAACTTTCGAGAGCCGTGCCCATGTTATGTGGCAGATGGGATTTTGTTAATATCCGGTTGTAGTAAACTTGAAGCAAACTCTTCTAAAATACACCAACCGTGTGCGTAACCGTGAGTGTCTCTTTTGGGGTTGATCGAGAGGAGAACACGGTTTCGGGTTATGTCGGCGTAAGTAGGAGTTCAGGATCACTTCTTGATCATTACTAGTTGACGACCGTTCCTTTGTTTCTCTTCTCGCTCTCATTTGCGTATGTTAGCCACCATATATGCTTAGTCGCTGCTGCAACCTCACCATTTACCCTTCCTCACCCCTTTAAGCTTTGCTAGTCTTGATACCCATGGTAATGGGATTCTTTGAGTCCTCGTGGCTCTGATTACTACACCACCATTTGCGTGTACAGGTTTGCGATGATCATGACGCGAGAGCGATGTTTGCTTGTATTGGAGTTCTTCTTACGCTTCTTCTTGATCGGGGAATAGGTTCGGTCGGCCTTTGGGCTAGCGAGGTGGATGTCGTTTGAGCTTGTTTATGTTTCATCCGTAGTCGGATGTTGATCTTGTATTTGATGTTGATGTATTCTTGTGGCATTTGTGCCTTTTGTATGTATCCCCATCTATTATGTAATGTTGATGTAATGATATCCACCTTGCAAAAGCGTTTCAATATGCGGGTCTATCCTTGGTGGGACCGTCGAGTTCCTTTTGGATAGGGTCGCATATTGGGCGTGACAAGTTGGTATCAGAGCCTTGACCGACCCTAGGAGCCCCCTTGTTTGATCGTGTAGTTTGGCCGCAGTTGAGTCTAGAATAAAACTTTTCGGAGTCTAGTTATATCGGAGAGTAGGATTTCTTTTTACTCCTCTGCCCCTTCGTCGCTCTGGTGAGAAATCCTGACGTAGGTGTTTTGAACTACTCCTCTTCCCCTTCAAAATTTTTGTAACGCCCTCGATGCGGCTATATCTCCCACGTGTCGAAGCACAACTTAGAGGCATAACCGCATTGAAAGCAATGTCGCAAGTGAGGTAATCTTCACACAACCCATGTAGTACATAAGGGAAAGAGATACATAGTTGGCTTACAGTCGCCACTTCACACAGTACATAAATAAACATCCATCATACATATTACACTCAAGGTCCGACTACGGAACCAAAATAAAAGAAGATACCCCAAATTGCTACACAGATCCCCGATCGTCCCAACTGGGCTCCACTACTGATCATCAGGAAAAGACACATAGTAACGACCACGTTCCTCATCGAACTCCCACTTGAGCTCGGTTGCATCACTGCTGACCGCATCGTCGGCACTGCAACTGTTTTGGTAGAATCTGTGAGTCGCGGGGACTTAGCAATCTCACACCCGCGAGATCAAGACTATTTAAGCTTATAGGAAGGACAGAGTTGTGAGGTGGAGCTGCAGCAAGCAACTAGCATATATGGTAGCTACATTCGCAAAAGAGAGCGAGAAGAGGAGCAAAGCACGGACGTGAAGCTAGTAGCGATCAAGAAGTGATCCTGTACTACTTACGTCAAACATAACTCCAACACCGTGTTCACTTCCCGGACTCCGCCGAGAAGAGACCATCACAGTTACACACGCGGTTGTTGTGTATTTTAATTAAGGTCAACCGGGTTTTCTACAACCGGACATTAACAAATTCCCATCTGCCTCATAACCGCGGGCACGGCTTTGAAAGATAATACCTGCGGGGTGTCGCAACTTAGCCCATTATAAGCTCTCACGGTCAACGAAGGATATTCCTTCTCTGGGAAGACCCGATCGATCTCGGAATCCGGACTACAAGACATTTCGACAGCAATAAAACAAGACCAGCAAAGCCGCCCGATTGTGCCGACAAATCCCGATAGGAGCTGCACATATCTCGTTCTCGTGGCACATCCGGATGAGACTAGCTACGAGTAAAACCAAGCCTCGAGTTTCCCGTGGTGGCCCTGCAGTAGCTCAGTTCGGGCCAGCACTCGAAGGAGCACTGGTCCGGGGTTAAAATAAAGATGACCCTCGGGCTCGCGAAACCCGGGGAAAAAGGCTTAGGTGGCAAATGGTAAAACCAAAGTTGGGCCTTGCTGGAGGAGTCTTATTCAAAGCGAACTGTCAAGGGGGTCCCATAAATCACCCAACCGTGTAAGGAACGCGAAATCCAGGAACATAACACCGGTATGACGGAAACTAGGGCGGCAAGAGTGGAACAAAACACCAGGCATAAGGCCGAGTCTTCCACCCTTTACCAAGTATATAGATGCATTAATTATAGCAGATATATTGTGATATCCCCAACAAGTAAACATGTTCCAACAAGGAACAACATCTCCATGTTCCAACAAGGAACAAACTTCATCTTCACCTGCAACTAGCAACGCTATAAGAGGGGCTGAGCAAAGCGGTAACATAGCCAATCAACGGTTTGCTAGGAAAGGATGGTTAGGGGCTGACATGGCAATATGGGTGGCATGATATAGCAAGTGATAGGCATCACCGCATAGGCATAGCAAAAGAGCGAGCATCTAGCAAGCAAAGATAGAAGTGATTTCGAGGGTATGGTCATCTTGCCTGCAAAGTTCTCAGAGTTGTCGAAAGCTTGATCCTCGTAAGCGTTCTCAACAGGTTCCTCGTTCACATACTCGTCTCCCGGCACTACCCAAAACAAGAACACAAACAAAGGAACCACAATAAATCACGGTGCAATGCACAAGCAACGTGATGCAAAACATGACATGATATGCGAGATGTGATATGCAATGCGTATGCGCGCTCCGGAAGGAAAATGATGAACCAGGCATCAACTTGGCAAACCAAGTATGCCGCTGGAAAGATGAGATGATTTCGGTTGAAATCGATATAAAGATCACCAGAATCGGATGCACGGTTTGCAAATGACAAGCAAAACAAGAATGGCACAAATCTGCCATTAACAGCATGATACCACTTAGCAAGCAATCAAGAAATTAAGCTACTGCACCCAAACGTACCAGAAAAGCATATGGCAGTGATCTACTCAAGATGCTTGACAAAAGACGAACACTGAGCTACGGCTAAATCACATCATAACAGGTCCAAACAAGCATGGCAAAAGTGCAAAACATATCAGCTTCACAGACTTAGTGAAATACTAACATGCCAGAAATCAGCATCAGGAAGCAATGTTCAGAGCAATGAAACAGCATGCTACAGGAACTTATAATAGCAAAACAAGACATCGCATGAAGCTACTCAAAGCATAGAACAAAAGTCCCTTACTGACCATAAGCCAAAAGGGATCAGAAAATATAGTAACACCCATGTTAATATAGCAAGTTTCGTTAACAGATTCAGCAACAGGGCATGTCAAAAACAGATAACAAGTAGGCATGTTTAAGAGCTCAAAGCACTCACTACAGAGCCTTTCATGATAAACTAAGCATACATACATCAAGAAGACATGGCATATAAGACATACATGGCAAGGACAACATCATAGCATACACGGATCAACTACAACAACCTTGGCAAAATTGAATAACATGTAAACAATCTGCCAGGAAACATTTTATAGCAAAAGTAGAGCTCGATTGACTCAAGCTATGGCACTCCATAATTGCAAACAAAGGCATGGATGGATAGAGCATAACCATATGTTCAAAACATCCTTACTGAAGTATCTCAAAATATGCATGGATCTCTCGGTAGCATCAAGTTAACATGGCATAAAAATATCAGCTAAACAGGGGCTGAAATCAGCAACATCAAGAAGCCTAGTTTGCATGCTTGTGCTAGTCACCACATAGATCACAAAAATACATGGCATACACCCCCGGAAAGATGGAATGGCATATTACAAAACACATGTAGAACTCAATATCATAGGGTGCACACATCAATCATGGCAAAAATAACAAAAGTGCATGTTCTGTTAAGAAACAGAAACTAACATCACATAGCCTTCTTCTAACAGCATTTCGGGCATCAAGATGAGCTCAAATGAAAATGATGCAATGACATGAAATGATCTACTCTTCGAGGCGAACATTTTGACATATTACACGCACGAAACGGAGCTACGGATGCAGAGTTATGGCACGACGAAAATGCAACAAATATCATCACAGAAAAAAACTTAGATGATTTTGGGGAAGAAAGTCAACCGGGCGGTGGATCTCAGATCCGGCCGGACCCGAGGCGGCCGGCGGCGCGGCTGCTCGCCAGAGCAGCGTCGGGGGAGGACGAGGCCGGAGGAGGAGGAGACGGGCGGCCGGCGGGGCGGGCAAGCGCGCCGCGGAGGCGCGGGTGGCGGCGGCGGGCCGGCCGTTAAGCGACCGGGGCCGACGGGACGGCGTGGTGGTCGGCGGCGGGCGGCGGTCGTCGGCGCGAGCGGCGGCCGGGCCCGAGGCGGCGCTGGGGACGGGCCGGGAGGGCGGATCGGGCTCAGCGGCGGGCGGCGGCGTAGGTGGTGGCTGGTGCCACGTGTCGTGCCCTGGTTCGCCAGGCGGGGCGGACACGTCCGTCGGCGCGGGATTTTTGTCCGGTGGCGCGAGGTAGGGGAAGGCTAGGGTTTGTACCGCGATTTGGAATGGGGGGTGTATATATAGGCATAGAGGGAGCTAGGAGAGTCCAAATGAGGTGCGTTTTTCGCCCACACGATCGTGATCGAACGACGGAGAGCATGGAAGTGACTTAGATGGGTTATTGGACTATTTTGACAGGGTGTTGGGCTGCAACTTAAAAGAGGCCTTTGCGAGAGTGCGGTTAACCGTTGGAGTACCAAACGAGCTCCAAAAGACCCGAAACTTGACCGGTGGTCTACTGGTGGTATACCAAGGCCACTTGACAAACCTCGGTCCATTCCGAGAAAGTTTAGTACCCGCTCACGGAAAAACGTAAAAGGGGGCGCCGGGGGATATAGGAGTGCCGGATTGCAAAACGGACAACAGGGAAAATGCTCGGAATCATGAGACGAACACGTATGCGAATGCGATGCACATGATGACATGATATGAAATGCATGACATGGACAAAATGCAAAAGAGGAAACACCCAACCACGGAGGGAATATCATATCACAATGCCGAAAATGGCAAGAGTTGGAGTTACAAATATGGAAAGTTACATCCGGGGTGTTACAATTTTCTTTAGGATCACGCAGTTGGTTTTCCGATCGTTGGCCCTCAGCTCTTTTCATCCGGTGCATTTCTCGTCAAGCCGGCTCGACCATCTTCATCTTTGCCAAGTTCAATCCTTAGTTCTTCCTCCGACGTCGTTGTTTTTCCTTGTCCGAAGTTGTCCTTGTTTTTCCTGCCCGTCCTCCCTTCTTCTTTTCCGAACCGGAGTCTGTATTCGAGTATCCATCCTACTCGTGCGAAGTCTTTGCTTTCTTTCCTCAATGATTTCAACCGGTGTTGTCTCTTCAAGATATTCGTCGGTTTCCCCTTCCAAGTTGTCTTTGTTTTCCCACCGTCCCACCCTCTTCTTCCTGGAGTTTGAGTCTCTTTCGACCATCTATTTCATTCGTACGGAGCCTTTTCAGTATTCCTTCAATTATTTCAACCGGTGAATTCTTGTCTCGTTCGACATACTTCATCTATTTTTCTTTTTCCGGTGGATTCAATTCAAGTTTTTCGAGTTGATCACATTCTTTTCCTTGGTTAAAGTATTTTCCCTGCTCGTTCGCCTCTCGCCAGTTTATCCTTCCGAAGTGATGAAGACATCTCAAGAGATTCGTCTGTGTTCGAATTAATTCGAGGTTGTCACTTCATTCAAATATTTCAATTGTTCCGGTGCTTCACCTATCTGCTCAACAATTCTTTCCAACGGTGTTTTTCTTTTTAGTGGGCCATAACCCACAGGTCTTTTTCTAGGATATTACCTGACTCTTCTAATTTCCCCGGAGTTATTCATAATTCTTTTCGGAGTTTGACGTAAGTATGAATTTCATCAGTCACATGTTTTTCCAAGATCGATTTCAAATGCTTTTCATTGTTGCCTCAACCTCTTCGCTTTTTTCGTTCCCCGGAGTGCCTTAGCAATTCGTGGTGATGTTTCTCATCGTCATTCTCAACATTTAAAGACCGAAGAAGAGTTTCTCTTAAATCTTGTCCGTTCCCCCGGAGATTCATGGTGCTAGCTCGATGTTATCCTATCTAATTGTTTCCAGTTGTGCAATTCTTTTCATCCATCCGGAGTATTTCAGGAGTTGTTTTCCGTCTCGATCATCCGGAGGCCATCTTTTCGGAAGATTTCTTCATTCTAAGTTTTCAGATTCGTTCTCCAATTATTCTATATCCGTGCCCCTTCGTTCGTCTCAATATTCTTCCGGTGCCTCGTTCAAGTGTTCTTTAATAAGCTCATGATCTCTTTGTTCTTTTGCATCTAAATCCCCTCTAGCTTATTGGTTCTTCTAATTCTTCCCGGTGATTATTTCTTTTTCATCAGTCATTTTTGAATTCTTACGGTGTTCGTTCAAGATTCTTTTCTTTGATGATCATATTAATTCATTCGTTCTTTTCAATCTTACCGGTGGTTCATGAAGACTTTCTCAAGACTGCAATATGTCACTTCTTAATCCTTTTCAAGAGGAATAAGTTGCATGCCAAATCTATTGCTTGTCATCAATCTAATTTGATGAAGGATAAGCATACAATAAATCTTATTCTTAATTCATCCTAGTGATTAATCCCTTCCTTCGGAGTTTGTTCTTAATGAATATATTCTACTTCCAAGTGTTTTCATCTTTTCTTTTCCGGAGTTCAATTTTTTCCTTGGCCATTTCATCGGAACCTCCATCTAAGTGACCGCAAGGTTCATCTTATTCTTTCTTCCTTCGTTCTATCTCATCATCCTTTTTGTTAACGGAGTTCTTCACTGTGGTTCTTCATGATTTAATTCATTCTTCAAGAGTTCATCTATGTTCTTTTGGTGGAGTTCAAGTATCTTTTCTTCTCGCATCTCGAAGTGCAATTAATTCTCCATATTCTTTTGAAGTGGAGTTTTGCATTTCTTTGTTCTTCTCAGCTATCCAATTATTTCTGTGTGTGGCCGGTTATCAACTTATGATTTCTGAGATGTTATCCATAAGACCACGACAAGCTTATTCTTTCGTTGTTGATTTTCTCAACAACTCCAGTCAATCCTTCCTTCTAAGTTCTTTTCATTCAATTTTTCAAATTCTTCCGTAGGTATTGCATTGCTTATGTCGTCAAGTGTCATTCCATCTTGTGAAGTTCAGATTCTATTCCTTCCATGTTTTAGCCGGAGTGCTGCCTAAATCCTTTCAGTCTTATCCGTTTCTTTTCTCATTCTAACCACTCCGGTCAGAACGAGTAGTTTCATAGTCTATATGATTCCGTGAGCTTTCGATTCTCGTCATTCTCGTCGTTCCTCTCGTTTTCTCGAGTGCTCTCGATTCTTTGCTTCTTCTCTTCAGTTCTTGTTTCACCTCATCCCTTTTCCCTTCCGTCTCGGTCCTAAGATCTCGGGACGAGATCTCTTGTTAGTGGAGGAGTGTTGTAACGCCCCGGATTCGATACGCCAGGTGTCTGTCAGTTATTCGTCATTGTTGCCATGTCATGTGCTTGCGTGTTGCACTTTTCCATGTCATCATCTGCATTTTTATCATGTCATCATGTGCATTTCAATTTGCATACGTGTTCGTCTCATGCATCCGAGCTTTTTCCCCGTTGTCCGTTTTGCAATCCGGCACTCCTATGTCTCCCGGCTCCCCCCTTTACCTCTTTTCGTGTGCGGGTGTTAAACGGTCTCGGAATGGACCGAGGTTTGCCAAGCGGCCTTGGTATAGCACCGGTAGACCGCCTGTCAAGTTTCGTGCCATTTGGAGGTCGTTTGGTACTCCAACGGTTAACCGGGTAACCGCAAAGGCCTCTTTTGTATGCAGCCCAACACCCCTCCCAAACTGGCCCAAAACGCATCTAACTCCCCTCCATGCTCTCGGCCGTTCGATCACGATCGCGTGGCCGAAAACCGCTCCTCATTTGGACTCTCCTAGCTCCCTCTACCTATAAATATGTGTCTTCCCCAAAAATTTCGCGGATGAATTCTTCCCTAACCTAAAATCTCCCCATGACGCAGCGGACATGTCCACCCGGCCGGACGCATCTCCGCCGCCGCCGCGCTTAATCGGGCTCGACACCTGTCGCCGCCGCCGTCCGCCGCCCATTGCCATGTCCATGGTCCCGAGGCCCCGCCCGCTGGACAGCCTGCCCGCGCGCGCCCGCCGCTGGCGCCTCGCCGCCTCCCGCCCGGTGGCGCGCCGCCAAGGCTGCGCCCAGACCGCCACCGGAGGTCCGCCGCGCCTCCCGGTGCCCAGCGCCGCGCCTTCCGCCGGCGCCTCCTGCGGCGCCGCGCCCTCGCCGCCGGGCAGCGCCCGTCGCCCGACCACCAAACCCACGCGCCGCGGCGCCCGGCGGCCGGAGCCATGGTCCGCCCGCCCGACGCCCTCCATCGGCGCCTCACCGCCGGCTCCGCCTCGGTGCAGCGCTCCGGCGAGAGCCCGGTCCGGCCTCATTTTCCGCCGGCCAGATCTGGCTAGGTTGACTCCCCCCCTTGAAATTGCTAAGTCCCAAGTGTTTCTGCTTATTTTCATGCATTTTCATCGTGTCATAACTCTGCATCCGTAGCTCCGTTTCGTGCGTGTAATATGTCAAATTTTTCGACTCGACGGGTACATCATTTCATCCCATTGCATCATTTACATTTGAGCTCATCCTGATGCCCGGAATGCTGTTAGAAGAGTGCTATGTGATGTTAGTTTCAGATTCTTATCAGAACATGCACTTTTGTCATTTTTGCCATGATTGATGTGTCCATCCTATGAACTTGAGTCCTACATGTGTTTTGTAACATGCCATGCCATCTTTCCAGGGGTGTATGCCATGTATATTTGTGATCTCTGTGGTGACTAGCACAAGCATGCAAACTAGGCCTCATGATGTTGCTGATTTCAGCCCCTGTTTTGCTGATATTTTTATGCCATGTTAACTTGATGCTACCGAGAGATCCATGCTTATTTTGAGATACTTCAGTAAGGATGTTTTGTTCTACATGTCTTTCTCTATCCATCCATGCCCTTGTTTGCAATTATGGAGTGCCATAGCTTGAGTCAATCGAGCTCTACTTTTGCTATAAAATGTTTCCTGGCAGATTGTTTACATGTTATTCAATTTTGCCAAGGTTGTTGTAGTTGATCCGTGTATGCTATGATATTGTTCTTGCCATGTATAGATTCTATGCCATGTCTTCTTACTGTTGGTTGCCTTGCCATGCCATGTATTGCTCTGTGGTGAGTGATTCGAGCTCACCAACATGCCTACTTATTGTTGTTCCTGCCATGTATGAATCTGTAATATAACTTGCCATGTTTACATGGGTGCCATCATATCTTCTGATCCTTTTTGGCTCATGGTCAGTAAGGGACTTTTGTTCTATCCATTTAGCAGTATCATGCCATGCCTTTGTTTGCCATGATAAGTTCCTGTAACATGTTGTTTCATAGCTCTAAACATTGCAACCTGATGTTATTTCTGCCAAAGCCCGAAACTGTTATTATTTGCAATCTTGCCATGTCATTTTGAGCATGTTCTAGTGATTTCTGGAGATAGCTCAGTGTTCATGTTTTGTAATGATTTACCTATACATCATGACCATGCCTTTTGTTTTCATATTGAGGTCCTGTAGCATGTTGTTTTGCTGCTTGCAATATGCCTAGTTGCTGTTTTGGACAGATTGTTGCTATGACTTGTATAGGGTGTATGTGTTGATCCGTTGCTCCGTTTTGTGTGTGCTCTATATGAAACTTTCTTGATTTTGCATGTAGCTTCATATTATCATGTTGCATCCATGTTTTGAGGTGTTTGATTGATGTTTGGGTGCATTTTGCATCAATGCCATGCTTATCTTGTTTTGCTCATATCTTCTAGGCCGTAGCTCCGAATTAAATGAACTTTATATGTAACTTGACTAGAATTTCGTGTAGATCATCGTGGTGCATCTTAACTTGCTGTTTAACAACTTGAACATAAGGTTTATTCAGATCTGGACCAATTTCGAAATTTGCATATGAGGACTTACCGGAATTGTTATATGTTGTTCCCGGCCTCATTTAAACTTGCCTTGATGTGTTGTTCTTGTTTGCATCATCTCTTGCCATGAGTAGCCTCATCCTAGATTTGTCATGCATCATGCTTGTTTGTGCATCATGCCTTGTTCATGTGTGGTGTGTTTACTATGTTGTGTGCTTCTTCTTGTTAGTTCCTGTTTCGTTGCGATCGTGAGGATTCGTTCGTCTATGCTTGGTTCGGCTTCATCCGTTCATCTTCTTCATGGACTCGTTCTTCTTCCTTGCGGGATTTCAGGCAAGATGACCGCTACCCTGGATCTCACTACTATCATTGCTATGCTAGTTGCTTCGTTCTATCGCTATGCTGCGCTACCTATTACCTGTTTACCAAGCCATCCCAAATTGCCATGTCAGCCTCTAACCTTTTGACACCTTTCCTATGCAAACCGTTGTTTGGCTATGTTACCGCTTTGCTCAGCCCCTCTTATAGCGTTGTTAGTTGCAGGTGGAGATGAAGTTTGTTCCTTGTTGGAACATGGAGATGTTGTTCCTTGTTGGAACATGTTTACTTGTTGGGATATCACAATATATCTTATATTATTAATGCATCTATATACTTGGTAAAGGGTGGAAGGCTCGGCCTTATGCACGGTGTTTTGTTCCCTCTTGCCGCCCTAGTTCCGTCATATCGGTATTATGTTCCCGGATTTTGCGTCCCTAACGCGGTCGGGTGATTTATGGGACCCCTTGATAGTTCGCTTTGAATAAGACTTTTCAGCAAGGCCCAACATTGGTTTTACATTTGCCTCACCTAGCCTTTTTCCCTTGGGAGTCGCGCATCCCGAGGGTCATCTTTATTACCCCGGGCGATTGCTTGTCTAAGCGTTGGTCCAAACTAAACACCGTCGGGACCATCCCTTGGCAACTTGGGTTACGTCGGTACTGTATGCTTACCTTATCCGGTCGTGGCACGAGGCGAGATCTGTGCGGCTACTATCGGGGTGTCGACGCGCAGGAGGTCTTGCTGGTCTTGTTTTATTCTTTGTCGAAATGTCTTGTAGCTGGGATTCCGAGACTGATCGGGTCTTCCCGAGGAGAAGGAATATCCTTCGTTGATCGCGAGAGCTTATCATGGGCTAAGTTGGGACAGCCCTGCAGGGTATAAACTTTCGAGAGCCGTGCCCGCGGTTATGTGGCAGATGGGATTTTGTTAATATCCGGTTGTAGTAAACTTGAAGCAAACTCTTCTAAAATACACCAACCGTGTGCGTAACCGTGAGTGTCTCTTTTCGGGGTTGATCGAGAGGAGAACACGGTTTCTGGGTTATGTCTGATGTAAGTAGGAGTTCAGGATCACTTCTTGATCATTACTAGTTGACGACCGTTCCTTTGTTTCTCTTCTCGCTCTCATTTGCGTATGTTAGCCACCATATATGCTTAGTCGCTGCTGCAACCTCACCATTTTACCCTTCCTCACCCCTTTAAGCTTTGCTAGTCTTGATACCCATGGTAATGGGATTGCTGAGTCCTCGTGGCTCACAGATTACTACACCACCAGTTGCAGGTACAGGTTTGCGATGATCATGACGCGAGAGCGATGTTTGCTTGTATTGGAGTTCTTCTTCTGCTTCTTCTTCGATCAGGGAATAGGTTCCAGGTCGGCAGCCTGGGCTAGCAGGGTGGATGTCGTTTGAGCTTCTGTTTATGTTTCATCCGTAGTCGGATGTTGATCTTGTATTTGATGTTGATGTATTCTTGTGGCATTTGTGCCTTTTGTATGTATCCCCATCTATTATGTAATGTTGATGTAATGATATCCACCTTGCAAAAGCGTTTCAATATGCGGGTCTATCCTTGGTGGGACCGTTGAGTTCCTTTTGGATAGGGTCGCATATTGGGCGTGACAGCGGTGGAGTCTTGGTCGACGCGGGCCTGGTCGTGGCCCCGCTGACGCCCTCAGCGAGGGCCTTGCCGGGGGCCCGGCAAGAGTCTTGCGGTGGCGTTGCAGTCGTCCCTGGCAAGGCGCTTGCCGGGGGTCTTGTGGATCTCCTTGGCAAGGATCCCGCCGAGGGTCGCCGTCTTCTGGTTCTCATCTGATCTCACATCTCTATGGTCTTGACAAAGATCTGCATGCCACCACGGAGGTGCCTCCCGAGCCCTAGTTCCAATGTAGTTGGTTGGGTTGGAACCCGTGGGCTCAAGGGTGCCTCACTCTGTTGGCGTCGGGCGTGCTGCCCCGGCAAGGCCCTTGCCGGGGCTGCCGAGGTTGCCCCCACAAGGGTGTTTCCGGGGGAACCTGCTTCGCCCTTCTGTCCTTTGTGTTCTTGGTCTTGGCGTTGCCTTGGCCGTCTTGTGCTTCGGCTTCTCTCCGGCTTCCCTCCTTTGCCCTGCTACGTGCAGCCATGGTGCGCGGCTCTAACTGCCCGTGCATAAGTAAAGGGGTCAAAAGGAGATCCCCTAATTTTGTACACCGACAGGAGCCCTCGGGCCTGGGCCACACACAAGCACGACACGTTGTTGGGCCAGGCCCGAAACAGTCTTGTGAGGCAGGCGGGCGGATTTTACCGATAACTCTTCGTATCTTGTGCTTCCTCAGGACCCGCAGGCAGCGCGGCGTGGGGGTCGTGTGTGATGTGTGCGGCATGCGTGGGGTGGTTTTCGCACACATGCGTCACATCACAGTTAATGGGAAAGGAGGCGGCCCGCGCCTTCCCCGTAAAAAGGAATAACCGCGGGCGCGCTGCTCACTTTACCCCCTTTGCTGCGTCTTCTCCAATCTCAGAGCCGCCCCCCTTTCTTCCTCCTTCTCAAACTCTCGCCTTTGCTCGCCGCCGCTGCGTCTCCGTCGTCTTCTGTCTCTTGCTCCCCCCAGCCGTCATGGCGCCCAAATCCACCAAGGGCAAGGGACTGGCCAAGGATGCCGGAGCGATGGAGCCGCCGGAGAGTGCATTGGCGGCGCAGCGGACGCTGCTTGCCTACTTCCCCTCGACGGTCGACGTGTTCGAGCTCCGAGAGGCCTTCAAACCCCTGTGGGGGGTGAAGACGGGGGGAGAGACGACGGGGCATCCAGCCACGCGTGTCATCCCCGCCAATTGCACTGAGGCCACCTCAAATCGGTACCCTTTCTTTGTCGACTACTTCTCCAGCAGGCTCTGTCCCTCCTTCTCCGATTTCTTCAATGACATCATGCACACCTACGGCTTCCACCTTTCGGATTTTACTCTGAATGCCGTGGCGTGCATGGCTCTTTTCGCGCACCTCTGCAAGGGCTTCACCGGGGTGCATCCCAACAAGGCGCTCTTCCGCCACTACTTCTTCCCTCGGATCCAACCAGGGGGCGCCATTTCCGGTTGTGTCGCCTGGATCCCACGGGCCAAGGGGACATACCGGGAGGGTGCCATGAAGGAGAGGTGGGAAGAATGGCGGGGCCGGTGGTGCTGGATTGAAGAGAGGGACCCGCTGAACTTTTGCCGGGTCCGCGATGTGCCGCCGGTTCGCCGGGGCGACTGGAGCGACGTCGACGCCGACGATGCGAAGTTCACGGTCGCCACCACCAGGATCCTTCACCTTACCGAGGCCGGGCTCACCCTTGAGATGATCGGGGCGGATTTCATCCGCCGCCGAATCACTCCGTTGCATAACAAGGGGAGGCCGGCCTGGCTCTTCACGAACGCCGCCGACATCATGAGGCTTCGCCCTGGCCTCAACCACAACTTCACGGTGATGGGGCACACTCACTTCTGCCAGCGGCTCTTCCAGCTCGACGTGAACCGCGACGGCGAGGTCGTACGGACCGGCAAGGCCGCGAGGGCCGCCGCGAAGGCCGGCAAGGTCACCAAGGGGCCCTTGTTCAAGTTGCTGGCAGGAGTGGTCCCGCTGAGCAACAACTCGCGCCGGACCGACATCATCGCCATGATGCCAAACTTTAACGCGCATGGCCTTGACCCGAGCTGGGTCGACAGGAGGAAATTCAAGTGCAGGAGTTTTTCGACACCTTGCATGAGGTGTATGTCACCGCCCAGCCGCGGCTCGTCCAGGACACCACCCAGGCGGAGCTGGACTACATCGCCACCAGGGTGATGGAGGCAAAGCTTGCCGAGGAGGCCGGCAGCACCGGTGGCATGGAGGACAAGGCCGCGGCGGAAGCGGAGGAGAAGGAGCTCTCCCAGTGGGCGGAAGCCACTGGGGAGGTCAGCAGCGCCGGTGATGACCCACAAGTATAGGGGATCTATCGTAGTCCTTTTGATAAGTAAGAGTGTCGAACCCAACGAGGAGCAGAAGGAAATGATAAGCGGTTTTCAGTAAGGTTTTCTCTGCAAGCACTGAAATAGTAGGTGATAGATAGTTTTGTGATAAGATAAATAGTAACAAGCAAAAAGTAAATAAAGTAAATAACGTGCAGCAAGGTGGCCCAATCCTTTATGTAGCAAAGGATAATCCTGGACAAATTCTAATAATGAATAAAGAGCTCCCGAGGACACATTGGGAATTATCGTCAAGCTAGTTTTCATCACGTTCATATGATTCGCGTTCGGTACTTTGATAATTTGATATGTGGGTGGACCGACACTTGGGTACTGTCCTAACTTGGACAAGCATACCACTTATGATTAACCCCTATTGCAAGCATCCGCAACTACAAAAAGGAGTATTAAGGTAAACCTAACTGTCGGTGTCAAAACCGGCGGATCTCGGGTAGGGGTTCCCGAACTGTGCGTCTAGGCGGATGGTAACAGGAGACAAGGGACACGATGTTTTTACCCAGGTTCGGGCCCTCTCGATGGAGGTAAAACCCTACTCCTGCTTGATTAATATTGATGATATGGGTAGTACAAGAGTAGATCTACCACGAGATCAGAGAGGCTAAACCCTAGAAGCTAGCCTATGGTATGATTGTTGTTCGTCCTACGGACTAAAACCCTCCGGTTTATATGGGCACCGAATAGGGTTAGGGTTACATAGAGTCGGTTACAATGGTAGGGAATCTACATATCCGTATCGCCAAGCTTGCCTTCCACGTCAAGGAAAGTTCCATCCGGACACGGGACGAAGTCTTCAATCTTATATCTTCATAGTCCAGGAGTCCGGCCAAAGGCTATAGTCCGGCTATCCGGACACCCCCTAATCCAGGACTCCCTCACTAACCACAACATTAAACATATGGGTCCATACCAACCCCTAACGAAGAAATGCATAAACTAGGGTTTAAGCTTCTGTCACTCTAGCAACCCATCATCTAATTATTACTTCCCTATGCCTTCCTCTAGGCCCAAATAATGGTGAAGTGTCATGTAGTTGACGTTCACATAACACCACTAGAGGAAAGACAACATACATCTCATCAAAATATCAAACAAATACGAGATTCACATGACTACTAATAGCAAGACTTCACCCATGTCCTCAGGAACAAACGTAACTACTCACAAAGCATATTCACGTTCATAATCAGAGGAGTAATAATATGCATAAAGGATCTGAACATATGATCTCCCACCAAGTAAACCAACTAGCATCAACTACAAGGAGTAATCAACACTACTAGCAACCCACAGGTAGCAATTTGTGGTTTTGATACAAGATTGGATACAAGAGATGAACTAGGGTTTTGAGAGGGGATGGTGCTGGTGAAGATGTTGATGGAGATTGACCCCCTCTCAATGAGAGGATCGTTGGTGATGACGTTGGTGATGATTTCCCCCTCCCGGAGGGAAGTGTCCCCGGCAGAACAGCTCCGCCAGATCCCTAGATTGATTCCGCCAAGGTTCCGCCTCGTGGCGGCGGAGTTTCGTCCCGTAAGCTTGCCCACGATTTTTTTCCAGGGTAAAAGTGATGATATAGCATAAGATGGACGCCGGAGGCCCACCAGGGGGCCCAGGAGATAGGGGCGCGCCAGCAGGGGGCCTCCTGCCTCTGGACAGGTGTGGGCCCCTGGCCTATTTCTTTTGCTCATAATTTCTTATAAATTCCAAAAGTTGTTTCGTGGAGTTTGGGACTTTTGGAGATGTGCGAATAGGTTTCAACGTTTGCTACTTTTCGGCCGAATTCCAGCTGCTGGCATCCCCCTCTTCATGATAAACCTTGTAAAATAAGGGAGAATAGCCATAAGTATTGAAATATAATGTGTAATAACAGCCCATAATGCAATAAATATTGATATAAAAGCATGATGCAAAATGGACGATATCAACTCCCCAAGCTTAGACCTCGCTTGTCCTCAAGCGGAAGCGAAATCGAAAAATATGTCCACATGTTTAGAGATAGAGGTGTCGATAAAAATAAAATACGGACATGAGGGCATCATGATCATTCTAATAACAGCAACATATATGGATTTTGTCATATGATTTCCTATGCTTAAGTAATAAGTAATTCACAATATCAAGTATGGTTCAAAAACTTTGTTGGGAACTAACAAACTATAATCTCAGTCATTGAAGCAATTGCAATTTATCGTAATATCGGAAAGAGTCAATTAATAGAGCTTTTCAGCAAGCTGACATACTCAACTATCTCGTAGTCCCCTATAATTATTAACACTCACGCAATACTTGTGGTTATAGAGTTTCAGCGGACCTTTGAGAAAGATAGGGGCTTATTGTATTGCCTCCCAACATATTCACCTTTAGGTGATGTCAACAATAATAGCCTATGCCAACTTACATCCAATTGGATATATGTATCATGATCTTTCAAACACGAGGAGCTTGCCAAAGGATAAAAATAGAAGGGAAAGGTGAGCATCACCTTGACTCAAGCATAAAGTAAAACATAAATTAAAAGATAGGCCCTTCGTAGAGGGAAGCAGAGGTTGTCATGCGCGTTTAGGTTTGATGCATAAAATCTTAGTGCAAAAGAACGTCACTTTATATTGCCCCTTGTATGTGGATCTTTATTATGCAGTCCGTCGCTTTTATTACTTCCACAACAAGTTAGAACAAAGCTTATTTTCTCTGCACTAATAAGTTATACATATTTAGAGAGCAGTTTTTATTGCTTGCACCGATGAAAACTTACTTGAAGGATCTTATTCAATCCATAGGTAGGTATGGTGGACTCTCATGGCAAAACTGGGTTTAAGGATATTTGGAAGCACAAGTAGTATCTCTACTTGGTGCAAGGAATTTGGCTAGCATGAGGAGGAAAGGCAAGCTCAACATGTTTGGAAGGTCAATGACAATATACTTTAACTGAGATGTCGGAAGACATAAACCATTACGTTGTCTTCCTTGTCCAACGTCAACTCTTTTAGCATGTCATACTTAATGAGTGATTCACAATCATAAAAGATGTCCAAGATAATATATTTATATGTGAACCCCTCTTTCCTTATCACTTCCTATTAATTACAACGATGACCAAGGCTACATTCATCAACTCTCAACAATTTGTATGCCTCATACTTTCTATATGTGAACTTATCACTATCCATAAGGTCAATATGAACTCTTTTATTCTTTCTACTCTCTCAAGATCATAGCATCATAGCAAAGCCCTTGACTCAACACTAATATTTATTATAGAGAGCACACAGACTCGCTTACATAAAGAGATCACAAAGCAAAGCTCAAAACTACTTGATATCAAAACTTCAATCTACTAGATCAAGATACTACTAAAAGGATCGAACTAAATAAAGCGGTAAAGATAGGAGTGTTATGGTGATACAATACCGGGGCACCTCCCCCAAGCTTGGCAGTTGCCAAGGGGAGTGCCCATACCCATGTGATTATGTCTTCGGAGGTGATGGAGGTGCTGATGATGACGGTGGATAATCGCACATGGAGCGTAATAGCTCCTCCAACTTGTGAATAATGCCCTTGAGCCCAACAATATGATCCTTCAACAAAATATTCTCCTGCGTGAGATACTTATTCTGTATGCGGGCTAGCTCAACCATCTTGAAAGCTTCAATCTCTGTTGGAGTAAAAAGGTTAGGTAAAGGTTGAGGGATGTCTTCTTCTTTCACCATTGGAGCTTGAACCTCCATGGCCTTCTTGATCCCTTCATCCTTGTTAATCTCCTCTGGTTCCTCTCTTTTCAACTCTATCTTCAATAGCCAAGCATCCTTGTCTTAGTTGTTGAAGGAGGGAGAAGTCATGGTGCTCTAAATCTGAAACAGAAACAGCTCGAAACGAAAACAGAGGATATTTGCGTGATACGGTGGTCAAAACCGTCGGGAGAATATATAATGAATTTTTACCGACCAAAATACGTAACATACAAGAAAAGCGAGTCCGGGAGGCACACGAGGTGCCCACGAGGCGGTAGCGCCCTGTGGGGGCGCGCCCTCCTCTCTCGTGGGAGCCTCATGTCCCTTTCAGACTACTTCTTTCTTCCTAAAATTCTTAAATAATCCAAAACTGATAAAAATTGCCATTAGAGTTGTTTTGGAGTCGGTTTACTTACGTACCACGTACCTATGCCTATTCGGAGTCTGGGACGTTCTGGAAAGTGTCTCTTATGTATTCCTCAGGGGTTATGGTCTCAATAATATTAGTTTCCACATTAATGGGATTACTTGAAATATAATGTTTAATTCTTTGACCGTTTACCACCCTCGGATTTGTGCCTACGAAGTTGTTGATTTTTATAGCACCAGAACGATAGACCTCTTCGATAACGTAGGGACCTTCCCATTTTGAGAGAAGTTTTCCTGCAAAAAATCTTAAATGAGAGTTGAATAATAACACATAATCTCCTACGTTAAACTCGCGCTTTTGTATCCTCTTATCATGCCAGCGTTTGACTTTTTCTTTGAAAAGCTTGGCATTCTCATATGCTTGGGGTTCTCCATTCATCAAGTGAGCTAATATCAAACAACCTCTTCTCACCGGCAAGTTTAAAGTCATAATTGAGCTCTTTAATAGCCCAATATGCTTTATGTTCAAGTTCAAGAGGTAAATGACATGCTTTTCCATAAACCATCTTATATGGAGACATACCCATAGGATTTTTGTATGCAGTTCTATAGGCCCATAATGCATCATCAAGTTTTTTGGACCAATTCTCTCTAGATCTATTCACAGTCTTTTGCAAAATTAATTTGAGCTCTCTATTGCTCAACTCTACTTGATCACTAGACTGCGGGTGATAAGGAGATGCGATTCTACGATTGACATCATACTTAACAAGCATCTTACGGAAAGCACCATGAATAAAGTGTGAACCACCATCAGTCATAAGATATCTAGGGACTCCAAACCTCGGAAAAATAACTTCCTTAAGCATTTTAATAGAAGTGTTATGATCAGCACTACTAGTTGGAATAGCTTCTACCCACTTAGTAACATAATCAATAGCAACTAAAATATGTGTATAACCATTGGAGGCAGGAAAAGGTCCCATATAATCAAAGCCCCAAACATCAAACGGTACAATAACAAGGGAATAATTCATAGGCATTTCTTGACGTCTACTAATGTTACCTATTCTTTGACATTCATCACAAGATAAAACAAACTTACGAGCATCTTTGAAAAGAGTAGGCCAATAAAAACCAGATTGAAGTACCTTGTGTGCAGTTCTATCTCCAGCGTGGTGTCCTCCATAAGATTCAGAGTGACACTTGCGTAGGATCTGTTCCCGTTCATGCTCAGGCACACAACATCTAATAATACCATCTACTCCTTCTTTATAAAGGTGTGGATCATCCCAGAAGTAATGTCTTAAATCATAAAAGAACTTTTTCTTTTGCTGGTATGTGAAACTAGGCGGTATATATTTAGCAACAATGTAATTAGCATAATCAGCATACCAAGGAGCAGTACGAGAAGCATTGACAACCGCTAATTGTTCATCAGGAAAACTATCATTAATAGGCAGTGGGTCATCAAGAACCTTCTCTAACCTAGACAAGTTGTCTACAACAGGGTTCTCAGCTCCCTTTCTATCAATAATATGCAAGTCAAATTCTTGGAGCAAGAGAACCCATCTAATGAGTCTAGTCTTAGCGTCTTTCTTTTCCATTAGATATTTAATAGCAGCATGATCAGTGTGAATAGTAACTTTGGAATCAACAATATAAGGTCTAAACTTATCACATGCAAACACAACTGCTAAGAACTCTTTTTCAGTAGTAGCATAATTTCTCTGGGCAGTATCAAGAGTCTTACTAGCATACTGGATAACATTCAATTTCTTATCGACTCTTTGCCCTAAAACAGCACCTACAACATAATTTCAAAAGGTAAATTCCAATCAGGTGGCTGAACAATAGGTGCAGTGATCAAGGCTTTCTTAAGTGTTTCAAATGCTTCTACACAATCATCATCAAAGACGAAAGGAATATCTTTTTGCAATAAATTAGTCAGAGGCCTAGAGATTTTAGAAAAGTCCTTAATGAGCCTCCTATAAAAGCCGACATGACCAAGGAAACTTCTTATACCTTTTATGTCCTTCGAACATGGCATCTTTTCAATAGCATCAACTTTGGCTTTATCAACTTCAATACCTCTCTCGGAGATCTTGTGCCCAAGACAATGCCTTCATTAACCATAAAGTGACACTTTTCCCAATTCAGGACGAGACTAGTGTCTTCGCATCTCTGCAAAAATCGATCAAGGTTGCTCAAACAATCATCAAAAGAGGATCCATAGACGGAGAAGTCATCCATGAATACCTCCCAAATCTTTTCATAAAAATCAGAGAATATAGCCATCATGCATCTTTGAAAGGTAGCAGGTGCATTACATAAACCAAAAGGCATATGTCTATAAGCAAAAGTACCAAAAGGGCATGTAAAAGTAGTTTTAGATTGATCCTTTGCTGACACAGGTATTTGAGAGAAGCCAGAATAACCATCTAGAAAGCAAAAATGTGTGTGTTTGGATAGCCTTTCTAGCATTTGATCAATAAAAGGTAAAGGGTAATGATCTTTCTTAGTAGCTTTATTTAACTTACGAAAATCAATTACCATCCTATAACCTGTAATAATTCTTTGCGGGATCAATTCATCTTTATCATTAGGAACAACAGTAATACCTCCCTTTTTGGGGACACAATGGACAGGGCTTACCCAATCACTGTCAGCAACGGGATACATAATACCTGCCTCAAGGAGTTTTAGAATCTCCTTTCTTACCAATTCCTTCATTTTGGGATTTAATCGTCTCTGAGGATCTGTGACTGGTTTGGCATCTTTCTCCACCGAAATTTTGTGTTGACATAATGTGGGACTGATGCCCTTAAGATCATCCAGAGTATACCCAATAGTAGCCCGGTGCTTCTTCAGAGTTTTCAATAATCTTTCTTCTTCTTTCTCTGAAAGGTTAGCACTAATAATAACAGGATATATTTCTTTTTCATCAAGATAAGCATACTTAAGACTATCAGGTAAAGGTTTGATTTCAAACACGGGGTCACCCTTGGGTGGAGGGGGATCCCCAAGAATTTCAACGAGAAGGTTATGTTTCAACACATGTTCTTGTTTAAGGAACACTTCATCTATTTCTTCCCTTTCCTTCATAAACATATCGTTTTCATGGTCTAACAAATAATGTTCTAACGGATCAGTTGGAGGAACAGCAATGGAAGCAAGACCAATAATTTCATCCTTACTAGGTAATTCCTCTTCACGGTGTTGTCTACGAAATTTAGAAAAGTTGAACTCATGAGACATATCACCTAGACCAATAGTAACAACGGTGTTCAAGAAGGGTCTACCAAATATAATGGGACAAAAGCTATCTGTGGGGAGCCAAGAACAAGAAAATCAGCAGGATATTTAGTTTTCCCACACAAGACTTCAACATCTCTAACAATTCCCATTGGTGAAATAGTATCTCTATTGGCAAGTTTAATTGTAACATCAATATCTTCTAACTCAGCAGGTGCAATATCGTGCTTAATTTCTTTGTATAAGTCAATAGGTATTGCACTAGCACTAGCACCCATATCACATAAGCCATGATAACAATGATCTCCTATTTTAACAGAAATAACAGGCATGCCTACCACAGGTCTATGTTTATCTTTAGCACAAGGTTTGGCAATTCTAGCAGTTTCATCACAGAAATAAATAACATGCCCATCAATATTATCAGACAAGAGATCTTTAACAATAGCAACATTAGGTTCAACTTTGATTTGCTCAGGAGGTGTATAAGTTCTAATATTGCTCTTACGAACAACAGTCGAAGCTTTAGCATGATCTTTTATCCTAACAGGAAAAGGAGATTTTTCAACATAAGGAGTAGGAACAATAGGATCACTATAGGTAATAGTCTTTTCTTCGACTGTAATAGGTGCAACTACTTTCACTTCAGGAGGATTATATTTAAACCACTTCTCTTTAGGGAGATCAACGTGAGTAGCAAAGGATTCACAAAAAGTAGCTACCATCTCAGAGTCAAGTCCATACTTAGCGCTAAATCCACGAAAAGCATCAGTATCCATAAAAGATTTAACACAATCAAACTTAGGTGTCATACCTGACTCTTTACCATCGTCGGAACCCCAATCTTCAGAGTTGTGTTTAATTCTTTCCAATAAGTCCCATTTGAAATCAATAGTCTTCAGCATATAAGAACCAGCACAGTAAGTATTGAGCAGGTCGCGATTATTAAGAGAAAGCCGAGCATAAAAATTCTGAATAATCATTTCCCGAGAGAGCTCATGATTGGGGCATGAGTATAACATTGACTTAAGCCTCCCCCAAGCTTGAGAGATGCTTTCTCCTTCGCGAGGCCAGAAATTATATATTAATTACGATCACGAGGAACAAGATGCATATGATAGAACTTTTGGTGAAATTCCAACTTCAATCGCTTATAATTCCAAGATCCCATATCATCACATAGCCTATACCATGTCAATGCATCTCCCTTCAAAGATAAAGGGAAGACCTTCCTTTTAACAACATCATCTGGAATACCTGCAAGCTTAAATAATCCACAAACTTCATCCACAAAGATAAGGTGTAAATCGGGATGCAATGTTCCGTCTCCTGCAAAAGGATTAGCTAGCAGTTTTTCTATCATACCCGAAGGAATATCAAAGTGAATATTTTCATAAAGTTCAGTAGGTTGAGGAGCATCTCTTTGCTCTACTGGTTGGGGTGAAGATACCCCAAACAAGCCCCTCATAGGATTAAGTTCCATAGTGACAAGTGATAGAAAATTTCAGCACACTATATAAATGTTTCCTTACCAAGTTCCACTCACCAAAAGCGCTACGCTCCCCGGCAACGGCGCCAGAAAAGAGTCTTGATGACCCACAAGTATAGGGGATCTATCGTAGTCCTTTCGATAAGTAAGAGTGTCGAACCCAACGTGGAGCAGAAGGAAATGCTAAGCGGTTTTCAGTAAGGTTTTCTCTACAAGCACTGAAATAGTAGGTGATAGATAGTTTTGTGATAAGATAAATAGTAACGAGCAAAAAGTAAATAAAGTAAATAACGTGCAGCAAGGTGGCCCAATCCTTTATGTAGCAAAGGATAAGCCTTGACAAATTCTAATAATGAATAAAGAGCTCCCGAGGACACATTGGGAATTATCGTCAAGCTAGTTTTCATCACGTTCATATGATTCGCGTTCGGTACTTTGATAATTTGATATGTGGGTGGACCGACACTTGGGTACTGTCCTAACTTGGACAAGCATCCCACTTATGATTAACCCCTATTGCAAGCATCCGCATCTACAAAAAGGAGTATTAAGGTAAACCTAACCACAACATTAAACATATGGGTCCATATCAACCCCTAACGAAGCAGCGCATAAACTAGGGTTTAAGCTTCTGTCACTCTAGCAACCCATCATCTAATTATAACTTCCCTATGCCTTCCTCTAGGCCCAAATAACGGTGAAGTGTCATGTAGTCGACGTTCACATAACACCACTAGAGGAAAGACAACATACATCTCATCAAAATATCGAACGAATACCAAATTCACATGACTACTAACAGCAAGACTTCACCCATGTCCTCAGTAACAAACGTAACTACTCACAAAGCATATTCATGTTCATAATCAGAGGAGTAATAATATGCATAAAGGATCTGAACATATGATCTCCCACCAAGTAAACCAACTAGCATCAACTACAAGGAGTAATCAACACTACTAGCGACCCACAGGTAGCAATTTGTGGTTTTGATACAAGATTGGATACAAGAGATGAACTAGGGTTTTGAGAGGGGATGGTGCTGGTGAAGATGTTGATGGAGATTGACCCCCTCTCGATGAGAGGATCATTGGTGATTATTTCCCCCTCCCGGAGGGAAGTGTCCCCGGCAGAACAGCTCCGCCAGAGCCCTAGATTGATTCCGCCAAGGTTCTGCCTCGTGGTGGTGGAGTTTCGTCCCGTAAGCTTGCCCATGATTTTTTCCAGGGCAAAAGTGATGATATAGCAGAAGATGGACGCCGGAGGCCCACCAGGGGTCCCAGGAGATAGGGGGCGCGCCCTGTAGGGGGGGGCACGCCTCCCTGTCTCCTGGACAGGGTGTGGGCCCCCTGGCCTATTTCTTTTTCTCATAATTTCTTATAAATTCCAAAATTTTGTTTCGTGGAGTTTCAGGACTTTTGGAGATGTGCAGAATAGGTTTCCAACGTTTGCTCCTTTTCCAGCCAGAATTCCAGCTGCCGGCATCCCCCTCTTCATGATAAACCTTGTAAAATAAGGGAGAATAGCCATAAGTATTGAGATATAATGTGTAATAATAGCCCATAATGCAATAAATATTGATATAAAAGCATGATGCAAAATGGACGTATCAGCCGGCACCGGGGCTCCTCTCGTCGAGGAGGTGGTCGACGTCGTCGTCGCAGGAGGCCGAGGCTGTCGACCCTCCAGCCACGGGGAGGGGGCGAGTCTTGCGGCGGGCCACCTCTGGCGAGCCGGTCTGGCCCATCAAAGCCGCGCAGCGGCCAAAGTCTCCGGAGAAGTCCGCGTGCCAGACAAGGGCCGCGGCGGCGAAGAATGTGGTGAGGGCCGCGGTGGCGAAGAAGAAAGCAACTGCCTCCTCTTCATCCAAGCGCATCCAGACACCACCCTCCTCCCATCCTCCGGTAGACATTGATGCGGAGGTCACCTTTGACTTCGGGTCCCTTAGCCCAAGGAGGAAGAGGAAGGCAACAGAGAAGGAGGCCGATGACGAGTAAGTATCTTGTTCCTTTTTATCATCTCCATCTCCTTAATCTGTGCCGCTTGTCTTGACTTTTTTGAACTTGGCAGGGATGCGGAGACGCTGGCCCAGAGGGTGAAGAGGGCCAAGGCCTTGGCGGGTGGCCAGCCCCCAGCGGGTACTTCGAGGGCACCACTGATGGTGTTGAGCAGCCCGGACAGCAGCCCCCGGCCCAGCCCCCAGCGTAAGTTCATCACTCACCCCTCGTCAACATGTGTTGGGGGCATGATCTCTTGGTGCTGACCTTGCCGTGGTCGCAGGAGGAGGACAATAGCAGGAGGATCCACAGAGGGCTACCCCCAACACGCCGCCCCCATCGACCACGTCGCCCCGCCGGCAAGGGCGCCAAGCTCCGGGCCCACACACATGGAGAAGGAGGAGGAGAACTCGGGTGCCGGTGGCTTCGCCTCGGCGCCAAATGTTGGCGAGGAGGGGACCTCTGCTTCCCAGCCTGGCACTGGTAAGCCGCTCGCCTTTCGTCCCTGTTCTTTTTCTTTTCTTGCTGACTCTTGGTCTTGGCTTTGTCTCATCCCCTTCTTGGTATCCAGATCGTCCGTCGGCGGACCAGGAGGACATAGACGCTGTCATCGAGGATGTCGCCAAGGACGCCATGGCAGAGGACGAGAAGATCGCTGCCGAGGAGACCGCCAAGGGCGCGGCCGAAGACACCGGCAAGGGGCCTGCCGGGGAGGCCGGCAAGGCCGCGACCGAGGAGGAATTGGTTGATGACCAGCCTTTCTCCTCCGTTGCCTCCGGCTCCGGCAGGTATCTGAGGGTGACCGAAGACCTCTTCATCCACCTCCTAGGGTCGTCAAGCTCCAGGGCGCTCATCGAGGGAGAGGTGTTCGACGAGGAGGTGCTTGCTGCCGCCGGGCTCGAGGTTGTTGACGAACCGAGCACCGGCGGCGACGGCTCTCAGGAGGAGCGGCTTCTCCAGGCCATGGGCTCCAACTTCCGGAAGCTCCAAGCGCTCCACCACGCCCTCCTGGACAAGGCCAAGTCCAAGATGGCAACGGTGGACAAGGCGGAGGCGGAGCTCAAGGTGCGCGACACCGAGGCGCAAAATTGGTTCCGCCAAGCTAGCGAAGAGCTGAAGGCCATGCAGGGGGAGCTGGCCAAGCGCGACGTGGAGCTCACCATGAAGCTGGCCGACATCGAGAAGGCCCAGGAGACGGCGGAGAGCTTGGCCGCCGCAGCCGAGGCCGCTTGGACCTCGCACCAGGACGCGCTGAACTCCCAGGAGGAAGACCTTGCCGCGCGTAAGGAGAAGCTTGCCGCAATGATCCGTGGCAAAGATGAAGAGGTGGAGAAGCTCGTCGTGCAGTGGACCTAGGAGCTGGAGCAGAGGCACAGAGAGGCGCTCGATGCCCAGGCTCTGGTTCACGCCGGCAAGGTGAAGGAGCTAGAGGTGGCGCAGGACGAGCTGAAGAAGCAGACCCTGGAGCTGACGGGGGAGAGGGACGTGGCCAAGGGCGCCTTGGCTGACGCGCAGGCCGCAGTCCTCGACAAGGCCGAGCTGCTCTCCATGGCCAACAACTCCATCTGGGACCTGAAGCTGAAGCTGGAAGGCCTTGACGGGATGCTCTCGGAGGCCAAGGCCCAGGAGGGGACCCTGGCCAAGGAGCTCGAGACCGAGAAGCAACTGTGGAAGAACGAGGCCGCCAACCACAAGGAGTCCGTGGAGGGTGTGAACTGCTGGATCGGCCGTCTCGTGGACGTCGCTGGCAGGATCACCTCGCAGCTGGCTACCATGTGGATGCCAAATGTGAGGTACGCCCCAGAGCGCAGCGGGGCTACCAATGCCAAGCTGACCTTGTTCTTCGAGGGCGTCCTCGGGGCCCTGAAGCAGTTCCACTCCAACAGGGCGGCTTTACTGGCCGACGAGAATCGAAGGCTCTGCCGGGGTGCCATGACCAAGGTCCTCACCAAGGTGGCGTACTGGAACCCCATCTTGACTTCGACGCCGCACTGCAGAGCTTGCCGGAGGGTACCGACCTCGCGCCGCTCAAGGAGCGTATCGAGCCCATCATCAGCCTCATCGACATAATTCAAAGGGTGGAGGGCCAGCACCGGGATTAGGCACCCCGTTTCTTATCGCCGCTAAAGGTTCATGACCAAGACAATTTCTATCTTTAGTTAGAACCAGAGCAACAATTTGATGTAATATAACTCTGCAGTACTTTTGATACAACGCATGTTATTTTCCTGTTAGATTTTCCTTTGTATGTCCACCCTACGTTAACCGGGTAGGCTTGCCAGCGCGTAAACCCAGGGCGGCCTCTTGGGGACGGATCCCCATTGGCCTGCCGGGTGTGCTTGCCGCCGGGCGAACCACCTTACCGCCCTTAGCGCGGCCACCCGAACTGTTGAGCTTGACTCGAGTCAGAATCGAGAGCGTTGCCGGTTGCGGAAGGCTACCCTGCCATTCTTGACGCGGCCGCTTGAGCTATTGAGCCGACTCGAAACAGAACAAAGGCATTGCCAATCACGGGAGGGCCCCTTTGCGTGCAGGTTTTCCATACAAAGAACAAGATCTCTGAGGGAATAACCTTATATAAAAAGGAATATCTAAAGTTTTGCATGACTTAGCTTTCTTGTCGCCGAACTGGCGCCCTTCGCGTATGTGGGCGGCGCCATCCTCTTGGCTGTCTTCTTCTCCGGAAGCCGTGGCCATGAGAGACTGCTAGGCCGGCTGCTAAACCAGATTCTCACAACTGTGACCCCTACCTGGCACGCAAAAGATGTCGGTGGAAAACGACATCTATGTGATCACAAGAATCCCTACTACGGTTGCCGGAGCGCGGGGTTGTGAGAAGAGCAGGATTAACAGTCAACACAGGGATCGTTTACCCAGGTTCGGGCCGCGAGGATGCGGAATACCCTAGTCCTGCTTTGGTGTGTATTTGAGAAAGTTCTTGAGCTCTCGAACTAGCTATGGTGGCTGCGTAGTCCAAAAGAGCCGAATCCCTCTTCAGTATGCCATGGGCCTCCTTTTATAGTCGGAAGGGGCTGCCACAGTGGCACACAGGAGGTGGAAAGGTATACAGTGCTGCGAGCTTATCGCCTGTGTTACAGGACAAGACACATTTAATGTGTAGCTTAGGTGTCCCTTAGCTTTATAGGGGACTGGAACGAGGCCCGTCCTGTCCGTCGCCACCTCGCCTTGCTTTGACACGCGCCCAGGCCAGCGATGCATGCGGCGCCATGTAGGCAGGTAGGCAGTTGAGGTGGCGCGGTGGTAGGGTCTTCACGAGATCTTCATGCCACCACGCAGGTGCTTGCTGAGTTGGCGTAGAGGCCGCTCGTCGCCACGCAGTTGCCTGCCCAGCTGGCAGAGCTAGCAACTGCTTGGGGACGACGATGGAGTCTTAGTCGACGCGGGCCTGGCTGTGGCCCCAATGACGCCCTCGGCGAGGGCCTTGCCGGGGGCCCGGCAATGGTCTTGCCATGGCGTTGCAGTCGTCCCCGGCAAGACACTTGCCGGGGGTCTTGTGGATCTCCTCGGCAAGGATCCCGCCGAGGGTCGCCATCTTCTAGTTCTCATCTGATCTCACATCTCTATGGTCTTGACAAAGATCTGCATGCCACCACGGAGGTGCCTCCCGAGCCCTAGTTCCAATGTAGTTGGTTGGGTTGGTACCCATGGGCTCAAGGGTGGCTCACTCTATTGGCGTCGGGCATGCCGCCCCGGCAAGGCCCTTGCTGGGGCTGCCGAGGTTGCCCCGGCAAGGGTCTTGCCGGGGAAAAATGCTTCGCCCTTCTGTCCTTTGTGTTCTTGGTCTTGGCGTTGCCTTGGCCGTCTTGTGCTTCGGCTTCTCTCCTGCTTCCCTCCTTTGCCCTGCTACGTGCGGCCGTGGCGCACGGCTCTGACTGCCAGTGCACAAGTAAAGGGGTCAAAAGGAGAGCCCCTACTTTTGTACACCGACAGATGATGTGACGACGGCTGACTGACTCCTCCCCCTCTCTCTCCTGCACAAAATTACCAATCCCTCTCTCTCTCCCGCACAAAATTATCAATCCCTCAACCGACGAGATCCTTCCCCTCTCGTCCTTGTTTTTCCAGTTCTCTCATCAAACATGTTGTCTCTTCTCCTTCCACATCTATAGAATCCGGATGCACACACATCTCACATATATTACATGTCTCCATCTATCTCACATACCTAACTTCTTCCCCTCTCTCTCTCTCTCTCTCTCTCTCTCTCTCTCTCGTTAGGTTTGTCTCCTACTGTCTTGTCCACATACACACAATCTTTACCGCCCTATCCGTTCCATCTTCGCAAGCTCTCTCTACACGTTTTATTCACACATTGGGATGTGTTCAAAATGTTGCTTTTATAATGGATGATGTAGACTTATGGTTGGTTTTGTTGCATCCTACAAAGTAATAACTATGAAATGCATTTAGATTCTCATTTGACTGGGATTATGCGAGTTTGAGCATATTGTGAAGTACTATAGACCTCGTATACATCTTGGAAGTCAACAATGATTGTAACTATTGAATTGTATAGACCATTACATTCGAAGTCTGTAGCCTAATATATTTATTTCATAATTACAACAAATGACTAATTCACTACAAACTAAGAAAAAAATGTGTACTCCCTCCGTTTTATTTAAGTCTGCATATTAGCATTGGTCAAAGTCAAGTTTTGTAGACTCTCAGAAAGTTTATAACAAAAAATATTAACATATACAATAACAAATAAATACCATTAGATTCATTATTGGATGTACTTTCACATCATACATATTTTTTATGGTAAATGTTTATATTTTTCTATAAAAACTTTAGGAAGTTTGACTTCGGCCAAACCTAATATGCAGAGTTAATAAAATCAGAGGGAGTACTAGTAGTTACTAGTACTACTTGCTAGTTGCTTCGCCCAATCACCCAACACACAACACAGGGAGTTCAGTGTCACAAAATTTTGAGGTCAGCAGGAAAATCTCTCGTGACCCTGATTCGAGCAGTGCGAAGTAACCATCGTAACCTTTGGAACAGGTCTACAGATTACGCTTGGTAGGGGCCTGTTTTTGTAACTCCAGGTTTACCCTACACAGCCAACCCCACGCCTACACCTAGAGTAGTACACCTGAATACTCCCCATTTTCTATCCCCACACCAAAGTAGACTTCTCCACGACACCACAGCCTTAGTGCTCCTCCCCTTCTCCATCAGCGCACTCGTCCACCGCAGCGCATCTGCCTCATCGACGACCTCGTATGCCGCACTGGAGCCGGTCCAGCGTCGCCCTCGTACACGGAGCCTCTTCCCCGGCGCCGTCTTCCACTCTCTCGGATCTGCTTCCCGGAAGCCGACGCCAAGCGCAGAAGCACCACTGTCGTGGACAATGAACTGACTCCCGTTGTCGACCATGATGCACAGAGGCCGCCGTGACCATCATTCTCCTCCTCGATTGGTAATGTGTGTATTGAATCACTTAGAAGTACATGTGCAGTTCAAATTTTGTTCATACCTACCCTTCAAATTTCCTGGTTGCTATTGTTCGGGTAAAAGTTATTGGTTATAGCCTCCATTGTCCAACAGAATATCATCTTGTAATTGTTCGTCGCTCCTGTATCGCGCTGTGCTTGGGTAGGTTCTTCATCTGCAACCAGTAGTGTGGCAAATGATGGAAAGTTTTTTAGAACTAGCAAGATGCCCATGCGTTGCACGGAAGATCAAGAGGTATTTGTATGAGTAGTTTATCTTCTAGGAGAAAAGGATGAACGAGGGAAGGCCTTATTTGCAAATCTAGAGAGGGGTGTGGGTATCTTTCTGCAAAATTGCCATAGTTTCCTTCCTATCCGTAAGATATAAATCGGACGGCCTATATTGCAGGATGGCAGGCTCACCATCATCACCAACTCTGTTTTTTAAAAGAAAAAAAGAAAGTAGAAAAAAAGTAGAGAGTAGAGAAGTAGAGATAGATATTAAGTATAAAATAATATAACAATAGAGAAGAGAGTAGAGATAAATATTAAATATAAAATAAATATAAAAGTAGAGAAGAGAGTAGAGATAGCAGGGACGTTGAGAAAGGATCGCGCGCGCACGGGAAAAAGCGACCGGGCGCGCGCTAGTTTTGACGCGCGGCGTCCGGCGCGCTTTATAAAATCCAACGCCCTCCCACCACTCTGTGCCTTGCCACCACTCTCTCCCTGCTCTGTGCCTCGCCACCGCTCTCTCACCGCTCTGCGCCTAGCCACCGCTCTCTCCCCGCTCTTTCTCGCCTCGCCGCCGCCGCGCCACCATGCCGTCGCGTCACCGGGAAACTTGGGGATACCGCGGCGTCTGCGCGCGCCCCTCCGGCGGCTTCTCCGCCGAGATCCGGTTCCGCAGGATGCGCCTCAGCCTCGGCAGTTTCGACACCGCCAACGAGGTCGCCCGCGCGTACGACGCGGCGGCGTGGCGCCTCCGGTGGCCTCATAGAACATTGAACTTCCCCAACGTGCCGACGCGGGAGCGGGTGCAGGAGCTCGGGCCTCTGCCGCTGCTTATCACCGACGAGGATCGTCGCGACAACCAGAGGCGGGAGCACCGTCTCGGCATCGTCGAGATGGACGAGGAAGCCATGGCGCTGTGGCGCCAACGCTTCCCACAGGACATCATCAACGAGCGTGAGTTCTACGCGCAAAGGAGGGCAGAGAGGGAGAAGAGGAGGGCGGAGCGAGCCGCCTATCGCGAGGACAAGCGTACGCGACAAATGGACGCTCAATTCAACATGAGGCTAGGAGTAGTGTCGCCCTGGGAATCCGACGACGATCGGTATCTTCACGCCTACATTGAGATGTCGGAGGAGGACATCACCGAGGAGGAGTCTGACAACGAGGAGTAGTTGAACTATCTATGCTATATCTATGCTGAGAACTATCTATGTCTCTACTCTCTATCTCTACTTATTGATATCAGCACTGTAAATGCTTTTTTAAAGCGCCACGCGTTGCGCTTCTGTTGGAGATGCTCTAACATGGCAGACGAGTGCTTTAATGTTGCCCACAAGATGCGTGAGTATTACTAGTATATTTTTCTTGCCATGTTGAGATTTTAAAGCCACGAGTGTGAACATGCAGAGGAGCAATGAAGACCAAACATGGGATATTGGGGACATATTCACGGAGCATGGCAAGTTAAAGAGGAGCTGCACCGAACCTATAAAACGAGATTTGGTAAGTAACACCCTTTCAATTACTTTCGTTTAGCCTTGTGTTCTTCGATGTGTATATGTTGTAGTTTCTGTTTCTCTTAACCTCGTGTTCTTCATGTGTAATAAGAAGAGTCTTAATCGTCCTAGTGCTTTTGCTTTTAGCTTGATGTAGGAAGTAGGTGTTCTCACCTTGTAGTCTGTTTTTATATTTTTCCTTTTGAATTCACTTCTCCGAGTCCTATTTATCTAGCTTCTACTAAATGGATCTGGGTTGCTCTGAGTATTGATCTAAAAAAGAAGTAACTTCCTGTCAGGATGCAGTTCCTGCAAGAGGGAAGTATGGTCAACCTCGAGATCATGTTTCCAAAATGAGGCTGGTTTACACACAAGGTGCCAGTTCCCTAGTGATGCTGGATTAGACACAAGGTGCAAATTCCCAGATGATGCTGGATTACACACAAGCCAGGTGGAGTCGTCAACTGTTCGTCTCCTCGTGGCTCTAGTAAAGTTGAAATAAAATGTGCAGCAGCCCTTGAGAATGTAGCTGAGTTCCTGAAGAAGCGAAAAGAGCAATCAGATGCTCTCTTCACCCAAGCCAAAGAAGAGATGGAGGAAGCCAGAAAGAAGCTAGCAGAGGCAGAGCAGGCTAGGCGTCTCCTGCTATCTAAAACTGTTGTCAATACAAATTTTCCTTCATAATAGCTAGGTCAAAATGTTTATCCAGTCAGCATTCTTGTTGTGATGTCCGTGCATCTACTGATGTATCACAAAATAATTTTTTTGGGGTCATGTAATAACAACAATTACTTTCCAAACAATAACAGACGAAGCATTGGACATGGTATAGTTCACGCACAAGCCGAACATTCCAAGTTCAACTTCCACATCAAACTCATGTTCACGGATATCTGGACATTCATAGATAATGTCCACAACCATGATTCACTTCAAAGCCAAAAAATGTGAGGAGAGTTATAAATAAAGAAAAACCTCTAGTTCCTGCTACTAGTGCGAGCACAACAAGTCAACGCCATGCGTAATTAATTATATTTTGATCATTTTTTGTGTTCTAAAATGCCAGCTGGCTCGCGGAAGGACGTGTTGCCAGCACACGCACGGATTCAATGGAGGCAGGCGGGGCAGTCTGAAGCTGGTTGCATGCGGCGAGGAGGCGTGTTCAGCCGGGCCTACAGCGAGTGGGGCCCTCTTGGCCGGTGCGCCGGTTCAATGCCTGCGCTATGAGAGGTCGCGTCCGTGTCAGAGCAATCACTTCCTCCAGTCCTTTTTTGGGTATAACAAAATCTCGTTTTCCATTCACATTTTACAAGTAAAATTCGTGGACAAACTTTGACTCAAAATACGATGCGGACTAGTAAACCAGGACAGAGGTAGTAGTTTTTTTTTATCAAAGAAGGGTTTCCCCCTTCCGATTTTCATTACCGAAAACCAACATCTAAACCATAGTATTTGCGCTTGAACTACTAGGTTCAACATCTCGCAACATAAACCCATACAACCATACGCCAAGGAGGTAGTAGTAGTTATGTATTCCATTTTCGCTCCATATCAATCGTTCTAAAAACTACTTAAGTACTTATAACGCGCCCTTGAAAATCAGAACTCTTACCCCGCTAAAAAATGATATTTTAAACATGGCTACTCGATCTGTGGCAACTGGCGAGCCACCGCCTCCAGGTCGTTCACCTGTGGTCCCGACCATCAACTCATACGGATGAAATTATCACGCGAGCTGACTATTCCTACAAAGGTGTGCTCCACCACATACCTGATACACGCGCGTGCAGCAATCGTGCACCTAGGGTTTTAGGGTTTATTTGTTAACGGTGCCTTTACGTATCTCTCATGTGTGCGAGACAACGAGAGACCAACTGCGTGCGTGCGCCTCTTCTCTTTGTATATGTACTCCACCGTTTGTCTGGTGTCCAAAATGTTATACAGTAGTAGTAACTACTAGCAATGTGCCAATGCGTTGCCACACGATCAAAGTAGATTAATAAATATTTGTCGATTTAATAGAAAAAAGAGTCTAGTTTTGAAATACGTGTATCACTAAAAATATCTTATGTTTCACTCAAAATATATTCCTTTGGCGGTTTTGATGAGATAAGGGAGGAATGTTGTTGGTTTCAAGATTCGAAAAGTGGTATATCTCTAATTCTATTCTTACTAGCAAGATGCCCATGCGTTGCACGGAACATCGAGATCTTGTGGGAGAAAAGGATGAACGAGGGAAGGCCTTATCTGCAAATGTGGAGAGGAGTGCGGGTAAATTGCCATAGTTTCCTTCCTATCCATTAGATATAGATCGGACGACCTATATTGCAGGATGGCAGGCACACCATCATCACCGACTATGCTTTTTATAAGAGTAGAGATAAAAAATAGAGTTGGTGATGATGGTGTGCCTGCCATCCTGTAATATAGGTCGTCTGAATTATATCTGACGGATAGGAAGGAAACTATGATAATTTTCAAAAAGATACCCACACCCCTCTCCACATTTGCAAATAAGGCCTTCCCTCGTTCATCCTTTTCTCCCACAAGATAAACTAATAATGCAAATGCATCTTGATGTTCCGTGCAATGCATGGGCACTCTTGCTAGTTGTTGCAAAAATCCCATGTGTGTGTGTGTGTTGTATGTGTGAGAGAGAGGGAGAGAGGAGGAGGACAGAGTGCATGTGTGACAAAGACACAGAGAGTGTGTGTGCGAGAGGTATCAACTTAAAATGAGGCGATAGTGTGTGTGTGCACGATCGAGAGGGCGTGTCTCAAGAAGGGACGAAAAATCTACATAGATACAAGGAGCGCGAGAGAGACATGTACGCGATAGTGGAAGCACGAGTGTGCGGGTGTATAAACCTATCTGGAGGCTAGTCGATCAATGATGTGAGAGAAATACGAGTCGGGGGTGCAAAAGCGAGAGTTTTGTGGGTGTGTGAGAGAGAGACGATAGTCGGGAAGGGGAGTGGTAGCAGGAGCTCTGTGTGTGTGTGTGTGTGTGTGTGAAAGAAAGAGAGAGAGCAGGGGGGAGTTTGTCTGATCTGTAAACAAATGAATAATGTCAGTTTTATAACTGGGATGGAGACGGAAAGGATACCGCAACAAATGGTGTGTCTGCAGGAGAGAGTAATTTTAGTGGTATGAGTCATATCTAGAGACATATAGGGTGTGTGAGAGAACCCCATAGAGAGAAAGACAAAATGAAAGACGAGTGAGACTGTGTGTGTGGCGGTGAAAAAAAATCTTAGGTACCTAGTGATACCAGAGAATGGTAGAGACGTGAGAGATAATGAAAACTGTGTAATGTATAATGATAGGGAGAGTGTGACAGTTCTCAAGGGAGATGTCGAGAGACCATGTTTGCGAAGATAGGAGAAACATGAAGTGAGCGTGCGAGTGAGCTGGAGAAAAGAGAATGATAGCTACATGAAGGAGCATGCGAGAGAGATGGGCGTGAAAGGAGTCAACATAAAAGGGATTCAAATATTTGAATTCGAGATGATGATACGTGTAATTCATATTCGAACCAAAATTGATCTATCAAACATGCATACTCATATGAATTCACGCACATCTATGTTATTTAATATGTAGATATTACAGATCCATACATTTTGGTATAACATAATTTGGTTTAATTTTTTTTGAATTCAACCTTATGATTTTGAGATCATTGTATTTGTAAATCATATTATATACATATAAAGGAGCTAAATTCTTTGTTGTACTTTTGAAAGTATATATAAAAAATGATGTATATAGAATTTTATTCCAATCGAAAATGGATCCTGCCCGAACCAAAATAGAATACAAACTGGATTCGAATTGAGTTGGCACGGTAAATGTGCACTCTTTCTCTGCAAAAATTTGAGCGAAGCGGGGAAAGTCGCAGTAACCGCCCGAAACAAAAATCTGCGAGATGGAAATTACTGCCTATCCCTGACACGCAAAGCCTATCGGCTCGATTTCTATAGGTTTTGATAGGGGTAGGTTTGTAATTTCACTCAAACGTGACATAACTGCCTCTCACCCGGATTCATACACGGTGGGTGCCAAAACACAGTGTCTCCTCGGCCGAAATCGACTCCCTGCCCAATTCATACACGGTGGACGCCAAAAACAAACTCTCGTCGGCAAATATTCGGTGTATGCGAGATAGCCGTCCTATCCCCAACCGACTAATATTGTTGTGATCTAGGAAATTTTAAGCGGGGGCTAAGCTTGTAAACTTCCTCGCATTTGAGACAAGCGCGCCCTGAAGACATGGTTCCTCCTTCCTCTCTCCCTCCATTTCCCCATTCGTACTCCGTGGGCACCAAAACACCCTCTCCACCCCAGCCTCCTCCGTCCGCCACCCCATCCACTGCCGTCCTCCTCCACCATGCCGGAGCTGATACACCGACGTTGTCGGCCATTACAAGAGATCGACCTCTCTCATCCACAGTTTCAGACCAGGATCCTTGCATCCTGTCCTCTCGCTTCATCCCTGCCGCTGTCCACCTTGCCAGCATCGCTCCTACGACCGTCTCGTCCACCACGCCCTGCCGCCACTATCTACCCTCCTAGATCCGCTTCCACGCCGATGACCGCCATCGCTACCGCAGCACCGTCAAATTCTCAGCAGAGGCATACACGGCACCGCACCAGAGGCGGTACTCCTTCTTATCTGCTCAACTTTATCGTAGCAAGAAAATAGATCGCCACTACTTTACTCTCATTTCTTGCCCATCACTTACTTTCTAGTTGAAAGCAAACATTGGTTGCGAAGTTGTCCGGTTTGCACCTTCAGATCCACCATGGCACGCTCAACACTATACTCGCAATGCTTATGGTTTTCCCCTTTTATATTCCACACTAGTTAAATGACAGTAGACTAAATTTCAAAATTGGGTCAGTCGATATTTCATAGCTCGCCGGAGTTCGCCGTGCTAAGGAAGTGGCTCGGGTGGGGACGGTGGTTGTGGGGTGCGGTGGTGGGGCCTCGCAGAACGAAGAAAACTCGACGCGGGTGGAGGCGGGGGTGGGGGTGGCAGAGGAAAACATGCGGTGGGTGTCGGTGGTTCGGCCGGCGGCCTGTGCGGTGTTCTGTATTGGAAGAATCAGAGACGAGGAAGAAGAAGGGTTAGGAGACGTAGGATCTTCATCCAACCGCCTGAAATGGTCGACTGACCCAAATGACAAAAGTCGCGACTTGCATGCAGACATGCCTTTATATTCAGTACCATCATTGTACCTGCTTAGGACTGCTCCTGAATCCATCAAGCTAAACAACGTGCCACTCATAATTCCAAACTTGTTGCTCAAATACGAATCTGATATGATGCTGATATTACTAAAATAGATAAAGTTTAATTGGTCAGCTAATGTTCCTACTTTACTTTCAAAAAGCACGTGCACCACATATAGAGAAACAGCAGGGAATTGCATTCTTAATGCGCTCTGGTTCATCATGTGTGGGCACTGCGCAACAGACATTTTATTATCCAAAATCTGCTTGCTCTTCCTTAGCATGTTCCTCTTCCGTTCTTCTTTAATAAGTACTCTCTCCGTTCCTAAATACAAGTCTTTGTATAGATTCTACCATGGACTACATATGGAGAAAAATGAGTGAATCTACACTCTAAAATGTATCTGTATACATGTATATGTGATCCATAGTGGAAATCTCTACAAATACTTATATTTTGGAACGGAGGGAGTATGATAGTAGTACAATATGCTCCTTGTAGTGAAGATGAGTAGGGACATTTGCAGTGTAGAGGTCTATACGGTCGGTTGTGATGGACACTTCGAACTCTTTGGGCCTCTTTGATTTGTAGGATTTTGTAAACATAGGAATAGGATTTGTAGTGGCCTGCCCACTTGAACCCTATAAGATTAGCAAGGAAATGCGGGGAGCTGTGTCGCCTTTGAGAGTTACACTGATATTAACAGTACCACACCTTCAGTGAAGAGAGCTGATATTAACAGCTAGCACATATATTCCAGCAAGTTCCACTTTGCTGATTTTACTCTTGATGCTTACGTTTTTCCCGCTATATCTACACTATGACCTGTGTAGCTGCTATGTGTCAGCACTAGCAGCAGTCCACTCTTGAAGCTAAACAACACACCAATCATAAGTCTAAAGCTTACTTCTTCAAATACGAATTGTGATATGATACTGATATTAGTTAACAGACACACATTTAATTGGTCAGGTAATGCTCCCACTTGATTTTCCAAATGCATGTGGCCACATGTAGAGAGACACCATGGAATTGCATTTCTTTGGGCGCTATGATTCATCATGAGTGGGCAACCAACATTGTATGCAATGAAGCGGAACCTCAAGAATATGCTTCCTCTTCTGTTCTTAAACATGTTCCTCTTTTGTTATTCTGTATTTAGTACGTACATTATGTTCCTTGTACGGAAGGGGCGTAGGGACTACGTCGTATCTACTTTTCCAAACACTTTTGCCCTTGTTTTGGACTCTAACTTGCATGATTTGAATGGAACTAACCCGGACTGATGCTGTTTTCAGCAGAATTGCCATGGTTTTATTTATGTGCAGAAACAAAAGTTCTCGGAATGACCTGAAACTTCACAGAGATTATTTTTGGAAATAATAAAAAATACTAGCGAAAGAATCAAGGCCAGGGGGCCACACCCTTTCCACGAGGGTGGGGGGTGCGACTGCCCCCCTGGGTGCGCCCCCCTGCCTCGTGGGCCCCCTGGAGCTCCACCGACCACAACTCCAACTCCATATATTCGTGTTCGGGGATAAAAATCAGAGAGAAAGATTCATCGCATTTTACGATACGGAGCCGCCGCCAAGCCCTAAACTCTCTTGGGAGGGCTGATCTGGAGTCCGTTCGGGGCTCCAGAGAGGGGAATCCGTCGCTGTCCTCATCATCAACCATCCTCCATCACCAATTTCATGATGCTCACTGTCGTGCGTGAGTAGTTCCATCGTAGGCTTGCTGGACGGTGATGGGTTGGATGAGATTTATCATGTAATCGAGTTAGTTTTGTTAGGGTTTGATCCCTAGTATCCACTATGTTCTGAGATTGATGCTGCTATGACTTTGCTATGCTTAATGCTTGTCACTAGTGCCCGAGTGCCATTATTTCAGATCTAAACCTATTATGTTTTCATGAATATATGTGAGTTCTTGATCCTATCTTGCGAGTCTATAGTCACCTACTATGTGTTATGATCCGGCAACCCCGAAGTGACAATAATCGGGACCACTCCCGGTGATGACCGAAGTTTGAGGAGTTCATGCCTTAATATCCCTTAGTTTTTGTTAGGACCCCGCTGACACGGGAGGGTAGGACAAAAGATGTCATGCAAGTTCTTTTCCATAAGCACGTATGACAATATTCGGAATACATGCCTACATTACATTGATGAATTGGAGCTAGTTCTATGTCACGCTAAGTTATGATTGTTACATGATGAACCGCATCCGGCATAATTCTTCATCACCGATCCAATGCCTACGAGCTTTTCACATATTGTTCTTCGCTTATTTACTTTTCCGTTGCTACTATTACAATCACTACAAAACCCAAAAATATTACTTTTGCTACTGTTACTGTTACTTCCATACTACTTTGCTACTAAATACTTTGCTGCAAATACTAAGTTATCCAGGTGTGGTTCAATTGACAACTCAATTGCGAATACTTGAGAGTATTCTTTGGCTCCCCTTGTGTCGAATCAATAAATTTGGGTAGAATACTCTACCCTCGAAAACTATTGCGATCCCCTATACTTGTGGGTTATCAAGACTATTTTCTGGCGCCGTTGCCGGGGAGCATATCTCTATTCTTTGAGTCACTTGGGATTTATATCTGCTAGTCACTATGAAGAACTTGAAAGACGCATAACAAAAATTTATCCCTCAACTACGAGGGGAGGTAAGGAACTGCCATCTAGCTCTGCACTTGACTCACCTTCTGTTTTTAGTAAACTTGCGACACCTAAACCTGCTTCTACTATTAATTCTGATATGTCGCATGTTATTGATGATGCCACTTCTCCTATGCATGATACTTATGATGAAACTACTTCTATGCTTGATACTACTGTGCCACTTGGTGAATTTCTTGATGAACAACTTGCTAGGGCTAGTGAGAATGAAATTATTGAAACTGATAATATTGATGAAAGGGATGATGAAGATTCTCCCCCTAGATATGAATTGCCTGTTGTGCCTGAGGGCTATGTTATGGATGAAGAAACTGCTAGAGACTTTCTTGCTTGCAATGATAGAAGTGATCTTAAGAAATTATTAGCTAAGCTGAAACAAAAAACTCTGAATGCTAGAATGAAATATGATCCTGCTTATGCTACTTCACCTATCTTTGTTACTTATAAGGATTATGAATTCTCTGTCGACCCTGATATAATTACTTTGGTTGAACCTGATCCCTTCTGTGGCTATGAATCTGAAACTGTTGTGGCACATCTTACTAAATTAAATGATATAGCCACCCTGTTCACTAATGATGAGAAGAATCACTACTATTACATCCTTAAAATATTTCCGTTCTCATTAAAGGGTGATGCTAAGACATGGTTTAATTCTCTTGATCATGGTTGTGTGCGTAGTCCCCAGGATATGATTTATTACTTCTCTGCTAAATATTTCCCCACTCATAAGAAACAAGCTGTTTTAAGGGAAATATATAATTTTGTGCAACTTGAAGAAGAGAGTCTCCCACAAGCTTGGGGGTGGCTTCTCCAATTACTTAATGCTTTGCCTGATCATCCTCTCAAGAAAAATGAAATACTTGATATCTTTTATAACGTACTAACCGATGCTTCCAGAGACCACCTGGATAGTTGTGCTAGTTGTGTTTTCAGGGAAAGAACACCAGATGACGCTGAAATTCTATTGAATAATATGTTGACAAATGAAAATAATTGGACACTTCCTGAGCCAACTCCTGAGCCTATTCCTAAACCAACTCCAAAGAAAAGGGGTGTTTTATTTCACAGTCCTGAAGATATGCAAGAGGCAAAGAAATCTATGAAAGAAAAAGGTATAAAAGCTGAAGATGTTAAGAATTTACCTCCTGTTGAAAAAATACATGGTCTTAATTTACCGCCTGTTGAAGAAATACATGATAATCCAATACCTATTGAAGAGATACATGGTCTTGATAACCCGACACAAGTAGTAAAGGTAAATTCTCTTTATAGATTTGATGAAGGTGATATTCCTCGTTATAAGTCTGCTAGCCAATGCTTAGACGAGTTTGATAATTTTATTGTCAAACAAGAAAACTTCAATGCTTATGTTGGCAGAGAATTAAAACACAATTCTTATATGCTTGAACACATGGGTGATTATATGTCTAGAGTTAAAGGTGAACTTAAAGTAATTAGTAAACATGCTTCTATGGTTACCACTCAAGTAGAACAAGTACTTAAAGCTCAGAATGATTTACTCAATGAATTGAATAGTAAGAATAATGATTTTGTTGTTAGAGTGGCTACTAGAACTGGTAAAATGACTCAGGAACCTTTGTATCCTGAAGGCCATCCTAAGAGAATTGAGCAGGACTCTCAGAGATATAATATTGATGCATCTAGTCCTTCTCAAAAGAAGAAAAGGAAGACTGATAGGACTTTGCATGCTTCTAATGAACCTGTTGTAGACACACATGAGAATCCCAATGATATTTCTATCTCTGATGCTGAGACACAATCTGGTAATGAACATGAACCTAGTGATAATGTTAATGATGATGTTCATATTGATGCTCAACCTAGCAATAATAATGATGTAGAAATTGAACCTGCTGCTGATCTTGATAACCCACAATCAAAGAATCAACGTTATGATAAGAGAGACTTTGTTGCTAAGAAGCACGGTAAGGAAAGAGAGCCATGGGTTCAGAAACCCATGCCTTTTCCTCCCAAACCATCCAAGAAAAAGGATGATGAGGATTTTGAGCGCTTTGTTGAAATGATTAGACGTATCTTCTTGCGTATGCGTTTGACTGATATGCTCAAAATGAATCCTTATGCTAAGTACATGAAAGAAATTGTCACTAATAAAAGAAACATACCGGATGCTGAAATTTCCACCATGCTTGCTAATTATACTTTTAAGGGTGGAATACCAAAGAAACATGGAGATCCAGGGGTACGAACTATACCATACTCCATTAAAAGAAATTATGTCAGAAATGCTTTATGTGATCTTGGAGCCGGTGTTAGTGTTATGCCTCTCTCTTTATATCGCATACTTGATTTGAATAAGTTGACAGCTACTGAAATATCTTTGCAAATGGCCGATAAATCAACTGCTATACCTGCCGGTATTTGTGAGGATGTGCCTGTTGTAGATGCAAACATTACTATTTTAATGGACTTTGTTATTCTTGATATTCCCGAGGATGATAGTATGTCTATTATTCTTGGAAGACCTTTTTTGAATACTGCTGTAGCGACCCGACCTCAGACGGTCAAGCCTCGTGTTCTTGTGCCATCCTCGGATCAAGTATGTTGGCACACACAAGACATCAATGTATATATCAAAGTGCAATCACATGCATAAATAACGAAACTGATATATACCTCATAATACTCAGCTGAAACAATCAAACGGGTGTGGAGTCCCATCAACGCCATCGGCAGGTTGAGTGTAGACCGTAACCCTGCATCGTATTCTTACTCGTCGAAGAAAATATCTGCAACATGATACGTTGCAGCCTTGTAGGTCAGTACATTGAATGTACCGCAAGATCACAACATGAATAAACAGATAGTAAAACTATACTATATGCAATATGGCTTTATGGCTCAGATCTGAATTTTGTTTGCGTAAAAGCTGGTTTTATTTTACCTACATCAAAGGAATAAATGAAGTCTGTACTATGGAGTTTTCTATCATGACATGGTTCCGCCAACCGATGTCTCATAGCCCAAAGTCATCATAAATTACCCACAATTAAGTTATCATCCGTGTTGAGAGTTCCGAGATAGATCCAAGTCCAGATGCTCAAATTGTCCGTAATCGGGACACGGCTAATCGATTAGGTTATAACCCTCTGCAGAGGTTTGTACACTTTGCCCGCAAGATTCGATCCTCTCTTTACGTTCTCGCACTTGAGTATTTGAGAACAAGATGACCAAACATGGTCTTCCAAAGAGTTCCTCCGACCACCGTCCGGTACTCAACCCATCCTACCGTAGTTCTACATCTGCTAGTACCGCCCCAGCCAGAGTCACAACTAAGGTCAACCAAGCCGAGCCCATAATGACTTGCGGTTGCATAGGTAAGCTTCCGGCATGAAGTATTCTTCCGTCTCTTTGAGTCTGGGTGAAGCTTTCCGCAAGATGTCATGGCGCTTCTCCATGCATCCCGCCAACCACTGGTTTCTCCAGGTGCCCGTCAACCGCCCTTCACCCAAGAGTGTGTATTGAATTCTTGTCTCGAGTCTTGAAGTCTTGAGGTCTTGAAGATGCAGTCCTTGCAGATTCCATCATGGAGTTGTCGTCATTGACGAGAGTCCTCCTTCTTCACACCACTCTCGAACACTCATACCAAACCCGTCTACTACAGCGTAGCATTAGAATAAAATAACGTCCCGGCTTGGTAACAGGATGATGGGTTCCTACCTCATGCATACTACTCAACTACAAGAATTTCAATAACACTACTGAGGGGTGGTTGCAAAGGTGCCACTAAATGCAATAAAACATAGGTAAGAAAGCATGGTCAAAGTGAACTTGCTCGGTGATGTTGACGAAGAAGAATTATCGTTCTCAAGAAATAACTTGATAGACTACTCGTCACTCTCGATGAAATCTATATAACAAACATATCATTCACATAAGCACTCACACTAACAATCAAAACAAAAGAGAGAGCGAATAAGAATCCAAGGAACTTCAAATAAAACTAGGAGTCTTCTTCTACAACATTCACAAAAATAGTTTTGTCTAACGGAAAATAAAACACTAAAATAACAGAGAATAAAATATAAATTTAGTTAAGACAAAGAAAAAATAAAGTATTTTTTCATAAAGCTATTTTGAAAGTATTTTCAATTGGGAGTTAAAACAGAGAAATCCATTGCAAGTTATTAGCTAACTTGAATTGATTTCACGATAACAAAATAAAATAAATATAAAAACTTGTTGAACACCTACTGTTTAACTAATAGAAACCAAACATAAACTTTCTGAAATATAAAATAAAATAATTTAAAAACAACTATAGAAAAGAAGTAGCTATAATTCAAATAGAACTAAAACAGAATTTGTTTTACATGAAACAATAAGCTAAAATACTCAAACAATTTTGAAGTTTTTACCACTGGTAAATATGATCACTAGTGATCAGTAGAAAAAGAATCAAATAAAAATCTATTTTTAAACTCCCGGAATAAGCAAAACAAGCTTTAATTCAAATCTGATCTAACTCAATTTTTATAAATCCAAACATAGACAAATTATATATTTCTGGAAACTAAAAGAAAATTGTGATCTAACGCAAAAAGAATCAGCATCATTGGACTTTTAGATCAAAAGTTATAAGCTAAACAAGAACGGAACTAAATCTATTACGGAAATAAATCTGAAAACGAAAACGGAGTTACCTGTACGTGAGGCAGAGATGGCAGGAAGGAGATGGCGATGTGGAGGGCTGCTCCGGCGAGGGGGCGAGGTCGCCGGCGAGGGTGGGGGTGGCGGAGGAGGGGTCGGCGCTGGGGAGGTGGCGCTGGGCGATGGGAGGTTCCAGGAGAGCTCTGGTGAGCGTTCTAGGCAGGAAAAGGAGGACGGTGGCGAGAAGGCTACGGGCAGGGAGGCGTGGTGATGGGAAAAATGGAACGAGGAGAGGAGGGGTTTTATAGGCGGTCTCGGGAGGCGCTGGGATGGAAAGACGAGGGAGATCGGGAAGGTGGAGATTTCTGTCTCCATGGACATGGAAAGCTTCAGAACGTGAGAGGAAACAGAGGAAGGAGATGATCTCTTGTTGGGCTAGAATAGGAAAGTGCTTAATGGGCCAGCAGGTTTTCCTAATAAAAACGATTCCATTCCTATTTTAAAATTAGGAAACTAAAACAATAAAAAGGAAATCAAATCAATTCGAATAAAGAGTTTTATATACTAAAATTATCAGAAAAATAAAATGTAGATGATGAGCATTATTCCACGGCCAAAATAAAACTTAAAAAATGTTTTTCAGAAAATCCCTAAAGGCTTTATTTCTTTTGCAAATAATTTTAAATAAAATTTTGGTTTTTTCTTGGCTCAAATATTTTCAAAATGCCCCTGATTTTGGAGGGTCATTTTCCTCCGCTCTTTCTTGCTTGCAAGAATTTATTTTCGGGTATTTCTCGGGAAGAAAATAGAGAAACAAGTGCAAATATTTGAAAGAATTAAATTGCAAAACTCCGCTCAAATTCTTCATAGTTGAAGAAGTCATGTCATCTTCTCTCATTGATTTTAATAGGATGAATTTGAATTTACGGAGAAGGGAAAGTCATTTTATTCCTCTCTTTCAAAAGTTTTTGAAAAGGTTCAAATTTCACTCAAGTTTAATTCACTCAAGCAAACAAACAAACAATTCAATTAATTATATTAACATTCCAAAATTTGGGATGTTACAAACCTACCACACTTAAAATGAATCTCGTCCTCGAGATTCGAAGAGGCTAGCAAGAAAAGGTTAGGGGTTGGGGTCTTCTAGCAAATGTCTTGGTCGAAGGTCAGGGTGCTACCACACTTAAAAACAAGGTCATGGTTCCAATAAACTCAGATATTTCCTCCGAGGGCTGACAATGTATGTCTCTTCACATATCTTACAATAGCTCCTTCATTAAAGCTCTTTCATCGAAGCATAGAGTTTTCCTCAAAAGCTTGGGTCGGTTCGTCAAAGTTGAAGTTCGTCCGAGACCGGATCTTCTTAGCTGATGGGTCTGTGTCCATTCTAAACAACTATCGAAACACTCATGGTGGTCTACAATTTATGGTTTTCTCCTGCAGAAAACGGGTCAGGTTGAACCTCACCAGATAACCTACGTTTGGCAACGGTTGCCTGTAATGGGGTTCCATCGTCCTACCATTTTATGGTTTTATGGCTTATCGCGTCGACACTCTTCTAAGTTTTTCAAGGCTCTCTGATTTTCCATCAACATATGATAGTTCATGATAGAAGTCTTCGTATGGGGCCAATCCATCCTGCACTTGAATCATTACCACATACGTGAACAGTGAATCACGATTCTAACACTTGGGCATACTCACAAGCATTGCAGAATTTCTCTTGTCCTCGAATTGGGTTCGAGTAAATCCATGGTTTCGCAAGCCAACAAAACATCTATCGTTACTTCACCACTCTCGGTTTTTATGTAACCTCCTACGTAAACGTAGGCTGATTGGATCACGATTCTTCCAAATTTATTCCTTTATCAAGGTTACAACGGTTCCTTCTCAAAATCCTGGGCACGTGGGTTATGGCCCACTTCAACACTAGTGCAGCTTTAACTCATCCTTGAGTAACTCTCTTGTTACACCTCCTTAAATCCAGAGTACTGTTTCTTCATACCATCATATCAAAACAAAACTCCAACTTATTTTGTCCAGCTTCCTTCTATGGCCGTCATGAATAACACGTTTCTTTCTTCATTGATCCTGTGGCTTTATAGAGTACTATGACCAAAAGAAGTGCACAAGTTTATCCATAAAATCTCATTAATCTCATATCAATCTTTCATTACATCCTTAACCATTTTCAGTAAATCCAAATTCCAAAAGTACTTGTTACAAATGCTGCCACCCACATGATTTGGTATGGTGGACATTACTTCCACTTTATTTATTTATCCTCCTCGAGGGTTCTTGATCCCACCGAATTGTGCGACATGATCCTTGAAATCTTCAATCTTCTGTTTCATCATGGTGGTCTTGAGCTTCACCTTCATCATCTCTGCATGCACTTCGCTTAGGTATTCCCGAGTATAACGGAGTCTTGCTTCAAGTATTTCTCCGATCCGGCGATGGCTTCCATGGCTGCTTCACGAACGGCATCGAAGAAAGTTGCTTGTGGCACACGTGAGATGAAAAGTAATGCCCCATCCTCTTTGGGCAAACTCCTTTCAAACGGTGGAGGTGTACCTCCACATACCAAAGTTCCACTCCCTTTGCATGAAGGGTAGCCTTTGTAGACTGCATCTCCTTCAAGGTGAATATGCTTCATCATGTCCTTCAAGATCTTCGGGTAATCATGATCACTTGTCAGGGTCATGATCGTTTCAGGGCCCTTAAGGAAAGACTCGTAAAGGGTTGTCATCTGCATGTGTAGGATAAGAGGGGTGCTCAGAACAAGGAATGTATCCCCATGGGGAAATTGCAATTGTCTCCAGAAAGGTTTGGTGTTTAGTTGTCCATGGTTTCAAGATTTGGGGTCTGGTTGAGATAGAAAGAGAAAGCAAATACCCACCCAGCACAAAATTATCGTTTGTAATGGGCCGTTCTACTATGGTTTCGTTTCTAAGTCCTCATTTCTTCAGGTCTTCAATGCTCGGGAGTTTCCAATTCCTGATGCTGTTCCCATATGAAGGCCTTCTACCATTCTTCCGTAACTTACGTCTCTCATGGTTGAAATAAATACAAACCTACGAATATCGCATCTATCCAACCATTCAATAAACACACAAAAATAATAGCAACCAAGCATTCATTTATTCAATCAATACTGCAGTATCGCCACCCACATAATTTGGCATGGTCAGATACTTAAATCGAGGTGGCGTTCATCTTTATTTCTCTCATGGTGGAATACTACTAAGTTACTGGGTTTTCTTCTGTGTGGACTTGATCTCTTCCAGTTCTTCTGCTAGATTTTCCCTGTCGACTCGGAGTTTCTTGTGACGACCCTGTATGTCCTGAAGTTGTTCCTTGAGCTTCTGGATTTCAACGTCCTTTGCATGAGACATGGTCCTGCTGTTCTTCGCCTCGACGATTCTCGAAATCTCGAGGTTCTCCTCCTCCAGCTGGTTTATCTTGATCTCGAGTCTTGACCTCTTCTCGTAGTGCTTCATTGTCGAACAGGGCTTCCAGGAGGTCCATCCAAGATTCTTGACGATTGTTCCAGATCCCGATTGTACACTAAAAGTGGGGAGAACTTCATCTTCTGTGCTTCCGTCAAGGCAATAGTTGCTCCATCAAACTTCTGCCATCCCATCCTTCCAAAGAAGTGTGGGTTTAGTGCAGCACGATGACGATAGCATAAACGTGCAATAGCATCATGGACGGCAGTGTTGATGCCCATATCACAGTCACCATTTATAGTTCCGAAGCTGATGTCTGCAGTCTTGGGGGTTTCTTTACGACCAAAAACTTGGGTCTTGACTCCCCACGATCTGGACGTCCTCATAGTTGCCTTGATCTCGGTATCGGTAACTTCAGCAGCCCTGACTAGCTCCACAAGGAAGGGCCTCCAAGAACCTTCTCGTAGTGTTCTCTTTTGTTCGAGTGTAGCTCTCCATCTATAGTGTGAAACAAGGAAGGTTCGAAAAAGGAATCAGGTGTTACGAGAGTAGTACAAAACAAGGGTCATTCCTATTGGGGTCTTCATATTACTAAGTCATTTTCTAGGGTCACGTTCTACAGCCAACATGTGCTCGATACCATTTCAGAGCGACCGACCTCGACGGTCAAGCCTCTATGTTCTTGTGCCATCCTCGGATCAAGTATGTTGGCACACACAAGACATCAATGTATATATCAAAGTGCAATCACATGCATAAATAACGAAACTGATATATACCTCATAATACTCAGCGGAAACAATCAAACGGGTGTGGAGTCCCATCAACGCCATCGGCAGGTTGAGTGTAGACCGTAACCCTGCATCGTATTCTTACTCGTCGAAGAAAATATCGCAACATGATACGTTGCAGCCTTGTAGGTCAGTACATTGAATGTACCGCAAGATCACAACATGAATAAACAGATAGTAAAACTATACTATATGCAATATGGCTTTATGGCTCAGATCTGAATTTTGTTTGCGTAAAAGCTGGTTTTATTTTACCTACATCAAAGGAATAAATGAAGTCTGTACTATGGAGTTTTCTATCATGACATGGTTCCGCCAACCGATGTCTCATAGCCCAAAGTCATCATAAATTACCCACAATTAAGTTATCAATCCGTGTTGAGAGTTCCAGATAGATCCAAGTCCAGATGCTCAAATTGTCCGTAATCGGGGACACGGCTAATCGATTAGGTTATAACCCTCTGCAGAGGTTTGTACACTTTACCCGCAAGATTCGATCCTCTCTTTACGTTCTCGCACTTCGAGTGTTTGAGAACAAGATGACCAAACATGGTCTTCCAAAGAGTTCCTCGACCACCGTCCGTACTCAACCCATCCTACCGTAGTTCTACATCTGCTAGTACCGCCCCAGCCAGAGTCACAACTAAGGTCAACCAAGCCGAGCCCATAATGACTTGCGGTTGCAGGTAAGCTTCCGGCATGAAGTATTCTTCCGTCTCTTTGAGTCTGGGTGAAGCTTTCCGCAAGATGTCATGGCGCTTCTCCATGCATCCCGCCAACCACTGGTTTCTCCAGGTGCCCACAACCGCCCTTCACCCAGAGTGTGTATTGAATTCTTGTCTCGAGTCTTGAAGTCTTGAGGTCTTGAAGATGCAGTCCTTGCAGATTCCATCATGGAGTTGTCGTCATTGACGAGAGTCCTCCTTCTTCACACCACTCGAACACTCATACCAAACCCGCCTACTACAGCGTAGCATTAGAATAAAATAACGTCCCGGCTTGGTAACAGGATGATGGGTTCCTACCTCATGCATACTACTCAACTACAAGAATTTCAATAACACTCTTGAGGGGTGGTTGCAAAGGTGCCACTAAATGCAATAAAACATAGGTAAGAAAGCATGGTCAAAGTGAACTTGCTCGGTGATGTTGACGAAGAAGAATTATCGTTCTCAAGAAATAACTTGATAGACTACTCGTCACTCTCTGATGAAATCTATATAACAAACATATCATTCACATAAGCACTCACACTAACAATCAAAACAAAAGAGAGAGCTTAATAAGAATCAAGGAACTTCAAATAAAACTAGGAGTCTTCTTCACAACATTCACAAAAATAGTTTTGTCTAACGGAAAATAAAACACTAAAATAACAGAGAATAAAATATAAATTTAGTTAAGACAAAGAAAAAATAAAGTATTTTTTCATAAAGCTATTTTGAAAGTATTTTCAATTGGGAGTTAAAACAGTAGAGAAATCCATTGCAAGTTATTAGCTAACTTGAATTGATTTCACGATAACAAAATAAAAATAAATATAAAAACTTGTTGAACACCTACTGTTTAACTAATAGAAACCAAACATAAACTTTCTGAAATATAAAATAAAATAATTTAAAAACAACTATAGAAAAGAAGTAGCTATAATTCAAATAGAACTAAAACAGAATTTGTTTTACATGAAACAATAAGCTAAAATACTCAAACAATTTTGAAGTTTTTACCACTGGTAAATATGATCACTAGTGATCAGTAGAAAAAGAATCAAATAAAAATCTATTTTTAAACTCCCGAATAAGCAAAACAAGCTTTAATTCAAATCTGATCTAACTCAATTTTATAAATCCAAACATAGACAAATTATATATTTTGGAAACTAAAAGAAAATTGTGATCTAACGCAAAAAGAATCAGCATCATTGGACTTTTAGATCAAAAGTTATAAGCTAAACAAGAACGGAACTAAATCTATTACGGAAATAAATCTGAAAACGAAAACGGAGTTACCTGTACGTGAGGCAGAGATGGCAGGAAGGAGATGGCGATGTGGAGGGCTGCTCGGCGAGGGGGCGAGGTCGCCAAGCAGGGTGGGGTGGCGGAGGAGGGGTCGGCGCTGGGGAGGTGGCGCTGGGCGATGGGAGGTTCCAGGAGAGCTCTGGTGAGCGTTCTAGGCAGGAAAAGGAGGACGGTGGCGAGAAGGCTACGGGCAGGAGGCGTGGTGATGGGAAAATGGAACGAGGAGAGGAGGGGTTTTATAGGCGGTCTCGGGAGGCGCTGGGATGGAAAGACGAGGGAGATCGGGAAGGTGGAGATTTCTGTCTCCATGGACATGGAAAGCTTCAGAACGTGAGAGGAAACAGAGGAAGGAGATGATCTCTTGTTGGGCTAGAATAGGAAAGTGCTTAATGGGCCAGCAGGTTTTTCCTAATAAAACGATTCCATTCCTATTTTTAAAATTAGGAAACTAAAACAATAAAAAGGAAATCAAATCAATTCGAATAAAGAGTTTTATATACTAAAATTATCAGAAAAATAAAATGTAGATGATGAGCATTATTCCACGGCCAAAATAAAACTTAAAAAAATGTTTTTCAGAAAATCCCTAAAGGCTTTATTTCTTTTTGCAAATAATTTTAAATAAAATTTTGGTTTTTCTTGGCTCAATATTTTCAAAATGCCCCTGATTTTGGAGGGTCATTTTCCTCCGCTCTTTCTTGCTTGCAAGAATTTATTTTCGGGTATTTCGGGAAGAAAAATAGAGAAACAAGTGCAAATATTTGAAAGAATTAAATTGCAAAACTCCGCTCAAATTCTTCATAGTTGAAGAAGTCATGTCATCTTCTCTCATTGATTTTAATAGGATGAATTTGAATTTACGGAGAAGGGAAAGTCATTTTATTCCTCTCTTTCAAAAGTTTTTGAAAAGGTTCAAATTTCACTCAAGTTTAATTCACTCAAGCAAACAAACAAACAATTCAATTAATTATATTAACATTCCAAAATTTGGGATGTTACAAACCTACCATTACTTAAAATGAATCTCGTCCTCGAGATTCAAGAGGCTAGCAAGAAAAGGTTAGGGTTGGGGTCTTCTAGCAAATGTCTTGGTCGAAGGTCGGGGTGCTACCACACTTAAAAACAAGGTCATGGTTCCAATAAACTCAGATATTTCCTCTGGAGGGCTGACAATGTATGTCTCTTCACATATCTTACAATAGCTCCTTCATTAAAGCTCTTCTCATCGAAGCATAGAGTTTTCCTCAAAAGCTTGGGTCGGTTCGTCAAAGTTGAAGTTCGTCCGAGACCGGATCTTCTTAGCTGATGGGTCTGTGTCCATTCTAAACAACTATCGAAACACTCATGGTGGTCTACAATTTATGGTTTCTCCTGCAGAAAACGGGTCAGGTTGAACCTCACCGATAACCTACGCTTGGCAACGGTTGCCTGTAATGGGGTTCCATCGTCCTACCATTTTATGGTTTTATGGCTTATCGCGTCGACACTCTTCTAAGTTTTTCAAGGCTCTCGATTTTCCATCAACATATGATAGTTCATGATAGAAGTCTTCGGTATGGGGCCCATCCATCCTGCATTTGAATCATTACCACATACGTGAGACAAGTGAATCACGATTCTAACACTTGGGCATACTCACAAGCATTGCAGAATTTCTCTTGTCCTCGAATTGGGTTCGAGTAAATCCATGGTTTCGCAAGCCAACAAAACATCTATCGTTACTTCACCACTCTCGGGTTTTTATGTAACCTCCTACGTAAACGTAGGCTGATTGGATCACGATTCTTCCAAATTTATTCCTTTATCAAGGTTACAACGGTTCCTTCTCAAAATCCTCGGCCTGTGGGTTATGGCCCACTTCAACACTAGTGCAGCTTTAACTCATCCTTGAGTAACTCTCTTGTTACACCTCCTTAAATCCAGAGTACTCTGTTTCTTCATACCATCATATCAAAACAAAACTCCAACTTATTTTGTCCAGCTTCCTTCTATGGCCGTCATGAATAACACGTTTCTTTCTTCATTGATCCTGTGGCTTTATAGAGTACTATGACCAAAAGAAGTGCACAAGTTTATCCATAAAATCTCATTAATCTCATATCAATCTTTCATTACATCCTTAACCATTTTCAGAATCCAAATTCCAAAAGTACTTGTTACAAATGCTGCCACCCACATGATTTGGTATGGTCGACATTACTTCCACTTTATTTATTTATCCTCCTCGAGGGTTCTTCATCCCACCGAATTGTGCGACATGATCCTTGAAATCTTCAATCTTCTGTTTCATCATGGTGGTCTTGAGCTTCACCTTCATCATCTCTCGCATGCACTTCGCTTAGGTATTCCTGAGTATAACGGAGTCTTGCTTCAAGTATTTCTCGATCCGGCGATGGCTTCCATGGCTGCTTCACTAACGGCATCGAAGAAAGTTGCTTGTGGCACACGTGAGATGAAAAGTAATGCCCCATCCTCTTTGGGCAAACTCCTTTCAAACGGTGGAGGTGTACTCCACATACCAAAGTTCCACTCCCTTTGCATGAAGGGTAGCCTTTGTAGACTGCATCTCCTTCAAGGTGAATATGCTTCATCATGTCCTTCAAGATCTTCGGTAATCATGATCACTTGTCGTGGTCATGATCGTTTCAGGCCCTTAAGGAAAGACTCGTAAAGGGTTGTCATCTGCATGTGTAGGATAAGAGGGTGCTCGTAACAAGGAATGTATCCCCATGGGGAAATTGCAATTGTCTCCGTAAAGGTTTGGTGTTTAGTTGTCCATGGTTTCAAGATTTGGGGTCTGGTTGAGATAGAAAGAGAAAGCAAATACCCACCCAAGACAAAATTATCGCTTGTAATGGGCCGTTCTACTATGGTTTCGTTTCTAAGTCCTCATTTCTTCAGTCTTCAATGCTCGGAGTTTCCAATTCCTGATGCTGTTCCCATATGAAGGCCTTCTACCATTCTTCCAGTAACTTACGCCTCTCATGGTTGAAATAAATACAAACCTACTAATATCGCATCTATCCAACCATTCAATAAACACACAAAAATAATAGCAACCAAGCATTCATTTATTCAATCAATACTGCAGTATCGCCACCCACATAATTTGGCATGGTCGATACTTAAATCGAGGTATGCGTTCATCTTTATTTCTCTCATGGTGGAATACTACTAAGTTACCGGGTTTTCTTACGTGTGGACTTGATCTCTTCCAGTTCTTTCGCTAGATTTTCCCTGTCGACTCGGAGTTTCTTGTGACGACCTCAGTATGTCCTGAAGTTGTTCCTTGAGCTTCGGATTTCAACGTCCTTTGCATGAGACATGGTCCTGCTGTTCTTCGATTCGACGATTCTCGAAATCTCGAGGTTCTCCTCCTCCAGCTGGTTTATCTTCGCCTCTCGAGTCTTGACCTCTTCTCGTAGTGCTTCATTGTCGAACAGGGCTTCCGGAGGTCCATCTCAAGATTCTTGACGTATTGTTCCAGATCCTGATTGTACACTAAAAGTGGGGAGAACTTCATCTTTCGTGCTTCCGTCAAGGCAATAGTTGCTCCATCAAACTTCTGCCATCCCATCCTTCCAAAGAAGTGTGGGTTTAGTGCAGCACGATGACGATAGCATAAACGCAATAGCATCATGGACGGCAGTGTTGATGCCCATATCACGATCACCATTTATAGTTCCGAAGCTGATGTCTGCAGTCTTGGGGGTTTCTTTACGACCAAAAACTTGGGTCTTGACTCCCCACGATCTGGACGTCCTCATAGTTGCCTTGATCTCAGGTATCGGTAACTTCAGCAGCCTGACTAGCTCCACAAGGAAGGGGCCTCCAAGAACCTTCTCGTAGTGTTCTCTTTTGTTCAGAGTGTAGCTCTCCATCTATAGTGTGAAACAAGGAAGGTTCAGAAAAAGGAATCAGGTGTTACGAGAGTAGTACAAAACAAGGGTCATTCCTATTGGGGTCTTCATATTACTAAGTCATTTTCTAGGGTCACGTTCTACAGCCAACATGTGCTCTGATACCATTTCTGTAGCGACCCGACCTCAGACGGTCAAGCCTCTATGTTCTTGTGCCATCCACGGATCAGATATCGGCACACACAAGACATCAATGTATATATCAAAGTGCAATCACATGCATAAATAACGTAAAACTGATATATACCTCATAATACTCAGCTGAAACAATCAAACGGGTGTGGAGTCCCATCAACGCCATCGGCAGGTTGAGTGTAGACCGTAACCTGCACCGTATTCTTACTCGTCGAAGAAAATATCTGCAACATGATACGTTGCAGCCTTGTAGGTCAAGTACATTGAATGTACCGCAAGATCACAACATGAATAAACAGATAGTAAAACTATACTATATGCAATATGGCTTTATGGCTCAGATCTGAATTTTGTTTATGTAAAAGCTGGTTTTATTTTACCTACATCAAAGGAATAAATGAAGTCTGTACTATGGAGTTTTCTATCATGACATGGTTCCGCCAACCGATGTCTCATAGCCCAAAGTCATCATAAATTACCCACAATTAAGTTATCATCCGGTGTTGAGAGTTCCAGATAGATCCAAGTCCAGATGCTCAAATTGTCCGTGAATCGGGGACACGCCTAATCGATTAGGTTATAACCCTCGCAGAGGTTTGTACACTTTACCCGCAAGATTCGATCCTCTCTTTACGTTCTCGCACTTCAGAGTATTTGAGAACAAGATGACCAAACATGGTCTTCCAAAGAGTTCCTCGACCACCGTCCGTACTCAACCCATCCTACCGTAGTTCTACATCTGCTAGTACCGCCCCAGCCAGAGTCACAACTAAGGTCAACCAAGCCGAGCCCATAATGACTTGCGGTTGCAGGTAAGCTTCCGGGCATGAAGTATTCTTCCGTCTCTTTGAGTCTGGGTGAAGCTTTCCGCAAGATGTCATGGCGCTTCTCCATGCATCCCGCCAACCACTGGTTTCTCCAGGTGCCCACAACCGCCCTTCACCCAAGAGTGTGTATTGAATTCTTGTCTCGAGTCTTGAAGTCTTGAGGTCTTGAAGATGCAGTCCTTGCAGATTCCATCATGGAGTTGTCGTCATTGACGAGAGTCCTCCTTCTTCACACCACTCGAACACTCATACCAAACCCCGCCTACTACAGCGTAGCATTAGAATAAAATAACGTCCCGGCTTGGTAACAGGATGATGGGTTCCTACCTCATGCATACTACTCAACTACAAGAATTTCAATAACACTACTCGAGGGGTGGTTGCAAAGGTGCCACTAAATGCAATAAAACATAGGTAAGAAAGCATGGTCAAAGTGAACTTGCTCGGTGATGTTGACGAAGAAGAATTATCGTTCTCAAGAAATAACTTGATAGACTACTCGTCACTCTCTGATGAAATCTATATAACAAACATATCATTCACATAAGCACTCACACTAACAATCAAAACAAAAGAGAGAGCTAATAAGAATCAAGGAACTTCAAATAAAACTAGGAGTCTTCTTCTACAACATTCACAAAAATAGTTTTGTCTAACGGAAAATAAAACACTAAAATAACAGAGAATAAAATATAAATTTAGTTAAGACAAAGAAAAAATAAAGTATTTTTTCATAAAGCTATTTTGAAAGTATTTTCAATTGGGAGTTAAACAGTAGAGAAATCCATTGCAAGTTATTAGCTAACTTGAATTGATTTCACGATAACAAAATAAAAATAAATATAAAAACTTGTTGAACACCTACTGTTTAACTAATAGAAACCAAACATAAACTTTCTGAAATATAAAATAAAATAATTTAAAAACAACTATAGAAAAGAAGTAGCTATAATTCAAATAGAACTAAAACAGAACTTGTTTTACATGAAACAATAAGCTAAAATACTCAAACAATTTTGAAGTTTTTACCACTGGTAAATATGATCACTAGTGATCAGTAGAAAAAGAATCAAATAAAATCTATTTTAAACTCCCGAATAAGCAAAACAAGCTTTAATTCAAATCTGATCTAACTCAATTTTATAAATCCAAACATAGACAAATTATATATTTTTGGAAACTAAAAGAAAATTGTGATCTAACGCAAAAAGAATCAGCATCATTGGACTTTTAGATCAAAAGTTATAAGCTAAACAAGAACGGAACTAAATCTATTACGGAAATAAATCTGAAAACGAAAACGGAGTTACCTGACGTGAGGCAGAGATGGCAGGAAGGAGATGGCGATGTGGAGGGCTGCTCGGCGAGGGGCGAGGTCGCCGGCGAGGGTGGGGTGGCGGAGGAGGGGTCGGCGCTGGGGAGGTGGCGCTGGGCGATGGGGAGGTTCAGGAGAGCTCTGGTGAGCGTTCTAGGCAGGAAAAGGAGGACGGTGGCGAGAAGGCTACGGGCAGGAGGGGCGTGGTGATGGGAAAAATGGAACGAGGAGAGGAGGGGTTTTATAGGCGGTCTCGGGAGGCGCTGGGATGGAAAGACGAGGGAGATCGAAGGTGGAGATTTCTGCTCCATGGACATGGAAAGCTTCAGAACGTGAGAGGAAACAGAGGAAGGAGATGATCTCTTGTTGGGCTAGAATAGGAAAGTGCTTAATGGGCCAGCAGGTTTTTCCTAATAAAACGATTCCATTCCTATTTTTAAAATTAGGAAACTAAAACAATAAAAAGGAAATCAAATCAATTCGAATAAAGAGTTTTATATACTAAAATTATCAGAAAAATAAAATGTAGATGATGAGCATTATTCCACGGCCAAAATAAAACTTAAAAAATGTTTTTCAGAAAATCCCTAAAGGCTTTATTTCTTTTTGCAAATAATTTTAAATAAAAACTTTGGTTTTTCTTGGCTCAATATTTTCAAAATGCCCTGATTTTGGAGGGTCATTTTCTCCGCTCTTTCTTGCTTGCAAGAATTTATTTTTCGGGGTATTTCTCGGGGAAGAGAAATAGAGAAACAAGTGCAAATATTTGAAAGAATTAAATTGCAAAACTCCGTTCTTTCATAGTTGAAGAAGTCATGTCATCTTCTCTCATTGATTTTAATAGGATGAATTTGAATTTACCGGAGAAGGGGAAAGTCATTTTATTCCCTCTCTTTCAAAAGTTTTTGGAAAGGTTCAAATTTCACTCAAGTTTAATTCACTCAAGCAAACAAACAAACAATTCAATTAATTATATTAACATTCCAAAATTTGGGATGTTACAACTGCAGGGGCTGTTATTGATTGCAACAAAGGCAATGTCACTTGTCATGTTAATGGTAATGTGCATACGGTACACTTTCCGAGGAAACAACCTCAAGTTCATAGTATCAACTCTATTGGAAAAATTCCATCAATTATTTTTGGAGGTTTTGAATTTCCTCTACCTACTGTTAAGAAGAAATATGATATTCTTATATTGGGGACGTGCATATCCCCGTTGAGGTAACATAGTGTTATTCGAAATTTTTCCAGTTTCATGTTACTCGAAATGAGTTTGTTAACAAGACCTGATCAACCTTGTTAGTGGATTCCTTTTGATGAACATGAGATGGATGAAGTTAGAAAGCACAACCTTCTGTACCCTCTTTTTACTTTCTGTTATTTAGTTGAAATAAAGTAAAAATAGTATTTTTCTGTCTGTTTTCTGAATTACCCGTGCAATATAAAAATACCTCAAAAATAAAAGTTCTCCAAATGCCCTGAAATTGAAATATGATTTTTCTGGAAAATTTGAGATTATCTGGCACTGAGAACACAACAGGGGGAGCAAGCACCTAGACACGAGGGTCCAGGGCGCGCCCCCTGCCTCGTGGGCCCATGGTGGCTCCCCTCCACTTATTCCTGCACCCACACACTTCTTCTTCCTCCCAAAAAAATCACCAACCAGCTCAAGCACGAGTTCTAGCTCATTTTGTTGCGATTTTCGATCTCCTTGCTCAAAGCACCTCTCACAAAACTGCTTTGGGGGATTGTTCCTTGGTATGTGACTCCTCCAATGGTCCAATTAGTTTTTGTCCGAGTGCTTTATTCATTGCAAATTTGTGCTGCCTAGGTGACCATGTTCTTGAGCTTCAATGTCAAATTTATATGGTTCCAAGTAGTTATAATGCATGATATAGGCTCTAGGCACTTGAGGGAGTAGTTGCTATCAATTTTGTTGAGTTTTGTTCACTTTTATTTGAAGTTACTAAAAATTTCAGAAATTTTCAGAAAATGATGAAGAGATTTTTGAGGGGCTCTTCGACCCGAAGCTCGAAGGATAAGCAAAGTGAAGAAGAAGAGAGGCCCAAATATAATCTGCTTCGCACCACGGAGGTTCGGCTGTGTGAATGGCCTTGTGATGATTTCTTGAGAGCAGCCGGGATTTATGATGATTTTTATGAGTTGGCTGAGAATGCATGCCTCACCGACTTTCTCAGCGACCAACGCGAAAAGTATCTCTTACTCACTAGTACCTTTGTGCAAAATTTTCATTTCCATTCTAGGAGGTCACCACCTATGGTGGATTTTTATTTATATGATGAGTATAAGGAGATGACCCTTCGTGAATTCTGTGAGGTGTGCAAGTTACCTTTTCCGGGTTTCATAGAGGAACCACATCGTAATGATGTGGAGGGGTTTATTGATACAATTGCTGTAGGGGAAACGAGGAAGGTTTCCGACGCACAAATCACTAGCATACATTTTCCTGTTCTACGTTACTTTGCTACATTTGCTAGTAGGTGCTTAATTGGTCGCGGAAACTGTGGAAACCTGAGTGTCCCTGATATTATTATTATGTGCCATGCCTTGTTTCGTGATGAAACATTTAGTATGGGCGCTATTGTTGCAAAGCGGTTAAATCTTAACCGTACTAAGGGCCCCATCTTTGGAGGCATCTTCGCCTCGTGCCTCGCTACATACTATAACATACCTATTTGGCACTATGAGAAAGAACAAAAACTGCTGCTTTTTGTTTATCTAGATTATAAGAGTATGGTAGCGCATGATTTTATTGTTAAGAATAGGGAAAGGGCGCTTAAATACAAACTGTTATTTGACAAAAATCACCCTGAGACTATTACCTTGCCTGCTCCTTCCTTGTTTGATTTATCTGCAGGACAGTATCTCATTCCGCTGGCGGCCATCCACGCCTACCGGAATCCTACAGAGCCAGAGCCAGAGCCGGAACCACAATTTGATCCTCCACGACAGTCTAATTACCAGTGGGATCCGGAGGCGATTGCCAACCAGTGGCAATCTGAGGCTTCCTCACAGTACGACCCCAATTATAACTACGGATATCCGCCAGGCCAGCCGTGGCCATAGACTAACTTAGGCCAAAAGCCTAAGCTTGGGGGAGTACGTATCTCTCACCGACATTACATTTATGTTGACACACTCATTGCTAGTTGTCGGTGCTCATACTCTTTCATTGTAATATCCTTGCTAATTTATTTTTCTTTTTATGCTTTCTTCTTGTGTGCTTGAAAAACTTTAAGAAAAACAAAAAAAATAGTAGTAGCTTGTAGCTAGTTTACTTTCATGCTGTAGTAATAAGTAAAAGAAACCCCAAAAAGATTTCCTGTTCTTCTTTTGCTTGTTGGGAGCTTTCTCGTGTAAATAGTTTTATTTCTTTTCTTTTCTTTGGGGGCCGATAGGAGAAGACCATGATGAAATTGTTGAAGTGGCTCATATATGCATTATTGTTGATTTAACCAAGAGCCCATATTGCCTTGTCTTCTCCTATTTATTGAATGCTCGCAGATTCCAGCTTAGTCCAATGCACGTGCTTTATTATTATTCACATTGTTCGGTCATGCAAGTGAAAGGCAATTATGACGATATATGATGGACTGATTGAGATGGGAGAAGATGGTATGAACTCGACCTCTTTTGTTTTTGTAAATATGATTAGTTCATCGTTCCTGATTCAGCCTATTATGAATAAACATGTTTGCAATGACAATTAGAGATTATAGTTACTTATGCCATGCTTAATTAGCTAGGAGTTTATAATGGTTTACCTTGCGTGCCAACATGCTATTAAAATGGTTGTGATGTGGTATGATGGGGTGGTATCCTCCTTTGAATGATTCAAGCGACTTGACTTGGCACATGTTCACACATGTAGTTGAAACAAATCAACATAGCCTTCACGATATTTATGTTCATGGTCGATTATATCCTACTCATGCTTGCACTCAATGTTCATTAATTTTAATGCATGTTCATGACTGTTGTCGCTCTCTAGTTGGTCGCTTCCCAGTCTTTTGCTAGTCTTCACTTGTACTAAGCGGGAATACTACTTGTGCATCCAATCCCTTAAACCCCAAAGTTATGCCATATGAGTCCACTATACCTTCCTATATGCGGTATCTACCTGCCGTTCCAAGTAAATTTGTATGTGCCAAACTCTAAACCTTCAAATGAAATTCTGTTTTGTATGCTCTAATAGCTCATGTATCAACTAGGGATGTTCATATCTTCCATGTTAGGCGGGTTATTCTCAAGAGGAGTGGACTTCGCTCCTCACTCACGAGAAAATGGCTGGTCACCGGGATGCCCAGTCCCATGCTTTATGCAAATAAAATCAAAATAATTGGAAACAAAACTCCCCCGGGACTGTTGTTAGTTGGAGGCACTCATTGTTTCAAGCAAGCCATGGATTGATTCTTGTTGGTGGAGGGGGAGCATAAACATTACCATTCTGTTTGGGAACCGCCTATAATGTGTGTAGCATGGAAGATATCGCCATCTCTCGGTTGTTATGTTGACAATGAAAGTATGCCGCTCAAAATATTATTTATCTCTATTTCAAAATCGAGCTCAGGCACCTCTACAAATCCCTGCTTCCCTCTGCGAAGGGACTATCTATTTACTTTTATGTTGAGTCATCACCCTCTTATTAAAAAGCACTAGCTGGAGAGCACCGCTGTCAATTGCATCCATTACTGTTAATTTATATTGGGTATGACTATGACTGGATCTCTTTTACCATGATTTACAATGTTTAGTCAGTCCTTGGTCTTTAAAGGTCCTCTGCATTTATGTTTTGCGGTCTCAGAACGGGCTAGCAAGATACCATTTATTGCTCGCTAGTTGATTATGCCATTGATATGAGTAAACATGAGACCTAAATGTTATTGTGAATATGGTTAGTCATAATCTTTGCTGAAAACTTGAATGCTGGCTTTACATATTTGCAACAACAAGAGCAAACAGAGTTTGTAAAAGTTTTTCTTTATCACTTTCAGTTTGTCAACTGAATTGCTTGAGGACAAGCAAAGGTTTAAGCTTGGGGGAGTTGATACGTCTCCGTCGTATCTACTTTTCCAAACACTTTTTCCCTTGTTTTGGACTCTAACTTGCATAATTTGAATGGAACTAACCCGGACTGACGATGTTTTCAGCAGAATTGCCATGGTGTTATTTATGTGCAGAAACAAAAGTTCTCCGAATGAACTGAAACTTCACGGCAATTATTGTTGGAAATAATAAAAAAATACTGGTGAAATAATCAAGGACAGGGGGCCCACACCCTTTCCACGAGGGTGGGGGGCGCGCCCCCTGCCTCGTGGGCCCCCTGGAGCTCCACCGACCTCAACTCCAACTCCATATATTCGTGTCCGGGGAGAAAACAATTAGAGAGAAAGATTCATCACGTTTTACGATATGGAGCCGCCGCCAAGCCCTAAACTCTCTCGTGAGGGCTGATCTGGAGTCCGTTTGGGGCTCCGGAGAGGGGAATCCGTCGCCGTCGGCATCATCAACCATCCTCCATCACCAATTTCATGATGCTCACCACCGTGCGTGAGTAATTTCATCGTAGGCTTGCTGGACGGTGATGGGTTGGATGAGATTTATCATGTAATTGAGTTAGTTTTGTTAGGGTTTGATACCTAGTATCCACTATGTTCTGAGATTGATGTTGCTATGACTTTGCTAAGCTTAATGCTTGTCACTAGGGCCCGAGTGCCATGATTTCAGATCTAAACCTATTATGTTTTCATGAATATATGTGAGTTCTTGATCCTATATTACGAGTCTATAGTCACCTACTATGTGTTATGATCCGGCAACCCCGAAGTGACAATAATAGGGACCACTCCCGGTGATGACCGTAGTTTGAGGAGTTCATGTATTCACTATGCGTTAATGCTTTGGTCTGGTACTCTATTAAAAGGAGGCCTTAATATCCCTTAGTTTCCGTTAGGACCCCGCTGCCACGGGAGGGTAGGACAAAAGATGTCATGCAAGTTCTTTTCCATAAGCACGTATGACAATATTCGGAATACATGCCTACATTACGTTGATGAATTGGAGCTAGTTATGTGTCACCCTATGTTATGATTGTTACATGATGAACCGCATCAGCATAATTCTCCGTCACCGATCCAATGCCTACGAGCTTTTCACATATTGTTCTTCGCTTATTTACTTTTCCGTTGCTACTGTTACAATCACTACAAAACCCAAAAATATTACTTTTTCTACTATTACCGTTACTTCCATACTACTTTGCTACTAAATACTTTGCTGCAGATACTAAGTTATCCAGGTGTGATTGAATTGACAACTCAACTGCGAATACTTGAGAGTATTCTTTGGCTCCCCTTGTGTTGAATCAATAAATTTGGGTTGAATACTCTACCCTCGAAAACTGTTGCGATCCCCTATACTTGTGGGTTATCACATCTGCAGTCAATAGCTGATAGAGCTGGCCTGTACGTGATCGATCGGATTTCAATTAGTAGCGGCAATTCAACACCGTATTTTCCAGCCAGTTCCACTTTCCCGATTTATATATCGTGGTTATGGTGTACCCCTTTTATGTACACTATGATCTGCCTAGTTGCTATGTGCTCTTGTTGTCATGGTTTGGAAATAAAATCTCTATACAGTATATTATGAACCTATCATCTGCCAACTATCCTTCTTCTGGAACCTATTTTTTTGCATACTTGTGCCAGATTATATTAATGCACGCACCATATTACAACACACATGAGCTCTCTCATCAGAATCCAGTGATAGCACACAAGGGTTTACAGGGGTGCCCCTATATTAGAATATCCTCTGCATTACAAAGATAATCTCACTACTATTTATGTTTTCATGGTTATCATATATTATACGTAATTACAGTGAATATCAGAATCCGTGCATCAGAAGAATATTGTGGAACACTGCAACGACTTACAAAATTGGCACCAAGGCATTGAGTGCCATTCTGGATGCAATGAGAGTCATACGCTCCCCACTTGTAGATTCTTGTTCAGAATATGATCCTAATGACTATTCTAACCTCGAGGAGTCAAAGGCAGATGGCCTGTCCTGTTCACCCATCAAGGTGTCTGTTCTAATTTGGCAAGGTTTTATTGATTGCGCGTATCTTGCATATGTTGTCTTGCATTTCTTCTACTTCGTTGCACCGCCATCTGCTTAGTTTACTCATCATATATGTCAAGATGCCATGCCCATCCATTATCAATACATATTCCATCTTTCATCATACCATGTTTTTCCACTCAAATGCTGTTCTTGTGCATCAGACATCAAAAAGGAAGAGGGTGATTGCCGAACCTAAAGGAGCACGAGCGAAGTCCTTGAAAAACGTCGTGGTGCCGAAGAAATCAGACATCACCCCACTTATATTGGTTGTACAACCAGTGACACAAAACGTAGGACCGACTCCAGCAGACTGTACCCATACTTCACTGGCCACACCACAAGCCCCACCACACAAGACCTGCACTCCAGCAAAAGGTATGCCGATTTCAGTTGCCATAGCACCAGCCGTACCACAGAAAAATTCCACTCCAGCAAAAAGTACAACAAGTCCACCGGCCGAAGACCTATCCCAACTATAGAGACAGCCAATTCCTACAGATTAGAACCCCATTCCAGTTATTCCTAGTTTTAAAGACAATGCTTTCAATGTTGTTAGGGACTACGTGCATATATTCCCATCATGGGAAGATTATAGTGAAGACAAACACCATTTTCACATCTTCCTGTCCCACTTACGTGTAAGTGCTATTATTCATGGTGATTATTTTCCTGTTTTCTGCTGATTGAACACATCAATGATTTACATTACATTGTTGTAAGTAGGCGATGGTCAATCTGGATAGTCATGACGAGCAAAGCTTGCTTGCGCTTTTCAAGGAAACATTGCAGCAGTATTAGTGTTACCTGAGGAAATCACACTTTGATGGCAAGTCTATAAACGAATTTCTGGTGAAGTCTCCTGTGCTAAATTTAGAATACATTGAACAGAAAAACCTTGTTATGCACTCGTCTCGTTCCCAGGATGAGGTACTGTCTATGATATCACATGACAATTTGAACTTCTACTTTTTCTCATGTGCCTTACGGATCTTTTTTGCAGGAAGTCCGCTCGAAGAAGAATTCTGGTTTGAAAAGAACGACAAGATATCACAAATATGCTGCCCGCTGCTTTGCTCTTGTCAGTACCCGTTGTCATGTATCACTGTACTTGCATTCATACCTGGTTCATTATGTGACATCAGTATGCATGATAGCTTGCTTATCAATTGTTCTCTCCAAATTATCTGATATGTATGAATGGTTACATTAGTGTAGAATATATCCAATGCCAATGAATTTTTTTAGCTCTGCATTGTTCTTGTAAGTACCTGTTGTCCTTTATCGGTGAAGGTTGGAAAAAGAGGTAGGTGTAAGCGGGGCGGTTGGCCTTCGCTTAGTGCCTAGGCGGTGCCTAAGCACCCTAGGCGCGGCCTAGGCGATAATATAGTTTTTACTCGTAGTGTATTTGTGATTATTATATGGGTGTTGATATTAGATTAGGGCTTATAAATAAGTTAATTACCATCTACTGCTATTGGAATATAACCCGTTTGGCATATTGGTGTAGTATGTGGCATGATTTCTTGCTTGGGTAGGCAATTCCTTGCTTGCCCTGCCTAGACCTCCATTTATGCCCTAGGCGAGGCGTTTGGCCATTGCCTAGTGCCTAGGCATGCCTAAGCGCCTTCTAGGCACTGCCTTTTCCAACAGACCTTATATTGACAGGTATTTGTTCATGTACCATCACTCTGCAGCTTATTTACCTATGGTCCTGAAGAAGTTTAGCTCTGCATTGCTCTTGGCTATACCTTTTGCCTGTATCATTGTACTTACATTTATAGCTACTTGGTTATGTAGCATCACTCATCATCTTATCTTAAATATTCTCCATTTTTTCTTATATTATCACATCTATATTTACTCTTAACAAAATGTAGAATAAAGACAATGCTTATGAAGAAGATTCTGTGGTAAACTTCTTGAATTCCCCCCATCAGCATGGACAAGGGCTTTATAGAGCCTGTCTTCTCCAGTAATGTAAGTTTGTCCTTCTCAAGCCTTCAAACTTTGTTGTGTATATTTGGTTAGGCATGACTGCAACAACTGTTTATTTTTGGTGTTTGCATCAAATTGCATGTTTAAAGTTTATTATGTAGTTCATAAACAAAAGTTTGTCCTTCTCAATTTAAGTTTTCAGTTGTACAACCAAGTTCCTTCTTCATACCATGTAAATTAGACTATACAGAGCAAGTGATCTTCTTTTGCACTGCATGTATGCTTCTTTTCTTGATCCGTAATCCAGTGGTGTGGTGAACCTACCCACTACAACACAGTGTGATATTCTGCAATGTCTTAACTATGAACAATGTCATATCATTCTACAATTATTTAAACCGTCTCTTTATTTGCCTATCTGAAATGGGATAAATTGATAGCACACTAACGATTGATACTTATGAGTTCTTGATCTGTAACCCAGTGGTGTCGTGAAGCTGCCAACTCCTCCACAATGTCATTTCCTGCCATGTCTTAATCTGAACAATACCATATTGTGTTAATGCCATTTTAAACTGTGTCACTTTATTTGTTAGTAAGAAATGTGATATTGTCAGCACTGATACTTATATGTGCAAAACCTGCCATCTGTCTGCTTGTTTATCTTTCAGAGTGAGGAGGATATAAGTGTCAAACAAGCGCAGTCTCATCAGCTTGCTCAGCTGCTTTCCCTGCAGCTCCCGAGCAGGGTTAACCTTTCTTAAACTCTATTGAAGTGCTGCCGGTTTTGTATATTATTTTGTCGACGTGTTTATTTGCACTGGTGGCGATCTTTGATGCCCAATGTATGTAATCTGCTGTCTGCTTGCTTTATTATCATAGTGGCGAACTTTGATGCCCAGTGGATGTAATATGCTATAATTTCTTTATTGTATAGTCTAGGTTTTTTCTTATTCACGATGCTGCAGTTATTTTACTGTATATATATCCTATCTTCGCAGTAAACCGGCCAAACCGTAAAATTATGGTACATAATCGGGCCGTCATGCAAATCACTACATAATCGGTCTGTTACATGCCTAAATGTAAACTGGCCCACTAGTAGATTTGGGACTCTAATAGGCCGAGTAAACCGTCGGCCCTATTTTCGCAAGAAAACTCAATGGGCTTTTAGGAGGCTGAGAAGTAGGTTAGGCCTGAAACGTGCCGAACAGCTCATGGGCTGGCAGTAGGCCAAAATAGATCCCGGCCTATGATGGTGCCAATCACATCATGGGCCGTTAACAGGCCAAAATTGTATCAGTCCTTGTTTGGCCCAATCAGATTATCGGCTGTGAGCAGGCCGGATGCAAACCGGGCCATAGTTAGGCAGAACTATATGACATGCTTTTAACAGGCCGAAATAAATATAGGACCGATATGTTAAACATGCCTTTAACAGGCCGAAACTAATATCAGGCCGAATTACTAAATGGGCCTTTAACAAGTGGGCCCAAAAGCATAGCAACCAGTTGACGGGCCGAATCTGATATGGGCCATAATTTAGCCCAATGCCTCTTAACGGGTCGGATCTGATCTGGGCCGTAATTTGGCCCAGAACATGGTAGGATTTTAATGGGCCGGATCTCATATGGGCCTTTATTGTGCCCGGAACATGGCAGGCTGTTAATGGGCCGGATCAAATATGGGCTGGCATTTGGCCCAAAACATGGCATCCTGTTTACGGGTAGACCCATTAGTGTCCACAAAATCTTGTGGGCCTTTAGCTGGGCCTGCCCATTATGGTCAGCGAAATCTCGTGGGCCTTTAGTTGGGCCGGCCCATTTAATCTTTATGGGCCACTTTTGGGCCAGTCCATGTGTCAACATATCATAGGCGCATCTCGGCCATTGGATGAGTGACACCTGTGCCGACGCGGAGCTGACACGTGGTTCTGTCGGCCAATGATAATTTTACACGTGGAAAATCATCATTGGTCATGGTTGTTAGCGGGTTATCAGATCCAAAACCGGACCCGATAGCTTAACGACGACCCGTTACGGTGGATGCCACGTGTCGGTCACCCTTGATGAAAGCACTTCCATGACACGACATTTATCGTCATGGAAGTGAACACTTCCGTGATGATAATTTCGGTAATGTCATGGAACACTTCTATGACAACACAGGTATGACTATCTTGATTCTGTCATAAAATCGTCATGGATGTACATGCATGATAGAAAACGTGACCTACTGTGACAAATACGTATAATCACGGAAGTGTCTTTTCTTGTAGTGAAATCTCATCCAACCCATCATCGTCCAGCAGGCCTACGATGGGATTACTCACGCAGGGTGGTGAGAATCATGAAATTGGTGTTGGAGGATGGTTGATGGTGACAATTTTCCCTCTTCGGAGCCCAAAACGGACTCTAGATCTGCCCTCTCGAGGAAGAACAGGAGGTGGTGGCGGCTCCGTATCGTAAAATATGATGAATCCTTCTCTCTGTTTTTTTCTCCCTGAACATGAATATATGGAGTTGGAGTTTAGGTTGGTGGAGGTCCAGGGGACTCACAAGGTTAGAGGGCGCGCCCTCCACCCTTGTGGACAGGGTGTGGGTCCTCTTGAGTTGATTCTTTCGCCAATATTTTTTATTTATTCCAAAACTGATCTCCGTGAAGTTTCATGTCATTCCGAGAACTTTTATTTCTGCACAAAAATAACACCATGGCAATTCTGCTGAAAACAACGTCAGTCCGGGTTAGTTCCATTCAAATCATGCAAATTAGAGTCTAAAACAAGGGCAAAAGAGTCTGGAAAAGTAGATATGATGGAGATGTATCAAAACTCACGTATGAATAAACCCCATCTTCTTACACCTAATAGCAATGATACATGCGTGCCATGTCTCTTTCTATCACTGAAATTGAGCACTACAAGATCGAACCCATCACAAAGCACCTCTTCCCATGGCAAGATAAATCAATCTAGTTGGCCAAACCAAACCAATAAATGGGAGAAGAAATACGAGGCTATAACAATCATGCATAAAAGGGTTCAGAGAAAACTCAAATAATATTCATGAATAGACCTGATCATGAACTCACAATTCATCGGATCCCAACAAACACACCTCAAAAAGTCAATACATCAAATAGATCTCCAAGAACACCGAGGAGAACATTGTATTGAAGATCAAAAAGAGAGAATAAGTTGTCTAGCTACTAACTATGAACCCATAGGTCCATGGTAAACTACTCACGCATCATTGGAGGGGCGGCAAGGATGATGAAGAACCCCTCCGTGGTAGTTTCCCCCTCCGGTAGAGTGTTGGAAAAGGCCTCTAGATTGTATCTCGTGGTTTTGGAACTTGCAGCGGTGGAAAAGTATTCCGTGGACTCCCTGATAGGTTTTGGGATTTTATAGTATTTATAGAGGCGGAGGTAGGTCAAAAAGAGGCTCGTGGGCCCCACTACCGACCAGGACACGCTAGAGGCACCTGGCGCGCCCTGGTGCTTAATGGGCCACTCCTTCATCTTCCGGTTCCCTCCCGGAGCTTCCTGTGTCACTTATTGCCTGAAGAGATCTCCAAAACGTTTTGTGGCATTTGGACTTCGCTTGGCATTGATATTCTGCAAAGTAAAAAACAAGCAAAGAAGAACAAATAGCACTGGGCACTAAGTTAGTAGGTTAGTTCCAAAAAATGATATAAAGTTGCTTGTAAATGTATATAAAACATCCAAGATTGGGATTGGTAATATAATAGCATGGAACAATAAGAAATTATAGATATGTTAGAGATATATCAAACCACAATGCCTCAGCCCACCCCTCAGTAACCATGAAGAAGGATTTAAGTGAGCTGCTTTGTTATAGATGAAGAAACCCAGGACACTACGAAAGCAAGTGCCCCACCCTGAAAGACAGACCAAGGAACGGGGTAGGGACCGTAAGGACCAAAATTAGGAAAATGCCAACACCGCTATGTGGGAAGCCCCAAGGATGGAACCGAATAGTGTCAACAATAGTGAGAAACACGGAGACAATATGGATTAAAGGGGCATGACAAGAGAAGTAGTAGTGGAGATTTCGGGAAGGAACGAGGAACCACAGAAGGAACCAAGTGCCAAGAGATGAAGTGTGATGAGAAGGAGTATGAAGGTAGCTTATGGACCGGCAAACACTCCAGAGAAGGAAAGACCTGAAGTCATCAACAACAACCATTACCATTGAAGAACTTTAGCCACAGGATCTATAGTAGTAGATACATCCTTAGAGTTTAGATAGTAGAAGTGCCAGTCATGCAAGTATGATCAGTTATGTACCAACACTATTATCAAGGAATGGAAGTCTTGTTGACCCCATTTTCACATTGTCATATATACCGTAACCGAGACAAGAAGACTGAATCAGACACCTGGGTTAGTATAAACGGAAAAAAGACACTGACTAGGAAGTATTAGACCCGTCATATGAACAGTAACCACTACCCAATGGTGGAGTAAACCAAAGGGCAAACCAATTGGAACCTTGACCAGAGAAGTGTCACTATTGTTTCCAGAAGGAAGAACAGAGTCTGTAAGGGAGATTGTGTTGTTAGGAAACTCCGTTACGGATATTAAGGATTGTTTAAGGGGATACAAATCCCCAATTGCCAATGAGCATGACTGAATGGAACATATGTTAGCAGTAACGACTAGATCACCATGTAATAAGCACCAGAACCAGGATGGGTACGACAACTTTGTAAGGAAGGATGGTATAAGTGTGACTGAATTGGAGTAAATGTGATCCTATGAACAACAACACGAGTTTGACACACAGAAGGCAGAACCGCTAAGGAAACAAAAATTGATAGCTAACGTTAGAGGAAATTTTGCCATTGACGTAGTCATCGCAAGACCGAAGGAGTTCAGGAGACTCGAAACATGGAGCAGGAGCAACTTCGAGAACACATGTGAGGAAGACCGGGTGTTAGGTTTACGAAGATTTCCAAACCCCATGGTTGTTAATGATTTGGGTACACCGTGAGTTGATTGCCATACGTCTACACTTATTATTCACCTTACTATGAGGAGCGGATAGTCTTGAGCGAGACACCTGTAGATGATAGACGACGTTAGCCAAGAACCTAAGCGGAGTGGTACGTAACCCCGCATAGGCAATCGTTGCCAAACGTAGGTCTAACAGTGAGTTAGAGCTCGACTGAACGACCGAGAAGGATCCATATATCGGAAGACCACTAGCTGCTAAGGAATTTTTAGACTCAAGATTGGAAATAAGGATAGTAAGGATCTCCCAGGACCACATACGGTAATGGGAATTGATTGTTGGATTTTACCCACGAATCAGATGAGTGCCTGATGACCGACAAGTATAGGGGGTCAATGGTAGTCCTTTAGATAAGTAAGAGTGTCGAACCCAACGAGGAGAAGAAGGAAATGACAAGTGGTTTTCAACAAGGTAAATTCTGCAAGCACTGAAATTGTCGGTAACAGATAGTTTGATAACAAGATAATTGGTAAAGAGCAAGCAACTGTAATGGTAAATAAAGTACAGCAACGTAGCCCAATCCTTTTGTGGTAAAGGACATGCCAAAATGGTTTCTTATAATAGGCAAAGCGTTCTTGAGGGTACACCTTAATTTCATCTTGTCACTTTCACCATGTTGGTTCGATTCGTGTTCGCTACTTTGATAATTTGATATGTGGGTGGACCGTTTCTTAGGTGTTGTTCTTACTTGAACAAACCTCCTACTTATGATTAAACCCCTCGCAAGCATCCGCAACTACGAGATAAGTGTTAAGATAAAATCTAACCATAGCATTAAACTTTTGGATCCAAATCGGTACCTTACGAAGTAGCGCATAAACTAGGGTTTAAGCTTCTATCACTCTAGCAACCCATCATCTAATAACTACTCCACAATGCATTCCTTAGGCCCAAATATGGTGAAGTGCCATGTAGTCGGCGTTCACATGACACCACTAAGGGAATCACAACATACATATCATCAAAATATCGAACACATATCAAGTTCACATGATTACTTGCAACAAGATTTCTCCCGTGACCTCAAGAACAGAAGTAACTACTCACAAATGATAATCATGCTCAAGATCAGAGGAGAATTAAATAGCATAATGGATCTGAACATATAATCTTCCACCAAATAAACCATATAGTAATCAACTAGAAGATGTAATCAACACTACTAGTCACCCACATGTACCCATATGAGGTTCTGGTACAAAGATTGAACACAAGAGATGAACTAGGGTCTGAGAGGAGATGGTGTTGTTGAAGATATTGATGGAGACTGGCCTCCCAAAGATGAGAGAGTTGTTGGTGATGACGATGACGATTATTTCCCCCTTCGGGAGGGAAGTTCCCCCGGCAAAATCGCTCCGCTGGAGGGCAAAAGTGCTCCTGCCCAAGATCCGCCTCGAGAGGTGGAGCTCCATCCCGAAAGTACTATTCTCATTGTTTCTAGGTCAAAATGACTTATATACCAGAAGAGGGGCACCGCAGGTGGGCCAAGGAGGGCACAACCGACCAGGGCGTGCCTAGGGGCCCTGGCGTGCCCAGGTGGGTTGTGCCCACCTGGTAAGCCTCCTCCGATAGTTATTTGCTCCAGTATTTTTGTTTTATTCCAAAACAATTCTCCGTAAAGTTCCAGCTCAGTTGGAGATGTGCAAAATAGGTAACTCCGACCTAGCTTTTTCAGGTCCAAAATTCCAGCTGCGGCATTCTCCCTCTTTGTGTAAACCTTGTATATATTGAAGGAAATATGCCCTAGAGGCAATAATAAAGTTATTATTTATTTCCTTATATCATGATAAATGTTTATTATTCATGTTAGAATTGTATTAACCGGAAACTTAGTACATGTGTGAATACATAGACAAACATAGTGTCACTAGTATGCCTCTACTTGACTTGCTCGTTAATCGAAGATGGTTGAGTTTCCTAGCCATGGACATAAGTTGTCATTTGATTAACATGAGCACATCATTAGGAGAATGATGTGATTGACTTGACCCATTCCGTTAGCTTAGCACTTGATCATTTAGTATTCTGCGATTGCTTTCTTCATGACTTATACATGTTCCTATGACTATGAGATTATGCAACTCCCGTTTACCGAAGGAACACTTTGTGTCCTACCAAATGTCACAACGTAACTGGGTGATTATAAAGGTGCTCTACAGGTGTCTCCAAAGGTACTTGTTGGGTTGGCGTATTTCGAGATTAGGATTTGTCACTCCGATTGTCGGAGAGGTATCTCTGGGCCCTCTCGGTAATGCACATCACTATAAGCCTTGCAAGCATTGTAACTAATGAGTTAGTTGCGAGATGTTGTATTACAGAACGAGTAAAGAGACTTGCTGGTAACGAGATTGAACTAGGTATTGAGATACCGACGATCGAATCTCGGGCAAGTAACATACCGATGACAAAGGGAACAACGTATGTTGTTATGCGGTTTGACCGATAAAGATCTTCGTAGAATATGTGCGAGACAATATGAGCATCCAGTCTCCGCTATTGGTTATTGGCCAGAGACGTGTCTCGGTCATGTCTACATAGTTCTCAAACCCGTAGGGTCCGCACGCTTAAAGTTTCGATGACGATTGTATTATGAGTTTATGTGATTTGATGTACCGAAGGTAGTTTGGAGTCCGGATGAGATCGGGGACATGACGAGGAGACTCGAAATGGTCGATACATAAAGATCGATATATTGGACGACTATATTCGGACATCGGAAAGGTTCCGAGTGATTCGGGTATTTTCGGAGTACCGGGGAGTTACGGGAATTCACCGGGAGAAGTATTGGGCCTTATTGGGCCATACGGGAATAGAGGAGAGAGGCCAAAAGGAAGGAGGCGCGCGCCCCCCCTCTGGTCTGAATTGGACAGGGGGTGCAGCCCCCTTTTCCTTCTCCCTCTCCCCCTCTTTCCTTCTCTCCTACTCCGGAAAGGAAAGGGGAATCCTACTAGGACTTGGGAGTCCTAGTAGGACTCCCCACACTTGGCGCGCCCCCTCTAGGGCCGGCCTCTCCCTCCCTCCTTTATATACGGGGGCAGGGGGCACCTCTAGACACAACAATTGATCTCTTAGCCGTGTGCTGTGCCCCCCTCCACCATATTCCACCTCGAACATATCGTAGCGGTGCTTAGGTGAAGCTCTGGGTCGGTAGCAACATCATCACCGTCATCACGCCGTCGTGCTGACGGAACTCTCCCTTGAAGCTCTGCTGGATCGGAGTTCGTGGGACGTCATTGAGCTGAACGTGTGCTGAACTCGGAGGTGCCGGTACTTGGATCGGTCGGACCGTGAAGACTTACGACTACATCAATCGCGTTGTTCTAACGCTTCCTCTTCCAGTCTGCGAGGGTACGTGGACACACTCTCCCCTCTCGTTGATATGCATCACCATGATCCTGTGTGTGCGTAGGAATTTTTTAAAATTACTACGTTCCCCAACAGTGGCATCCGAGCCGGGTTTTGTGCGTAGATGTTATATGCACGAGTAGAACACAAGTGAGTTGTGGGCGATACAAGTCATAATGCTTACCAGCATGTCATACTTTGGTTCGGCGGTATTGTTGGATGAAGCGGCCCGGACCGACATTACGCGTATGCTTATGCGAGACTGGTTCTACCGACGTGCTTTGCTCACAGGTGGCTGGCGGGTGCCAGTTTCTCCAACTTTAGTTGAACCGAGTGTGGCTACGCCCGGTCGTTGAGAAGGTTAAAACAGCACTAACTTGACGAACTATCGTTGTGGTTTTGATGAGTAGGTAAGAATGGTTCTTGATCAGCCCGTAGCAGCCACGTAAAACTTGCAACAACAAAGTACATGACTTCTAACTTGTTTTTGCAGGGCATGTTGTGATGTGATATGGTCAAGGCATGATGCTATATTTTATTGTATGAGATGATCATGTTTTGTAACCGAGTTATCGGCAACTGGCAGGAGCCATATGGTTGTCGCTTTATTCTATGCAATGCAATCGCCCTGTAATGCTTTACTTTATCACTAAGCGGTAGCGATAATCGTAGAAGCAATAGTTGGCGAGATGACAACGATGCTACGACGGAGATCAAGGTGTCGCGCCGGTGACGATGGTGATCATGATGGTGCTTCGGAGATGGTGATCACAAGCACAAGATGATGATGGCCATATCATATCACTTATATTGATTGCATGGGATGTTTATCTTTTATGCATCTTATTTTGCTTAGATCGACGGTAGCATTATAAGATGATCTCTCACTAAATTTCAAGGTATAAGTGTTCTCCCTGAGTATGCACCGCTATGAAAGTTCTTCGTCCGAGACACCACGTGATGATCGGGTGTGATAGGCTCTACGTTCAAATACAACGGGTGCAAAACAGTTGCACACGCGGAATACTCAGGTTAAACTTGACGAGCCTAGCATATGCAGATATGGCCTCGGAACACAGAGACCGAAAGGTCGAGCGTGAATCATATAGTAGATGTGATTAACATAGTGATGTTCACCATTGAAACTACTCCATCTCACGTGATGATCGGACATGGTTTAGTTGATATGGATCACGTGATCACTTAGAGGATTAGAGGGATGTCTATCTAAGTGGGAGTTCTTAAGTAATATGATTAATTGATCTTTAATTTATCATGAACTTAGTCCTGGTAGTATTAGCATATCTATGTTGTAGATCAATAGCTCGCGTTTAGCTCCCCTGTTTTATTTTGATATGTTCCTAGAGAAAACTGAGTTGAAATATGTTAGTAGCAATGATGCGGATTGGATCCGTGATCTGAGGATTATCCTCATTGCTGCATAGAATAATTATGTCATTGATGCACCACTAGGTGATAGACCTATTGTAGGAGCAGATGCAGTCGTTATGAACGTTTGGCTAGCTCAATATGATGACTACTTGATAGTTTAGTGCACCATGCTTAACAGCTTAGAATCGGGACTTCAAAGACGTTTTGAACGTCATGGACCATATGAGATGTTCCAGGAGTTGAAGTTAATATTTCAAGCAAATACCCGAGTTGAGAGATATGAAGTCTCCAACAAGTTCTATAGCTAAAAGATGGAGGAGAATAGCTCAAGCAGTGAGCATGTGCTCAGATTGTATGGGTACTACAATTGCTTGAATCAAGTGGGAGTTAATCTTCCAGATAAAATATTGATTGACAGAATTCTCTAGTCACCATCACCAAGTTAGTAGAACTTCGTGATGAACTATAATATGCAAGGGATGATGAAAACAATCCCAAGCTCTTCGCGATGCTAAAATCAGCAAAGGTAGAAATCAAGAAAAACATCAAGTGTTGATGGTTGACAAGACCACTAGTTTCAAGAGAAAGGGCAAAGGGAAGAAGGGGAACTTCAAGAAGAACGACAAGCAAGTTGCTGCTCAAGTGAAGAAGCCCAAGTCAGGACCTAAGCCTGAGACTAAGTGCTTCTACTGCAAAGGGACTGGTCACTAGAAGCGGAACCACCCCAAGTATTTGGCGGATAAGAAGGATGGCAAAGTGAACAAGCTATGATTGATATACATGTTATTGATGTGTACCTTACTAGTGTCTATAGTAGCCCATGGGTATTTGATACTTGTTCGGTTGCTAAATATTAGTAACTCGAAATAGGAGTTACAGAATGAACAGCGACTAGTTAAGGGTGAAGTGACGATGTGTGTTGGAAGTGGTTCCAATATTGATATGATCATCATCGCACACTCGCTATACTTTCAGGATTAGTGTTGAACCTAAATAAGTGTTATTTGGTGTTTGCGTTGAGCATAAATATGATTTTATCATGTTTATTGCAATATGGTTATTCATTTAAGTTAGAGAACAATTGTTGTTCTGTTTACATGAATAGAACCTTCTATGGTCATACACACCAACGAAAATGGTTTGTTGGATCTCGATCGTAGTGATACACATATTCATAATATTAAAGCCAAAAATATGCAAAGTTAATAATGATACTGCAACTTATTTGTGGCACTGCCGTTTAGGTCATATTGGTGTAAAGATCATGAAGAAACTCCATGCTGATGGGCTTTTGGAATCACTTGATTATGAATCACTTGATGCTTGCGAACCATGCCTCTTGGGAAAGATTACTAAAACACCGTTCTCCGGAACAATGGAGCAAGCAACAGATTTGTTGGAAATCATACATACTGATGTATGTGGTCCGATGAATATTTAGGCCCGCAGCGGGTATCATTATTTTCTGACGTTCACAGATGATTTGAGAAGATATGGGTATATCTACTTAATGAAACAGAAGTCTGAAACATTTGAAAAGTTCATATAATTTCAGAGTGAAGTGGAAAATCATCGTAACAAGAAAATAAAGTTTCTACGATCTGATCGTCAAGAAGAATATTTGAGTTACGAGTTTGGTCTTCATTTGAAACAATGCGGAATACTTTCGCAACTCATGCCACCTGGAACACCACAGCGTAATGGTGTGTCCAAACATTGTAACTGTACCTTATTAAATATGGTGCAATCTATGATGTCTCTTACCGATTTACCACTATCGTTTTGGGGTTATGCATCAAACACAGCTGCATTCATGTTAAAAAGGGCACCATCTAAATCCGTTGAGATGACGCCTTATGAACTATGGTTTGGAAAGAAACCAAATTTGTCGTTTCTTAAAGTTTGGGATTGCGATACTTATGTGAAAAAGTTTCATCCTGATAAGCTGAAACCCAAATCGGAGAAATGTATCTTCATAGGATACCCAAAGGAGAAAGTTGGGTACACCTTCTATCACAGATCCGAAGGAAAGACATTCTTTGCTAAGAATGGATCCTTTCTAGAGAAGGAGTTTCTCTCGAAAGAAGTGAGTGGGAGGAAAGTAAAACTTGATGAGGTAACTGTACCGGCTCCCTTATTGGAAAGTAGTTTATCACAGAAATCTGTTCCTGTGACTCCTACACCAATTAGTGAGGAAGCTAATGATTATGATCATGTAACTTCAGATCAAGTTACTACCAAACCTCGTAGGTAAACTAGAGTGAGATCTACACCAAAGTGGTACTGTAATCCTGTTCTGGAGGTCATGTTACTTGACCATGACGAACCTACGAACTATGAGGAAGTGATGATGAGCCCAGATTCCGCAAAATGGCATGAGGCCATGAAATCTGAGATGTATCCATGTATGAGAACAAAGTATGGACTTTGATTGACTTGCCCAATGATCGGCGAGCCATTGAGATTAAATGGATCTTCAAGAGGAAGACGGACGCTGATAGTAGTGTTACTATCTACAAAGTTAGAATTGTCGCAAAAGGTTTTCGACAAGTTCAAGGTGTTGACTACAATGAGAGTTTCTCACTCGTATCTATGCTTAAGTCTGTCTGAATCATGTTAGCAATTGCCGCATTTTCTGAAATCTGGCAAATGGATAAACAAAACTGCATTCCTTAATGTATTTATTAAAGAAGAGTTGTATATGATGCAACCAGAAGGTTTTGTCAATCCTAAAGGAGCTAAAAAAATATGCAAGCTCCAGCGATCCATCTATGGACTGGTGCAAGCATCTCGGAGTTGGAATATACGCTTTGATAAGTTGATCAAGGCATATAGTTTTATACAGACTTGCGGTGAAGCTTGTATTTACAAGAAAGTGAGTGGGAGCACTACAACATTTCTGATAAGTATATGTGAATGACATATTGTTGATCGGAAATAATGTAGAATTATTCTGCAAAGCATAAATGAGTGTTTGAAAGGAGTTTTTCAAAGAAAGACCTCGGTGAAGCTGCTTACATATTGAGCATCAAGATCTATAGAGATAGATCAAGACGCTTGATAAGTTTTTTCAATGAGTACATACCTTGACAAGATTTTGAAGTAGTTCAAAATGGAACAGTCAAAGAAAGAGTTCTTGCCTGTGTTACAAGGTGATAAATTGAGTAAGACTCAAAGCCCGACCACGGCAGAAGATAGAAAGATAATGGAAGTCATTCCCTATGCCTCAGCCATAGGTTCTATAAAGTATGCCATGTTGTGTACCAGATCTATTGTATACCCTACACTGATGTTGGCAAGGGAGTACAATAGTGATCTAGGAGTAGATCACTGGACAGCGGTCAAAATTATCCTTAGTGGAATAAGGATATGTTTCTCGATTATGGAGGTGACAAAAAGGTTCGTCGTAAAGGGTTACGTCGATGCAAGTTTTGACACTGATCCAGATGACTCTAAGTCTCAATCTGGATACATATTGAAAGTGGGAGCAATTAGCTAGAGTAGCTCCGTGCAGAGCATTGTTGACATAGAAATTTGCAAAATACATATGGATCTGAATGTGGCAGACCCGTTGACTAAACTTCTCTTACAAACAAAACATGATCACACATGAGTACTCTTTGGGTGTTAATCACATAGCGATGTGAAATAGATTATTGGCACCAGTAAACCCTTTGGGTGTTGGTCACATGATGATGTGAACTATGGGTGTTAATCACATGGTGATGTGAACATTGGTGTTAAATCACATGGTGATGTGAACTAGATTATTGACTCTAGTGCAAGTGGGAGATTGAAGGAAATATGCCCTAGAGGCAATAATAAAGTTATTATTTATTTCCTTATATCATGATAAATGTTTATTATTCATGCTAGAATTGTATTAACCGGAAACTTAGTACATGTGTGAATACATAGACAAACATAGTGTCACTAGTATGCCTCTACTTGACTTGCTCGTTAATCGAAGATGGTTGAGTTTCCTAGCCATGGACATGAGTTGTCATTTGATTAACGGGATCACATCATTAGGAGAATGATGTGATTGACTTGCCCCATTCCTTTAGCTTAGCACTTGATCGCTTAGTATTCTACTATTGCTTTCTTCATGACTTATACATGTTCCTATGACTATGACATTATGCAACCCCTGTTTACCGGAGGAACACTTTGTGTGCTACCAAACATCACAACATAACTGGGTGATTATAAAGGTGCTCTACAGGTGTCTCCAAAGGTACTTTTTGGGTTGGCGTATTTCAAGATTAGGATTTGTCACTCCGATTGTCGGAGAGGTATCTCTGGGCCCTCTCGGTAATGCACATCACTATAAGCCTTGCAAGCATTGTAACTAATGAGTTAATTGCGAGATGATGTATTATGGAACGAGTAAAGAGACTTGCCGGTAACGAGATTGAACTAGGTATTGAGATACCGATGATCGAATCTCGGGCAAGTAACATACCGATGACAAAGGGAACAACGTATGTTGTTATGCGGTTTGACCGATAAAGATCTTCGTAGAATATGTGGGAGCCAATATGAGCATCCAGGTTCCGCTATTGGTTATTGTCCAGAGACGTGTCTCGGTCATGTCTACATAGTTCTCGAACCCGTAGGGTCCGCACGCTTAAAGTTTCGGTGAAGATTGTAATATGAGTTTATGTGATTTGATGTACCGAACGTAGTTAGGAGTCCCGGATGAGTTCGGGGACATGACGAGGAGTATCAAAATGGTCGAGACGTAAAGATTGATATATTGGACGACTATATTCGGACATCGGAAAGGTTCCGAGTGATTCGGGTATTTTCGGAGTACCGGGGAGTTACGGGAATTCACCGGGAGAAGTATTGGGCCTTACTGGGCCATACGGGAATAGAGGAGAGAGGCCAAAAGGAAGGAGGCGCACGCCCTCCTCTGGTCCGAATTGGACACGAGGTGCAACCCACTTTTCCTTCTCCCTCTCCCCCTCTTTCCTTCTCTCCTACTCTGGAAAGGAAAGGGGAATCCTACTAGGACTTGGGAGTCCTAGTAGGACTCCCCACACTTGGCGCACCCCTTCTAGGGCCGGCCTCTCCCTCCCTCCTTTATATACGGGGGCAGGGGGGCACCTCTAGACACAACAATTGATCTCTTGGTCTCTTAGCCGTGTGCGGTGCCCCCCTCCACCATATTCCACCTCGATCATATCGTAGAGGTGTTTAGGCGAAGCCCTGCGTCCGTAGCAACATCATCACCATCATCACGCCGTCGTGCTGACGGAACTCTCCCTCGAAGCTCTGCTGGATCGGAGTTCGTGGGACGTCATCAAGCTGAACGTGTGCTGAACTCGGAGGTGCCGTGCGTTCGGTACTTGGATCGGTCGGATCGTGAAGACGTACGACTACATCAACCGCGTTGTTCTAACGCTTCCGCTTCCGGTCTACGAGGGTACGTGGACACACTCTCCCCTCTTGTTGCTATGCATCACCATGATCCTGTGTGTGCGTAGGATTTTTTTTTTTGAAATTACTATGTTCCCCAACATATATTAAGAGAAAAGGCATTAGAATTACTCCAGAAAGCATTATTATGCATAAAAACATAGTAAATAACAGTAGGTAAACATGATGCAAAATGGACGTATCAACTCCCCCAAGCTTAGACGTCACTTGTCCTCAAGTAGAAAACTGAAATCGAAAAACATGTCCACATGCTTAGAGAGAGAGGTGTCGATAAAAACAAAATACGAACATAGAAGCATCATCCATATTACTATAACAACAACAAACTCTATCATAGAACTTTTACGACATAACTTTCATCATAAACTTCTCAAGTACAAGTAACAATTCATCACAACATCAAAGTATAAAGCATAAACTCTATTGAAAACCAATAAACTATGTTCTCAGTCAACTTTGCAACTACAATTCATCATCTTTTCAGGAAGGATCACATATCGGAGCCTTTTGGCAAGTCCACATACTCAACCATCATATAGTCTTCTATGATTGCTAACACTCGCCGCATACCCATGAGCAAAAAGTTTCAACTAGACACATAGGAAGATAGGGGCTTATAGTTTCGCCTCCCAACATATTCACCTCAAGGGCAATGTCAACAATAATAATTCATGCTCACTCATATCCAACTGTATATATGTGGCTAGATCTTTCCTCACCACATGATGCTTGCAAAGGACAAAATAAAAGGGAATAGGGAAGAATACTTTGACTCTTGCATAAAATTAAATACATAAAAGTAAAAGATAGGCCCTTCGCAGACGGAAGCTGAGGTTGTCATGCACTTTTTGGTTTGTATGCTCGATCTCTTAGTGCAAAAGAATGTCAGGTTGTATCTCCCCTTATGATAGCAACCTTTATTATGCAATCTGTCACCTTTATTATTTTGCCATCACAAGTTCGTACAATGCTCAATTTTCTCTTACACTAAATGATCCAACACATTTAGAAGCAATTTTTATTGCCTTATTGCACCGATGACAACGTACTTGAAGGATCTTACTCAATCAATAGGTAGGTATGGCGGACTCTCAAAATAAGATTTGGGTTTAAGGGTTTTTGGATGCACAAGTAGTATCTCTATTTAGTGCGGAATTTTTTGGCTAGGAAAGATAGGGGGCAAGCACCACATGTTAAAGGATCTATGACAATATAACTTCTATGTGAATATGAACAAACATAAATCATTACGTCGCCTGCCTTGTCCAACATCAACAAATTTGACATAAAATATTTTGATGGGGGCTCACAATCATAAAAGATGTCCAAGATAGTATATTTGCATGTGAATCTTCTCTCCCCTTATTAATTATTTCATGAATTGTATAATTGACCAGTGCTATGTTTGTCAATCTCCAATAAATTTTACCACTTATACTTTTCCTTATGTGATGTCATTACTTACCATAAGATTAGCATATGATCTTTTCATTATTATTTTCTTTATTTTGATTGAAACATAAAAGTAAAGAAAGCAAAACTCGAACTAAATTTATTATATATCTCGCACACGATTACAAAGATAGATAGATCTAAGAAAAACACTCGGAAAGGATCGAACTAAGCTTTTATTCAACTAATTCAAAAGATAACTAAAGACCGAACTAAGATAAATAAGGGAAAAAGAGGTGGTGTGATACGATACAGGGGCACCTCCCCCAAGCTTGGCACAAGCCAAGGGGAGTGCCCATACCCGATACTCAAGTCTCCTTTGGTGGTGAAGAAGGTGATGGTGGTGGTGATGAGGTAGTAGCGAGCTTATCCTCCGACTTCCATGGCAGCGGCTCACCATCATAAGAGGAAGCATGGGTCTCAGGAGTCCTGCAAGTGGCAGCTAAACTCATACCTTTAAATCTTGACTCATATTCAAAGACTTGATTTTGGAGATCATATATCTGGCTTTGAAGGAAGTTGATTTGATCATTGAAGGTGAAGACAATGTCCTTCATGGACCGGCCATCCACCTTGAGATCACGGGTAAAATATGCAATCATGAGGTGGTTATCATTGAGTCCATGTTCCACCATCCCCTTGCACTTGAAGACGTCTTGCTCCATACTTCAAGCCTAGCCTCCACGGTTCCCGTCCTCTTGGGCCCCTGGACGTCTCGGATGTGGAGCACCCCCTCACGCATCTCATTGGCTTGAGGGTGCTACATAACCTCTCACAGGTACGGGTTGATGACGTTGTCGAAGAACTTGTCCTTGGAGGAGCCTGCAGAGGCCATGGCGCTCTAGATCTGTTAGAAAAACAGCGAGAAAGAAGAACAGAAGATTTCTCCGTGATACGGTGATCAATAGGTTATGGGGGTATATAAAGAGTTTTTTATCTTGGGAAACAAGAAAACGGGAGAAAAACGGAGTCCAAAAGGTACCCGAGGTGGGCACAACCCACCCGCGCAAGGCAAGCCAGGCGCACCATGGTGTCTTGTGCCCTGCTCGGTTTCCTTATGGGTTGTTTATTATTTTCCTCATTTTTTTAATATTCCAAAACTGACAATTTTTTTTGCGGATTTTTCGGAGTACGTTTACTTATCGTATCACGTACCTCCTATTTTTCACGATTCTGGAGTGTTCCTGAAGGTTTCCTTTATGTGTTCCTCAGGTGTCATAGTTTGGATAATATTGCTTTAAACATTAATAGGCGTACCTGAGATATAGTCTTTGATTCTTTGTCGATTGACAAGCTTTGGGTTAGTACCTTTGGGATTATTTATTTTTATAGCTCCAGAGCGCTAAACTTCTTCGATAATATATGGTCCTTCCCACATGGAGAGAATTTTTCCTGCAAAGAATCTGAAACAAGAGTTGTACAAAAGAACATATTCTCCAACTATAAACTCCCGCTTTTGTATCCTTTAACCATGACATCTTTTAACTTTTTATTTAAATAGTTTGGCATTTTGGTAAGCTTGGGTTCTCCATTCATCTAGTGAGCTAATATCAAATAACCTCTTTTCACCAGCAAGTTTGAAATTTTAGTTGAGTTCTTTAATTGCCCAATATGCTTTATGTTCTAACTCAAGAGGTAAATGACAAGCTTTTCCATAAACCATTTTATAAGGAGACACACCCATAGGATTTTTATATGTTGTTCTGTAAGCCCAAAGTGCATCATCTAATTTCTTAGACCAATTCTTTCGGGACCTGTTGATAGTCTTTTGCAATATTAGTTTTATTTCTCTATTGTTAAGTTCAACTTGACCACTAGATTGGGGATGATAGGTTGATGCAATTCTATGGTTAACATCATATTTAGCAAGCATTTTACGGAAAGCACCATGAATAAAGTGTGAACCACCATCCGCCATTAAGTATCTAGGGACTCCAAACCTTGGGAAAATAACTTCTTTAAGCATTTTAATAGAGGTGTTGTGATCAGCACTACGAGTTGGAATAGCTTCTACCCACTTAGTAACATAATCAACATCAACCAAAATATGAGTATACCCATTAGAGGAAGGAAAAGGTCCCATGTAATCAAAACCCCAAACATCAAATGGTTCAACAACAAGTGAATAATTCATAGGCATTTCTTGATGCTTACCGATATTACCAATTCTTTGGCATTCATCACAAGATAAAGCATACTTATGGGAATCCTTGAAGAGAGTAGGCCAGTAAAAACCAGATTGCAATACCTTTGAGAAGTTCTATCTCCCTCATGATGTCCTCCATAAGCTTCAGACTGACATTTCTGTAGGATTCGTTCCTGTTCATGCTCAGGTACACAACGTCTAATAATACCATCTACCCCTTGTTTATAGAGGTGTGGGTCATCCCAAAAGTAATGTCTTAAATCATAGAAGAATTTTTTTTCTTTTGTTGGTATGTGAAACTAGGTGGTATGTATTTAGCAACAATGTAATTAGCATAGTCAACATACCAAGGAGTGTTATGAGAGATATTTATTGCAGCTAGTTGTTCATCAGGAAAGCTATCATCAATAGGTAGTGGGTCATCAAGAACATTTTCTAACCTAGACAAGTTATCAGCTATCGGGTTCTCAACTCCTTTTCTATCCGTAATATATAAACCAAATTCTTGTAGCAAGAGAACCCACCTAATGAGTATAGGTTTAGCATCTTTCTTTTCCATAAGATATTTTATAGCAACATGATCGGTGTGAACAGTTACTTTAGAATCAACAATATAAGATCTGAATTTATCGTAGGCAAACACAACTGCTAAAATTTATTTTTCGGTAGTAGCATAATTTCGTTGAGCATTGTCTAGAGTTTTACTAGCATAATGGATAACATTTAATTTTTTATCAACTCTTTGTCCTAGAACAGCACCAACAGCATAATCACTAGCATCACACATAATTTCAAAAGGCAAGTTCCAATCAGGTGGTTCTACTATAGGTGCAGAAGTTAAGGCTTTCTTAAGTGTTTCAAAGGCTTCTACACAATCATCATAAAAAACAAATGGAACATCCTTTTGTAAAAGATTTGTAAGAGGCCTAGAAATTTTAGAGAAGTCTTTAATAAACCTCCTGTAGAAACCAACATGACCAAGGAAACTACGAATACCTTTAATATCTTTAGGAAATGGCATTTTCTCAATTGCATCCACTTTAGCTTTATCCACCTCAATACCGCGTTCAGAAATTTTATGCCCCAAGACAATACCTTCATTAACCATAAAGTGGCACTTCTCCCAATTCAAGACAAGATTAGTTTGCTCACATCTCTGCAAAACTTGATCATGGTTCCTTAAGAAATCATCAAAATAAGTTCCGTAAACAGAAAAATCATCCATGAGAACCTCAACAATCTATTCGCAAAAATCAGAGAATATAGCAGTCATACATATTTGAAAGGTTGCAGGTGCATTGCATAAACCAACAGGATGATCTGCCAATAACTTTGGTCATAGTATTCTTGACTCTCTCCTTCCTTTTATTTCCTCCAGCAGCCTCTTCCTCTCTTGGTTCAAGAGTGAACTCCATGGTTTCTTGAGTGGAGGCTCTGGATTTTGACATAGGGACTCTCTTGGTAGGAGCTTTATTATGCATACCAGGCTTGATGGCAGCAGCAACAACTTGCTCTTTCATGAGCACCTTCTTCTTTGAGGTCACTTCCTCATCAACAAAAAAATCCTCCTCATCAGATTCTGAGGTTCTCTTCTTCCTTTTCCTAGTAGAAGCCTTAGGCAAATTGCTTGGTGTGCTTCTGCTTCCACCATCATAGTTGCTTGAGGGACTAGTGCCCTCACTAAGATTCACATGTTCCTCTGACCTGTTCCAACTGTCGCTGCCCTCTGACATCTCCGAAACTGACCCTGTGAATAGATAGGTATAGGTAGAGTGGATGGGCATCACAAAGCATAGCTATTTTTGCAAAAAGTTGAGACAAAAACTTAATTTTAGTTTTCTACAGAAAGCATTTTGGAGCTACCGGTATGACAAACTCGGTGACACTGAAGCAACTTTAGAGTCTAAACATACAATTTTGGTTAAATCGAAACGCAGTTAACTGACTCCGAGATGCTAGGGATTCACAAAGAAAGTGAACTCGGTCACACCGATTAGTACACTTTGGTCAGACCGTGTATTACATGTGCAATGGCCTGAGCCAAATCGGTGAGACCAAAATCTTCAGATCGGTCGGTCCGAGATGAGTTTGGCGGAAACCTAACCCTAAGTTTTTGCATCAAATCTATTCTAATGGAGTTTTTCGATGGATAGATTGATCTCGATCGTGGCAAGAAACTAGGCATTTAACTTTGTGCAAGAATCAAAGTCAAAGGACACACAAAGAGATCGAGTTCATACCCTAGCTTGGCGACGAACTCTCTACGGCGACAACAGCAGTGAGATTACGCTGAGGGCGACGGAGACCAGCGGCGGGAGGCACTGGCGACGATGGGGACGATCCAGAGACCAGGAGGGCGGCAGAGCTAGGTAGGTGCGGTTGGGGGTGTGAATAATTTTTCAAATTTCAACCCACGGCGTATATATACCCAATCACTGTCGGTGTGACCGAGTGGAACGACTCGGTGGCACCAAGATGCAGAATCACAAGCAGTTACTGCAACTCAGTGAGAACAAACTGTTCTAATTGGTTACACCAAGGTGAAAACCTAGATCATCTCAACGAATTTGGTGGGACTGAGGGGAAAGAATCGGTCAGACCGAAAGCCATTAAGAGGTTTTGGAAGTTTAAGCCCTTGATGGATCGGTGGATCCGAGTGCTCCTCACCCGGAGGGTCCGAATTCGACTTGTTCAAACTTTGTGATGTAGCATGAATAGAGTTTGAGACGAGAAAAACATAGATAGCTAGAGGGAGTTCTTAGGTATTCTTGTCCATCCATTTGGCAAAAAGAAAGACCGAACAATCAAAGCAACAAATGGATGTCCTTGAATGGAGAAAATTATGCAACCAACATGCTCACTCAATAAGATAGCAAATGAAATATGTGGCAAAGCATGCACACACACTCTAGCATCTATCAAGCAATCAGCGATGACTAGGTCATCTATATATGAGTATATCGACTGAGGAGTCAAGTGAGAACATTTGATCGTAGGTCATACTCATCGTTAAGCATAAGTGGGGTTACCACTTTTACATAAAGCATTGTTGTGTTCACAACATTAGAGTGGCTTTGTCTCAATTCTTAGAACAAAGCTCCCCCCAGATGTGATATCCCCCCTAAGAGGGATGAAATAACCTTGGCTTTTGTCGATGATGACTTCATATAGGTGTTGAAGATGTAGATGCTCAATGTTGATGTAGATCATTTGGAGCAATCCATTTGAGTGAGTTGCACTTTGAATACCTACATGGGTTAGTCCCATAAGGAACACACAAGGATATCCATAGACATAGAGTGAAATACACATATGATGATGTCCATGAAAGCATTAGGTTACTGATACGTCTCCAACGTATCTATAATTTTTTATTGTTCCATGATATTATATTATCTGTTTTGGATGTTTCATATGAATTAATATGCTATTTTATATGATTTTTGGAACTAACCTATTAACCTAGAGCCTAGTGCCAGTTTCTGTTTTTTCCTTGTTTTAGAGTTTCGCAGAAAAGGAATACCAAACGGAGTCCAAAAGGAATAAAACTTTTGCCATGTTTTTTGTTGGACTAGAAGACACCCAGGAGATTTGGAGTACAAGTCAGGGAAGCTTCGAGGCGGCCACAAGGGTGGAGGGCTGCTACCTCTTGAGCATGCGTTGGTTTTCCCTTGAAGAGGAAAGGGTGATGCAGCAAAGTAGCGTAAGTATTTCCCTCAGTTTTAAGAACCAAGGTATCAATCTAGTAGGAGACCACACACAAGTCACCTAGTACCTGCACAACCAATCAAGAACCTTGCAACCAACGCGATAAAGGGGTTGTCAATCCCTTCATGGTCACTCACAAAAGTGAGATCTAATAAAGATAGTAAAGTAAATATTTTTTGTATTTTTGTTGTATAGATTGGAAAGTAAAGATTGCAAAATAGTAAACGAGATGCGATGTAAATAAAAGAGATGCAATATAATAAGAAAGAGACCCGGGGGCCATAGGTTTCACTAGTGGCTTCTCTCAAGATAGCATGTATTATGGTGTGTGAAAAAATTACTACCGAGCAATTGATAGGAAAGCACATAGTTATGAAGATATCTAAGGCAATGATCATGAATATAGGCATCACGTTCGTGTCAAGTAGACCGAAACGATTCTGCATCTACTACTATTACTCCACACATCGACCGCTATCCAGCATGCATCTAGAGTATTAAGTTTATAAGAACAAAGTAACGCATTAAGCAAGATGACATGATGTAGAGGGATAAACTCAAGCAATACGATATAAACCCCATCTTTTTATCCTCGATGGCAACAATACAATACGTGCCTTGCTGCCCCTACTGTCACTAGGATAGGACACCGCAAGATTGAACCCAAAGCTAAGCACTTCTCCAATTGCAAGAAAGATCAATCTAGTAGGCCAAACTAAACCGATAATTTGAAGAGACTTGCAAAGATATCAAATCATGCATATAAGAATTCAGAGAAGAACCAAATAATATTCATAGATAATCTTGTTCATAAGTCCACAATTCATCGGATCTCGACAAACACACCGCAAAAGAGTATTACATCGAATAGATCACCAAGAACATCGAGGAGAAGTTTATATTGAGAATCAAAGAGACAGAAGAAGCCATCTAGCTAATAAATATGGACCCGAAGGTTTGTGGTAAACTACTCACGCTTCATTGGAGAGGCAATGGTGTTGATGTAGAAGCCCTCCGTGATCGATTCCCCCTCCGGCAGATCGCCGGAAAAGGCCCCAAGATTGGATCTCATGGGTAGAGAAGGTTGCAGCGGTGGAAAAGTGGCTTGGTGGCTCTCTGGGATCGATCTAGGGTATAAGAGTGTATATAGGGGAAAGAAGTACGTCGGTGGAGCTATGAGGGGCCCACGAGGGTGGGGGGCGCGCCCTCCTGCCTCGTGTCCACCTCGTGGAGTTCCAGACTTCGACTCCAAGTCTTCTGGATTGCTTTCGGTCCAAGAAAGATCATCGCGAAGGTTTCATTCCGTTTGGACTCCGTTTGGAATTCCTTTTCTGCGATACTCTTAAATAGGCAAAAAATAGAAACTGGCACTGGGCCTCCGGTTAATAGGTTAGTCCCAAAAATAATATAAAAGAGCATATTAAAGCCCATTAAACATCCAAAACAGATAATATAATAGCATGGAACAATAAAAAATTATAGATACACTGGATACGTATCAAGCATCCCCAAGCTTAATTCCTGCTCGTCCTCGAGTAGGTAAATGATAAAAACAGAATTTTTGATGTGGAATGCTACCTATCATAATTATCAATGTAATTTTATTTATTGTGGCATGAATGTTCAGATCTGAAAGATTCAAAACAAAAGTTTAATATTGACATAAAAATAATAATACTTCAAGCATACTAATAAAGAAATCATGTCTTCTCAAAATAAAATGGCCAAATAAAGCTATCCCTACAAAATCATATAGTCTGGCTATGCTCTATCTTCATCACACAAAATATTTAAATCATGCACAACCCCAATGACAAGCCAAGCAATTGTTTCATACTTTTGACGTTCTCAAACTTTTTCAATCTTCACGCAATACATGAGCGTGAGCCATGGACATAGCACTATAGGTGGAATAGAATGGTGGTTGAGGAGAAGAAAAAAAAGGAGAAGATAGTCTCACATCAACTAGGCGTATCGATGGCTATGGAGATGCCCATCAATAGATATCAATGTGAGTGAGTAGGGATTGCCATGCAACGGATGCACTAGAGCTATAAGTGTATGAAAGCTCAAAAAGAAACTAAGTGGATGTGCCTCCAACTCGCTTGCTCACGAAGACCTAGGGAATTTTTAGGAAGCCCATCACTGTAATATACAAGCCAAGTTCTATAATTAAAGTTCCCCACTAGTATATGAAAGTGACAACATAGGCGACTTTCTATCATGAAGATCATGGTGCTACTTTGAAGCACAAGTGTGAAAAAAAGGATAGTAGCATTGCCCCTTCTCTCTTTTTCTCTCTTTTTTTTATTTGGGCCTTTCTATTTTTTATGGCCTCTTTTTTTCTCTTTTTTTTATTTTTTGTCCCGAGTCTCATCCCGACTTGTGGGGGAATCATAGTCTCCACCATCCTTTCCTCACATGGGACAATGCTCTAATAATGATGGCCATCACACTTTTATTTACGTACAACTCAAGAATTACAATTCGATACTTAGAACAAAATAAGACTCTATGTGAATGCCTCCGGCGGTGTACCGGGATGTGCAATGAATCAAGAGTGACATGTATGAAAGAATTATGAAGGTGGCTTTACCACAAATACGATGTCAACTAATTGATCATGCAAAGCAATATGACAATGATGAAGCGTGTCATAATAAACGGAACGGTGGAAAGTTGCATGGAAATATATCTCGGAGTGGCTGTGGGAATGCCATAATAGGTAGGTATGGTGGCGATTTTGAGGAAGGTAAATGGTGGGTTTATGGTACCGGCGAAAGTTGCGCGGTACTAGAGAGGCTAGCAATGGTGGAAGGGTGAGAGTGCGTATATTCCATGGACTCAACATTAGTTATTAAGAACTCACATACTTATTGCAAAAATCTATTAGTAATCGAAACGAAGTACTAAGCGCATGCTCCTAGGGGGATAGATTGGTATAAAAAGACCATCGCTCGTCCCCGACGGCCACTCATAAGGAAGACAATCAAAAAATAAATCATGCCCCGACTTCATCACATAACGGTTCACCATACGTGCATGCTACGGGAATCACAAACTTTAACATAAGTATCTCTCAAATTCACAACTACTCAACTAGCATGACTCTAATATCACCATCTTCATATCTCAAAACAATCATAAGGAATCAAACTTCTCATAGTATTCAATGCACTTTATATGAAAGTTTTTATTATACCCATCTTGGATGCCCATCATATTAGGACTAGTTTTATAGCAAAAGAAAATTACCATGATGTTCTAAAAGACTCTCAAAATAATATAAATGAAGCATGAGAGATCAATAATTTCTATAAAATAAAACCACCACCGTGCTCTAAAAAGATATAAGTGAAGCACTAGAGCAAAATTATGTAGCTCAAAAGATATAAGTGAAGCACATAGAGTATTCAAATAAATTCCGATTCATGCGTGTCTCTCCCAAAAGGTGTGTATAGCAAGGATGACTGTGGTAAAATAAAAAGCAAAGACTCAAATCACACAAGACGCTCCAAGCAAAACACATATCATGTGGTGAATAAAAATATAGCCTCGAGTAAAGTTACCGATAGCGAAAGATTTAAAGAGGGATGCCTTCCGGGGCATCCCCAAGCTTAGGCTTTTGGTTGTCCTTGAATTTTACCTTGGGGTTCCTTGGGAATCCCAAAGCTTAGGCTCTTGCCACTCCTTATTCCAAAATCCATCAAATCTTTACCCAAAAACTTGAAAACTTCACAACAGAAAACTTCAATAGAAAATCTCATGAGCTCCGTTAGTATAAGAAAATAAACCACCACTTTAAGTTACTGCAATGAACTCATTATTTATTTATATTGGTGTTAAACCTACTGTATTCCAACTTCTCTATGGTTCATACCCCCAGATACTACTCATAGGTTCATCAAAATAAGCAAACAACACACGAAAAACAGAATATGTCGAAAACAGAACAATCTGTAGTAATCTGATTTGTTTGAATACTTATGGAACTCCAAAAATTCTGAAATAAATTGGTGGACGTGAGGAGTTTGTCTATTAATCATCTTCAAAAAGAATCAACCTAACATCACTCTCCAGTAAAAAATGGCAGCTAATCTCGTGATCGAAAAAGTTTCTGTTTTTTACAGCAAGATCTAAAAGACTTCACCCAAGTCTTCCCAAAGGTTTTACTTGGCACAAACACTAATTAAAGCTTAAACCACATCTAAACAGAAGGTGATGAATTATTTATTACTAAACATGAGCAAAAATCAAAGAACAAAAATAAAATTAGGTTGCCTCCCAACAAACGCTATCGTTTAAAGCCCTTACCTAGGCATTGATAATTTCGATGATGCTCACATGAAAGACAAGAATTGAAGGACAAAGAGAGCATCATATAGCATATGAAAAACACATCCAAGTCTAACATACTTCCTATGTATAGGCATCTTATAGGCAAATAAATTATCAAGACAAGCAAAAACTAGCATATGCAAGAAAGAAGTGAGAAAGAATAACAATCTCAACATAACGAGAGGTAATTTAGTAACATGAAAATTTATACACCATATTTTCCTCTCTCATAATAATTACATGTGGGAATATATTAAAATTCAAAAATATAGTTCTCACATAAAATTTTATCCACATGATCAACATGCATGCAAAGTTGACACTCTTCCAAAATAGTGGGAATATCATTAACTAAAGTCATGACCTCTCCAAACCCACTTTTATCAAAAACTTCATAAGATTGAACATTATCAAAATATGTGGGATTTAAAGTTGACACTTTTCCAAACCCACTTTTAGTATTATTGCAAACATTATTATCAATCTCATAATCATCATGGGGCTTAAATAAATTTTCAAGATTGTAAGAAGAATCACCCCAATCATGATCATTGCAACAAGTAGAGGGCAAAGCAAAACTAGCATCTCCAAGCTTGGGTTTTGCATATCATTAGCACAATTGAAATTAATAGAATTTATAATAACATCATTGCAATCATGCTTTTCATTCAAAGATTTACCATGAATCACTACATAAAGTACTTCATCACAATTTTCAGATTCACGGATTTCAAGCAAAGCCTCATAAAGATAATCTAGTGCACACAACTCACTAGCTATTCGTTCATCATAATTGGATATTTTAAAAAGATTAGCAAGAGGATGAGGATCCATAACAATAGATTTTTAGCAAGCGAAGATGCAAGCAAATAGAAGGCACATGGTAACACGAGCAAACAGAAGGACGAATGGAAGAGGGGCAAAGAAAAGGCAAAGGTTTTCGAAAAGCGTTTTAGAAGTGGGGGAGAGGAAAACGAGAGGCGAATGGAAAATAATGTAATGCGAGGGAGAAGAGTTTATGATGGGTACTTGGTATGTCTTGACTTGGCGTAGATCTCCCTGGCAACGGAGCCAGAAATCCTTCTTGATACCTCTTTAGCATGCGTTGGTTTTCCCTAGAAGAGGAAAGGGTGATGCAGCAAAGTAGCATAAGTATTTCCGTCAGTTTTGAGAACCAAGGTATCAATCCATTAGGAGACAACGCACAAGTCACCTAGTACCTGCACAAAAAATCAAGAACCTTGCAACCAACGCGATAAAGAGGTTGTCAATCCCTTCACGGTCACTCGCAAAAGTGAGATCTAATAAATATATTAAAGTAAATATTTTTGGTATTTTTGTTGTATAGATTGGAAAGTAAAGATTGCAAAATAGTAAACGAGATACGATGTAAATAAAAGAGATGCACTATAATAAGAAAGAGACCCAGGGGCCATAGGTTTCACTAGTGGCTTCTCTCAAGATAGCATGTATTACGGAGGGTGAATAAATTACTGCCGAGCAATTGATAGAAAAGCGCATAGTTATGAAGATATCTAAGGCAATGATCATGAAAATAGGCATCACATCCGTGTCAAGTAGACCGAAACGATTCTATATCTACTACTATTACTCCACACATCGACCGCTAACCAGCATGCATCTAGAGTATTAAGTTCATAAGAACAGAGTAACGCATTAAGCAAGATGACATGATGTAGAGAGATAAACACAAGAAATATGATATAAACCCCATATTTTTATCCTCGATGGCAACAATACAATACGTGCCTTGCTGCCCCTACTGTCATCGGAAAGGACAATGCAAGATTGAACCCCAAGCTAAGCACTTCTCCCATTGCAAGAAAGATCAATCTATTAGGCCAAACTAAACCAATAATTCTAAGAGACTTGCAAATATATCAAAACATGCATAGAAGAATTTAGAGAAGAACCAAATAATATTCATAGATTATCTTGTTCATAAATCCACAATTCATCGGATCTCGGCAAACACACCGCAAAAAGAGTATTCATCGAATAGATCTCCAAGAACATCGAGGAGAACTTTGTATTGAGAATAAAAGAGAGAGATGAAGCCATCTAGCTAATAACTATGGACTCGAAGGTTTGTGGTAAACTACTCAAGCTTCATCGGAGAGGCAATGGTGTTGATGTAGAAGCCCTCCGTGATCGATTCCCCCTCCGACAGATCGCCGGAAAAGGCCCCAAGATGGGATATCACAGGTACAGAAGGTTGCGGCGGTGGAAAAGTGGTTTCGTGGCTCTCTTGGATCGATCTAAGGTATAAGAGTATATATAGGTGAAAGAAGTACGTCGATGGAGCTAAGAGGGGCCCACGAGGGTGGGGGAGCGCCTAGCCCCCTGGGCGCGCAATCCTGCCTCGTGGCCGCCTCGTGGAATTCCAGACTTCGACTCAAAGTCTTCTAGATTGCTATCGGTCCAAGAAAGATCATCGCGAAGGTTTCATTTTGTTTGGACCTCGTTTGGTATTCCTTTCTGCGAAACTCTAAAATAGGCAAAAAAACAAAAACTGACACTAGGCCTCAAGTTAATAGGTTAGTCCCAAAAATAATATAAAAGAGCATATTAAAGCCCATTAAACATCCAAAACAAATAATATAATATCATGGAACAATAAAAATTATAGATATGTTGTTGACGTATCAAGGGCGCGCCCCAACCTTGTGGGCCCCTCGTAGCTCTCCTGAACTAATTCTTCCTCCTATATATACTCTTATACCCCAAAAACATCCAGGGGAGCCACGAAACCACTTTTCCACTGCCGCAACCTTCTCTACCTGTGAGATCCTATAGCGCCCCGGATCCGATGCGCCAGGTGTCACCCAGTTATTCGCCGTCCTTGCCATGTCATTTGCTTGCGTGTTGCACTTTGCCATGTCATCATCTGCATTTTATATCATGTCTTCATGTGCATCGCATTTTCATACGTGTTCGTTTCTTGCATCCGAGCATTTTCCCCGTTGTCCGTTTTGCAATCCGGCACTCCTATGTTCCCCGGCGTCCCCCTTTTGTCTCTCGTTGTGAGTGGGTGTTAAACTTTCTCGGAATGGCCCGAGGTTTGCCAAGCAGCCTTGGTATAGCACCGGTAGACCGCCTGTCAAGTTTCGTGCCATTTGGAGGTCGTTTGATACTCCAACGGTTAACCGGGTAACCGCAAAAGCCCCTTTCTCTTTGCAGCCCAACACCCCTTTCAAACTGGCCCAAAACCCATCCAAACCCCCTCCATGCTCTCGGCCGTTCGATCACGATCGCGTGGCCGAAAACCGCTCCTCATTTGGACACTCCTAGCTCCCTCTACCTATAAATATGTGTGTCTCCCGGATTTTTCGCGCAGATGAAACCCTACCCTTCGTCCTCCTCCCGCCGCCGGACGTTTCTTCCTCCGGCGCCGGACATGTCCGCCGCCCCAGCCACCTCACTCTGACCAATCGGAGGAGGCCACGTCACCCCCGTCGCCGCTTCAGGCCAGTGGCATCGCGCCACCTCAGCCCGCACCTCCCTCTCTCTCCTCCGCGCGCCGCCCGCCCGCCTGCCCGATTCGCCGCCCGCCGCCTCGCGGGCTCCGCGCCTGCGCGAGCCCAGCGCCGCTGCTCGCCGGGCGCCCTCTGCGGCGCCGCGCGCTGCTGGCGCCACCCGCGCCTCCGCCCGCCCGCCTCGGTGTCCTTTGCCTACGCCCGCCGTCGCGCCTCGCCTTCCGGCCACCTTCCTCCGCCGCTTCGCCGCCTCCTCCCGGCCCGAGCCGCGCCGCCCGTCCGTTCCTCGGTGCCGCCGTCCCGCCCGCTGCGGCGCCGGGACCTCGCCGGGCCGCCGCCTCCGCCAGCAGTTCCAGCCCGAGTGCCCGCCGCCTCCTCGACGACGTGGCCCCGCCGCCGCGTTCCCTCGCCGCCCCGCGCCGGATCCGGCCGGAGGAGACCTTCCCCGCCCAACTCCGTCCACCTCCACGTCCAACTCCGGCGACCCTGCTCCGACATGCCTCGGGAACCGTGCCCAGATCCAGATCCGGCCAAACCGAGGTGGAATTTTCGTCCAAGTCCTTTTCCTGTCATATTTTTCATGCCATGTTCATCACATCATATCTCTGCATCCGTAGCTCTGTTTCATGCGCATAATATATCAAAATGTTCGCTGTGAGATGCTCTTCATTTCATTCCACTGCACCATGTTCATTTAAGCTCATCTTGATGCCTGAATCATTGTTGCAAGAGTGCTATATGATGTTGTCTGCTGTCCGTTAACAGAACATGCTCATTTGTCATTTTTGCCATGTGTGATGTGTGCATCCTATGAGCATGAGCTCTACATGTGTTTTGAAGTATGCCATGCCATCTTCACAGAGGTGCCATCCATGTATTTTTGTTGGTCCTGTACTGAGTGCATCAAGCTTGTTAAGTAGGGTACTTGTTGTTACTGTTTTGCTTGTCTGAATCTGTTATTTCATGATGCTATGTAAACCTGCTGCTACAAGTCATTCTATGCATAATATGGAGATGTTCACTAAGGATGTTTTGTTATACATGTCATGCTATATCCATTCATGCCCTTGGTTGCATTTATAGCTTGCTATAGCTTGTTGTAATATTGCTCTCAAATTGCTAAATAATGTTGCTGTCAGCCTGTTAACTTTAAGTTCAATATTGCCATGATTGTTGCTAGTGACCCATGCACCCTATGAACTTGCTCTTGCCATGCTTAGCTTCATAAAAATGTATTCTTACTGTTGGTTGCCTTTCCATGCCATGTATTGCTCTGTGGTGAGTGGTTCAAGCTCACCAAGATGCCTACTTATTGATGTTCCTGCCATGTATGAATCTGTCATATAACTTGCCATGTTTACATGGGTGCCATCATATCTTCTGATCCTTTTTGGCTCATGGTCAGTAAAGGACATTTGTTCTATGAAATTAGTATATTCATGCCTAGCCTTTGTTTGCCATGATAAGTTCCTGTAGCATGTTGTTTGATAGCTCTAAACATTGCAACCTGATGTTATTTCTGCAAAGTCTGAAACTGTTAGTATTTGCAATCTTGCCATGTCATTTTGAGCATGTTCTATTGATTTATGGAGATAGCTCAGTGTTCATGTTTTGTCATGTTTTACCTGTACTTCGTGCCCATGCCTTTTGTTTTCACGTTGAGATGCTGTAGCATATTGTTTTGATGCTTGCATTATGCCTAGTTGCTGTTTTGGACAGCTTGTCCTTTATACTTGTATGGTGTGTATGTGTTGAACCGTTGCTCCGTTTTGAGTGTGCTCTATATGAAACTTGCTTACATTTGCATGTAGTTTCATATTATCATATTGAATCCTTGGTTTGAGAGGGTTTGCTTGATGTTTTTATGCATTTTGCATCAATGCCATGTTTAACTTGTTTTGCTCATATCTTCTAGGCCGTAGCTCCGAATCTAATGAACTTTATATGTAACTTGACTAGAATTTCGTGTAGATCATCGTGGTGCATCTTAACTTGCTGTTTAAAAACTTGAACATAAGGTTTATTCAGATCGGACCAATTTCGAAATTTGCATATGAGGACTTACCGGAATTATTCTATGTTGTTTCCGGCCTCATTTAAACTTGCCTTGATGTGTTGCACTTGTATGCATCATCTCTTGCCATGAGTAGTTTCATGTAGCATTGCCATGCATCATACTTTTTTGAGTATCACGCTTTGTTCATGTGTGGTGTGTTTACCTTGTTGTGTGCTTCTCTCGATAGTTCTCGTTTCGTTGCGAGCGTGAGGATTCGTTCGCTACGCTTGGTTCGTCTTCGTGGCTTCATCTTCTTCATGGACTCGTTCTTCTTCCTTGCGGGATTTCAGGCAAGATAACCGTCACCTTGGATCTCATTACTATCATTGGTATGCTAGTTGCTTCGTTCTTTCGCTATGCTGCGCTACCTATCACTTGATGCTCAAGCCTCCCAAATTGCCATGAACCTATAACCTTTGTCACCCTTCCTAGCAAACCATTGCTTGGCTATGTTACCGCTTTGCTCAGCCCCTCTTATAGCATTGTTAGGTGCAGGTGAAGATGAAGATTGCTCCATGTTGGATTATGTTTATGTTGGGATATCACAATATCTCTTATATTATTAATGCATCTATATATTTGGTAAAGGGTGGAAGGCTCGGCCTTATGCCTGGTGTTTTGTTCCACTCTTGCCGCCCTAGTTTCCGTCATATCGGTATTATGTTCCCGGATTTTGCGTCCCTAACGCGGTTGGGTGATTTATGGGACCCCCTTGACAGTTCGCTTTGAATAAGACTCCTCCAGCAAGGCCCAACCTTGGTTTTACCATTTGCCTCACCACCACCTACTTTCCCTTGGGAGTAATTAACCCAAGGGTCATCTTTATTTAGCCCCGGGCCAATGCTTGTCTAAGTGTTGGCCCGAACCGAGCAGCCTGCGGGGCCCCCTCGGGGAAACTCGACGTCTGGTTTTACTCGTAGCTTGACTTAACCGGTGTTGCCCTGAGAACGAGATATGTGCAACTCCTATCGGGATTGTCGGCGCATCGGGTGGCTTTGCTGGTCTTGTTTTATTACTGTCGAAATGTCTTGTAGCCGGGATTCCGAGACTGATCGGGTCTTCCCGGGGAGAAGGAATATCCTTCGTTGATCGCGAGAGCTTATCATGGGCTAAGTTGGGACACCCCTGCAGGGTTTAAACTTTCGAGAGCCGTGCCCGCGGTTATGTGGCAGATGGGAATTTGTTAATATCCGATTGTAGTAAACTTGAAGTAAACTCTTCTAAAATACACCAACCGTGTGCGTAACCGTGAGTGTCTCTTTTCGGGGTTGAACGAGAGGAGAACACGGTTTCCGGGTTATGTTTGACGTAAGTAGGAGTTCAGGATCACTTCTTGATCATTACTAGTTGACGACCTCTTGCTTTGCTTCTCTCCTCGCTCTTATTTGCGTATGTTAGCCACCATATATGCTTAGCCGCTGCTGCGACCTCACCACTTTACCCTTTCCTTTCCCATTAAGCTTTGCTAGTCTTGATACCCATGGTAATGGGATTGCTGAGTCCTCGTGGCTCACAGATTACTACACCAACATTTGCAGGTACAGGTTTCGCGATGATCATGACGCGAGAGCGATGTTTGCTTGTTTGGAGTTCTTCTTCTGCTTCTTCTTCAATCAGGGGATAGGTTCCAGGTCGGCAGCCTGGGCTAGCAGGGTGGATGTCGTTTGAGTTTCTGTTTGTGTTTCATCCGTAGTCGGATGTTGATCTTAAGGATGATGTATTGTTGTATTCGTGTGACATTGTATGCCTTATGTATGTATCCCCATCTATTATGTAATGTTGATGTAATGATATCCACCTTGCACAAGCGTTTCAATATGCGGGTCTATCCTTGGTGGGACCTACGAGTTCCTTTTGGATAGGGTCGCATATTGGGCGTGACAAGTTGGTATCAGAGCCTCGACCGACCCTAGGAGCCCCCTTGATTGATCGTGTAGTTTGGCCATTGTGGAGTCTAGAAGAAAACTATTTTGAGTCTTAGGATTATATATATTGGAGAGTAGGATCCTTTTTACTCCTCAGCCCCTTCGTCGCTCTCGTCAGGAATCGTGATGTAGGTGTTTTGAACTACTCCTCTTCCTCTTCAAATTTTTCTCTAGGATCACGTGGTTAGTTTTTCGTTCGTTGGGTCTCAGCTCTTTTGATCCGGTGCATTTCTCGTCAGGCCGACTCGAGCCTCTTCATCTTCGCCAAGTTCAATCCTAAGTTGTTTTTCTTTTCCCACCCGCCCACCCTTTTTCTTCTTCTTGGAGCCGGAGCCCGTAATCGAGTATCCATCCTAATCGTGCAAAGGCTTTGCTTTCTTTCCTCAATGATTTCAACCGGTGTTTTCTCTTCAATATATTCGTCGGTTCCCCTTCCTAGTTGTCTTTGTTTTCCCGCCCTCCCACCCTTTTTCTTCCCGGAGTTTGAGTCTGTTTCGACCATCAATTTCATTTGTACGGAGTCTCTTCAGTCTTCCCTCAATCATTTCAACCGGTGAATTCTCGTCTCGTTCGTCATTCTTCATTCCTTTCTTCTCCGGTGGATTCAATTATAATTTTCGGTAGTGATTATATTTTTTCCTTGGATCAAGTGTTCTCCTTGCTCATTTGCCTCTCGCCATTCAATCATTCCGGAGTTTCGAAGACATCTCAGGAGATTCGTCTGTGTTCCAATTAATTCGAGGTTGTCACCTCAGTCAAATATTTCAATCGTTCCGGTGCATCATTTCTCATTCGACAATCTTTTCCAACGTTGTTTCTTTTCAGTGGGCCGTAACCCACATGTCTTTTCCCAGGATCTTACCTGAATCTTCTAATTTCCCTGGAGTTATTCTCAATTCTTTTCGGAGTTTGACGTAAGAATGAATTTCATCAGTCAGATGCCTTTTCAAGATCGATTTCAAACCATTTCATTGTTGACTCAACCTCTTTGCTTTTCATTCTACCGGAGTACCTCAGTTATTTTGGTGGTGTTTCTCGTCATCATTTGAAGACTGAAGAAGAGTTTTTCCTCTAAATCTTGTCTGTTCTCTCGAAGATTCGTAATTCTAGCTTCATGTTATCCTCTCGATTTATTCCATTTGTCAGAAATTCCTTTTCTTACCATCCGCAGTATGTCAGTAGTTGTTTCTCCGTTTCTTTTACCAGAGGCCATCATTCTAGTTATCGTTCTCTATTTATCCCGGTGCTTCGTTCGAGTGTTCGTTAATCAGCTCATTGTCTCTTTGTTCTTTTGCATCTAAATCCCCTCTAGCTTATTGGTTCTTCTAATTCTTCCCGGTGATTCATTCTCTTTCATCAGTCATTTCCAAATTCTTACGGTGTTCGTTCAAGATTCTTTTCTTTGATGATCATATTAATCCATTCGTTTTTTTCAATCCTACCGGTGGTTCATGAAGACCTTCTCAAGTTTGCGACATGTCACTTCTCAATTCTTTTTCAAGAAGAATAAGTAGTATGCAAAATCCATTGCTTGTCATCAATTTAATTTGATGAAGGTTAAGCATACAATAAATCTTATTCTTATTTCATCAAAGTGATTAATCTTTTTCTTCGGAGTTTGTTCTTGAGGAATAAATTCTACTTCCAAGTGTTTTCATCTTTTCTTTTCGGAGTTCCAAGTTTTCCGCATTATCGTCATAAGCTCCATCTAAATCACCGCAAGACTTAATCCTTATTCTTTCCATCCTTCAATTGTATCTCATCATCCTTTGTTACGGAGTTCTTCACGGTGGCTCGTCATGATTTAATTCATTCTTCAAGTGTTCATCAAGATTCTTTTGGAGGAATTCAAGTACCTTTTCTTCTGACATCTCAAAGTGCAATTAAATCTCCGTATTCTTTTGAAGTGGATTTTTGCATTTCTTCGTTCTTCTCACTATTTAATCTTTTCTAATTGTGGTTGGTTATCACCTCATAATTTTGAGAGGTTATCCATAAGTCCACAACAATCTTATTCTTTTCGTTCGTGATTTTTTCAACAACTCTGTTCAATCCTTCCTTCTAAGTTCTTTTCATTCAATTCTTTCAGTTCTTCCAGAGGCATTGTGTTGTTCCTCTCGTCAACTATCGTTCCATTTTGTCAAACTCAGTTCCAACTCCTTCCATGTTTAGCCGGAGTGCTGCCTAAATCCTTTCAGTCTTATTCGTTTCTTATCTCGTTCTAACTGGAGTGGTTTCAGAGTCTATCTTGTCCTTGAGCTTTTGATTCTCGTCATATTCTTCGTTCCTCTTATCTACTCGAGTGTTCTCGACTTTCTTTATCTTCTCTCTTGCACTCTTGGTTACTTCATCCTTTTTTCTTCCGTCTCGTTCCTAAGATCTCGGGACGAGATCTCTTGTTAGTGGAGGAGTGTTGTAACGCCCCGGATCCGATGCGCCAGGTGTCACCCAGTTATTCGCCGTCCTTGCCATGTCATTTGCTTGCGTGTTGCACTTTTCCATGTCATCATCTGCATTTTATATCATGTCGTCATGTGCATCGCATTTGCATACGTGTTCGTTTCTTGCATCCGAGCATTTCCCCGTTGTCCGTTTTGCAATCCGGCACTCCTATGTTCCCCGGCGTCCCCCTTTTGTCTCTCGTTATGAGTGGGTGTTAAACTTTCTCGGAATGGCCCGAGGTTTGCCAAGCGGCCTTGGTATAGCACCGGTAGACCGCCTGTCAAGTTTCGTGCCATTTGGAGGTCGTTTGATACTCCAACGGTTAGCCGGGTAACCGCAAAAGCCCCTTTTTCTTTGCAGCCCAACACCCCTTTCAAACTGGCCAAAAACCCATCCAAACGCCCTCCATGCTCTCGGTCGTTCGATCACGATCGCGTGGCCGAAAACCGCTCCTCATTTGGACACTCCTAGCTCCCTCTACCTATAAATATGTGTGTCTCCAGGATTTTTCGCGCAGATGAAACCCTACCCTTCGCCCTCCTCGCGCCGCCGGACGTTTCTTCCTCCGACGTCGGACATGTCCGCCGACCCAGCCACCTCACTCCGACCAATCGGAGGAGGCCACGTCACCCCCGTCGCCGCTTCAGGCCAGTGGCATCGCGCCACCTCAGCCCGTGCCTCCCTCTCTCTCCTCCGCGCGCCCGCCGCCGGGCGAGCACGGCCCGCCGGCCGGTTCGCCGCCCGCCGCCGCCCGCTGGCTCCAGCGCCTCGGAGCCCAGCGCAGCCGCTTCGCCGGGCGCCCTCCGCCGGCGCCGCCCTGGCGCCGCCCGCACCTCCGCCCGCCGCCTCGGTGTCACCGCCTCGCCGCGCCGCGCCTCGCCGCCTGCGCGCCCTCCTCCGCCGCTCGCCGCCTCCTCCCGGCCGAAGCGCGCCGCCCGTCCGTTCCTCGGCGCCGTCCGTCCCCGCCCATTGCCGACGCCCGGGACCTCGCGGCCGCTGCCTCCGCCGCATGTTCCGGCCCGAGTGCCCGCCGCCTCCTCGACGACGTGGCCCCGCCGCCGCGTTCCCTCGCCGCCCCGCGCCGGATCCGGCCGGAGGAGACCTTCCCCGCCCAACTCCGTCCATCTCCACGTCCAACTCCGGCGACCCTACTCTGACGTGCCTCGGGAACCGTGCCCAGATCCAGATCCGGCCAAACCGAGGTGGAATTTTTGTCCAAGTCCTTTTCCTGTCATATTTTTCATGCCATGTTCATCACATCATATCTCTGCATCCGTAGCTCCGTTTCATGCGCATAATATATCAAAATGTTGGCTGTGAGATGCTCTTCATTTCATTCCACTGCACCATGTTTATTTGAGCTCATCTTGATGCCTGAATCATCGTTGTAAGAGTGCTATATGATGTTGTCTGCTGTCTGTTAACAGAACATGCTCATTTGTCATTTTTGCCATGTTTGATGTGTGCATCCTATGAGCATGAGCTCTACATGTGTTTTGAAGTATGCCATGCCATCTTCACAGAGGTGCCATCCATGTATTTTTGTGGGTCCTGTACTGAGTGCATCAAGCTTGTTAAGTAGGGTACTTGCTGTTACTGTTTTGCTTGTCTGAATCTGTTATTTCGTGATGCTAGGTAAACCTGCTTCTACAAGTCATTCTGAGCATAATCTGGAGATGTTCACTAAGGATGTTTTGTTTTACATGTCATGCTCTATCTATTCATGCCCTTGGTTGCATTTATAGGTTGCTGTAGCTTGTTGTAATCTTGCTCTCAAATTGCTAAATAATGTTGCCGTCAGCCTGTTAACTTTAAGTTCAATGTTGCCATGATTGTTTCTAGTGATCCATGCACCCTATGAACTTTCTCTTGCCATGTTTAGCTTCATAAACATGTATTCTTACTGTTGGTTGCCTTTCCATGCCATGTATTGCTCTGTGGTGAGTGGTTCAAGCTCACCAACATGCCTACTTATTGTTGTTCCTGCCATGTATGAACCTGTCATATAACTTGCCATGTTTACATGGGTGCCATCATATCTTCTGATCCTTTTTGGCTCATGGTCAGTAATGGACTTTTATTCTATGAAATTAGTATATTCATGCCATGCCTTTTTTTGCCATGATAAGTTCCTGTAGCATGTTGTTTGATAGCTCTAAAGATTGCAACCTGATGTTATTTCTGCAAAGTCTGAAACTGTTAGTATTTGCAATCTTGCCATGTCATTTTGAGAATGTTCTAGTGATTTATGGAGATAGCTCAGTGTTCATGTTTTGTCATGTTTTACCTGTACTTCATGCCCATGCCTTTAGTTTTCACGTTCAGATGCGGTAGCATATTGTTTTGATGCTTGCATTATGCCTAGTTGCTGTTTTGGACAGCTTGTCCTTTATACTTGTATGGTGTGTATGTGTTGAACCGTTGCTCCATTTTGAGTGTGCTCTATATGAAACTTGCTTAGATTTGCATGTAGTTTCATATTATCATGTTGCATCCTTGGTTTGAGAGGGTTTGCTTGATGTTTGTATGCATTTTGCATCAATGCCATGTTCAGCTTGTTTTGCTCATATCTTCTAGGCCGTAGCTCTGAATCTAATGAACTTTATATGTAACTTGACTAGAATTTCATGTAGATCATCGTGGTGCATCTTAACTTGCTGTTTAACAACTTGAACATAAGGTTTATTCAGATCTGGACCAATTTCGAAATTTGCATATGTGGACTTACCGGAATTATTCTATGTTGTTTCCGGCCTCATTTAAACTTGCCTTGATGTGTTGCTCTTGTATGCATCATCTCTTGCCATGAGTAGTTTCTTGTAGCATTGCCATGCATCATACTTGTTTGAGTATCATGCCTTGTTCATGTGTGGTGTGTTTACCTTGTTGTGTGCTTCTCTCGATAGTTCTCGTTTAGCTATGAAGCGTGAGGATTAGTTCAGCACGCTTGGTTAAATCTTCATGGCTTCATCTTCTTCATGGACTCGTTCTTCTTCCTAGAGGGATTTCAAGCAAGATGACCGTCACCTTGGATCTCATTACTATCATTGCTATGCTAGTTGCTTCGTTCTTTCGCTATGCTGCGCTACCTATCACTTGATGCTCAAGCCTCCCAAATTGCCATGAACCTATAACCTTTGTCACCCTTCCTAGCAAACCATTGCTTGGCTATGTTACCGCTTTGATCAGCCCCTCTTATAGCATTGTTAGGTGCAGGTGAAGATGAAGATTGCTCCATGTTGGATTATGTTTATGTTGGGATATCACAATATCTCTTATATTATTAATGCATCTATATATTTGCTAAAGGGTGGAAGGCTCGGCCTTATGCCTGGTGTTTTGTTCCACTCTTGCCGCCCTAGTTTCCGTCATATCGGTATTATGTTCCCGGATTTTGCGTCCCTAACGCGGTTGGGTGATTTATGGGACCCCCTTGACAGTTCACTTTGAATAAGACTCCTCCAGCAAGGACCAACCTTGGTTTTACCATTTGCCACACCACCACCTACTTTCCCTTGGGAGTAATTAACCCAAGGGTCATCTTTATTTAGCCCCCCGGCGAATGCTTGTCTAAGTGTTGGCCCGAACCGAGCAGCCTACGGGGCCCCCTCGGGGAAACTCAAGGTCTGGTTTTACTCGTAGCTTGACTTATCCGGTGTTGCCCTGAGAACGAGATATGTGCGGCTCCTATCGGGATTGTCGGCGCATCGGGCGGCTTTGCTGGTCTTGTTTTATTCTTGTCGAAATGTCTTGTAGCCGGATTTGAGACTGATCGGTCTTCCGGGAGAAGGAATATCCTTCGTTGATCGCGAGAGCTTATCATGGGCTAAGTTGGGACACCCCTGCAGGGTTTAAACTTTCGAGAGCCGTGCCCGCGGTTATGTGGCAGATGGGAATTTGTTAATATCCGGTTGTAGTAAACTTGAAGTAAACTCTTCTAAAATACACCAACCGTGTGCGTAACCGTGAGTGTCTCTTTTTGGGGTTGAACGAGAGGAGAACACGGTTTCCGGGTTATGTTTGACGTATGTAGGAGTTCAGGATCACTTCTTGGTCATTACTAGTTGACGACCTCTTGCTTCGCTTCTCTCCTCGCTCTTATTTGCGTATGTTAGCCACCATATATGCTTACGCTGCTGCAACCTCACCACTTTACCCCTTCCTTTCCCATTAAGCTTTGCTAGTCTTGATACCCATGGTAATGGGATTGCTGAGTCCTCGTGGCTCACACATTACTACACCAACAGTTGCAGGTAAAGGTTTCGCGATGATCATGACGCGAGAGCGATGTTTGCTTGTTTGGAGTTCTTCTTCTGCTTCTTCTTCGATCAGGGGATAGGTTCCAGGTCGGCAACCTGGGCTAGCAGGGTGGATGTCTTTTGAGTTTCTGTTTGTGTTTCATCCGTAGTCGGATGTTGATCTTATGGATGATGTATTGTTGTATTCGTGTGACATTGTATGCCTATTTATCTATCCCCATCTATTATGTAATGTTGATGTAATGATATCCACCTTGCAAAAGCGTTTCAATATGCGGGTCTATCCTTGGTGGGACCTACGAGTTCCTTTTGGATAGGGTCGCATATTGGGCGTGACAGATCCCATCTTGTGGCCTTTTCCAGCATCCTGCCGGAGGGGGAATCGATCATGGAGGGCTTCTACATCAACACCATTGCCTCTCCGATGAAGCGTGAGTAGTTTACTTCAAACCTACGGGTCCATAGCTAGAAGCTAGATGGCTTCTTCTCTCTCTTTGATTCTCAATACAAAGTTCTCCTCGATTTTTTTGGAGATCTATTCGATGTAATACTCTTTTGCGGTGTGTTTGCCGAGATCCTATGAATTGTGGATTTATGATAAGTTTATCTATGAATATTATTTGAATCTCCTCTTAATTATTATATGCATGATTTGATATCTTTCCAAGTCTCTTTGAACTACCGATTTGGTTTGGCCAACTAGATTGGTTTTTCTTGCAATGGGAGAAGTGCTTAGCTTTGGGTTCAATCTTGTGGTGTCCTTTCCCAGTGAGAGTAGGGGCAGCAAGGCACATATTGTATTGTTGCCATCGAGGATAAAAAGATAGGGTTTTCATCATATTGCTTGAGTTAATCCCGCTACATCATGTCATTTTGCTTAATGCATTACTCTGTTCTTATGAACTTAATACTCTAAATGCAGGCATGAGTTGGTTGGTGTGGAGTAATAGTAGTAGATGCAGAATCGTTTGGGTCTACTTGACACGGACGTGATGCCTATATTCATGATCATTGCCTTAGATATTGTCATAACTTTGCGCTTTTCTATCAATTGCTCGGCAGTAATTTGTTCTCCCACCATAATAATTCCTATCTTGAGAGAATCCTGTAGTGAAACCTATGGGCCCCGGGTCTATTTTACATCATATTAGTTTCCCGTTAAACTAGCCAATTTCTGTCATCGTTCCTTTATTTTGCATTCTTTACTATCCGTTCCATAAACCAAAATACCAAAAAAATTACTTTATCGTTTATCCATCTCTATCAGATCTACCTTTGCGAATAACCGTGAAGGGATTGACAACCCCTTTGTCGCGTTGGTTGCAAGCTGGTGTTTGTTTGTGCAGGTATACGGTGGCTTGTTGCGTAGTATCCTACTAGATTGATACCTTGGTTCTCAAAACTGGGAGAAATACTTACACTCCTTTGCTGCATCACCCTTTCCTCTTCAAGGGAAAAACCAACGCAAGCTCAAGAGGTAGCAAGAAGGATTTCTGGCGCCGTTGCCGGGGAGATCTACACCTAGTCGAGCCATACCAAGTACCCATCATAAACTCTCATCTCTCGCATTACATTATTCGCCATTCGCCTCTCGTTTCCCTCGCCACCACTTATAAAACGATTTTCGAAAAGATTCGCCTTTTCTTCACCCCTCTTCCTTTCGTCTTCTTCACTTGCTTTTTGTGTGCTTGTGTGTTGGATTGCTTGCTTTGTCATGATGGCTCAATATAATACTAAATTATGTGACTTTTCCAACACCAACAACAATGATTTTATTAGTACTTCGATTGCTCCCCATGCTCATGCGGAATCTTGTGAGATTAATACTACTTTGTTGAATCTTGTTATGAAAGATCAATTTTCCGGCCTTCGCAATGAAGATGCCGCATCCCATCTTAATAATTTCATTGATTTGTGTGGTATGATAAACAAAAAAGATGTGGATAATGATATTGTTAAGTTAAAGCTATTTCCGTTCTCGCTTAGAGATCGCGCTAAAACTTGGCTTTCATGTTTGCCTAAAAATAGTATCGATCCATGGAATAAGTGTAAGATGCTTTTATTTCCAAGTATTTTCCTCCCACTAAGATCATCTCCCTTAGGAACGATATTATGAATTTTAAGCAACTTGATCATGAACATGTTGCACAATCTCGGGAGAGGATGAAATTGATGCTTAGAAATTGCCATACTCATGGTTTGAATTTGTGGATGATTATACAAAAATTTTATGCCGGATTAAATTTTGCTCCTAGAAATCTTTTAGATTCGGCCGCGGGAGGCAATTTTATGGAAATTACTTTAGGAGAAGCTACTAAACTCCTAGATAATATTATGGTTAATTATTCTCAATGGCATACCGAAAGATCTTCCACTAGTAAAAAAGTGCATGCAATTGAAGAAATCTATGTTTTGAGTGGAAAGATGGATGAGCTTATGAAATTGTTTGCTAGTAAGAGTGCTTCTATTGATCCTAATGATATGACTTTCTCTACTTTGATTGAAAACAATAATGAATCTATGGATGTTAATTTTGTTGGAAGGAACAATTTTGGTAACAACGCGTATAGAGGTAATTTTAATCCTAGGCCGTTTCCTAGTAATTCCTCTAATAAATATGGTAATTCCTACAACAATTCTTATGGAAATTATAATAAGATGCCCTCTGAATTTGAGAATAGTGTTAAAGAATTTATTAATTTGCAAAAGAATTTCAATGCTTTGATTGAAGAAAAATTGCTTAAGATTGATGATTTGGCTAGGAACATGGATAGAATTTCTCTTGATGTTGATTATTTGAAACTTAGATCTATTCCAACCAAGCATGATATCAATGAGTCTCTCAATGCCATGAGAATTTCCATTGATGAGTGCAAAGAAAGAACCGCTAAGTGCGCGCTAAAAAAGATTGGTTTATAAAAACATGTTCTTCTAGTTTCGTGAAAATAACGATGAAGATCTAAAAGTGATTGATGTGACTCCTATTGAATCTTTGTTTTCCAATATAAATATTGATAAAGATGGGACTGGAGATGAGTCAACTTTAGTTATAAGGTGTCCCAATGATTCAGAGTTCTTAGATCTTGACGAAAAAATTGATAAAAGTGGGATTGAAGAGGTCAAAACTTTAGATAGCAATGAACCCACTATTTTGGATTTCAAGGACTTTAATTCTGATAATTTTTATTTGATAGATTTTATTTCCTTGTTTCAATCCATGTTGAATTCTTGTCATTCTTATAATCAAAACAAAGCTTTCACTAAACATATCGTTGGTGCTATGATGCAATCTTATGAAAAAAACTAAATTTGGAAGTTTCTATTCAAAGAAAACTTTATGATGAGTGGGAATCTACTATTAGGATCATGATTAAATATTATGAATGCTATGCTTTGTGTGATTTGGGTGCTATTGTTTCCATGATTCCTTTCTTTATGTGATGTGTTAGGTTTCCGTGAATTTGATGATTGTTCTTTAAATTTGCATCTTGCGGATTACACTATTAAGAAACCAATGGGAAGAATTAATGATGTTATTATTGTGGAAAATAGAAATTATGTGCCCGTAGATTTCATTGTTCTTGATATAGATTGCAATCCTACATGTCCTATTACTCTTGGTAGACCTTTCCTTAGAACGACTGGTGCAATTATTGATATGAAAGAAGGAAACATTAGATTTCAATTTACATTAAGGAAAGGCATGGAACACTTCCCAAGAAAGAAAATTAAATTTCCTTATGAATCTATTATGAGAGCCACTTATGGATTGCATGCCAAAGATGACAACACTTAGATATATTCATGTTTTTATGCCTAGGTAGGGGCGTTAAACAATAGCGCTTGTTGGGAGGCAACCGAATTTTATTTTTGTTCTTGCTTTTTAGGTCCTATTTTTATTTGGTGGTTTTGTGTTTTAAATTAGTGTTTGTGCCAAGTAAGGCCTATGGCATAGCCTACGATGATAGTTAATTTGATCTTGCTGGAAAAAAGAAACTTTTGCGCTCGCAAAAACAATTCTTATTTTTAGATGGAGAGTGATTTTTAGTTGATTATTTTTGAAGAATATTAATAGACAAATTATCTAGGACGTCCTATTTTCTCAGAATTTGTAGAGTTACAGAAGTATTTGGACTATCCAGATTGCTACAGATTGTTCTGTTTTTGACAGATTCTGTTTTTCGCGTGCTGTTTGCTTGTTTTGATGAATCTATGGCTAGTATCGGGGGGTATGAACCATGGAAAAGTTGGAATACAGTAGATATTACACCAATATAAATAAATAATGAGTTCACAACAGTACCTAAAGTGGTGATTTGTTTTCTTATACTAACGAAGCTTACGAGATTTTCTGTTGGAGTTTTGTGTTGTGAAGTTTTCAAGTTTTGGGTAAGGATTTGATGGACTATGGAATAAGGAGTGAAAAGAGCCTAAGCTTGGGGATTCCCAAGGCACACCAAGGTAATATTAAAGGATGTCAAAAATCCTAAGCTTGGGGATGCCCTGGGAAGGCATCCCTTCTTTCGTCTTCGTCTATCGGTAACTTTACTTGAGTATATTTTTATTCACCACATGATATGTGTTTTGCTTGGAGTGTCTTGTATGATTTGAGTCTTTGCTTTCTTGTTTGCCACAATCATCCTTGTTGTACACACCTTCTGAGAGAGACACGCATTAATCGTGATTTATTAGAATGCTCTATGTGCTTCACTTATATCTTTTGAGCTAGGCAAATTTGCTCTAGTGCTTCACTTATATCTTTTTAGAACACGGCGGTGGCTTTGTTTTATAGAAATTGATGAACTCTCGTACTTCAGTTATATTATTTTTGAGAGTCTCTAAACAACATGGTAATTTTCTTTGGCTATAAAATTAGTCCTAATATGATAAGCATCGAAGAGGGATATAATAAAAACTTTCATATAGAGTTCATTGAATACTATGAGAAGTTTGATTCTTTATGATTGTTTTGAGATATGAGGATGGTGATATTAGAGTCATGCTAGTAAGTAGTTGTGAATTTGAGAAATACTTGTGTTAAAGTTTGTGAGTCCCGTAGCATGCACGTATGGTGAACCGTTATGTGATGAAGTCGGATCATGATTTATTTATTGATTGTCTTCCTTATGAGTGGCGGTCGAGGACGAGCGATGGTCTTTTCCTACCAATCTATCCCCCTAGGAGCATGCATGTAGTACTTTGTTTCGATGACTAATAGATTTTTGCAATAAGTATGTGAGTTCTTTATGACTAGTGTTGAGTCCATGGATTATACGCACTCTCACCTCTTCGCCATTTCTAGCCTCTCTAGTACCGCGCAACTTTCGCCAGTACCATAAACCCACCACATATCCTTCCTCAAAACAACCACCATACCTTCCTATTATGGCATTTCCAAAGCCATTCCGAGATATATTGCCATGAAACTTTCCACCGTTCCGTTTATTATGACATGCTCGATCATTGTCATATTGCTTTGCATGATCATGTAGTTGACATCGTATTTGTGGCAAAGCCACTGTTCATCATTTTTTATACATGTCACTCTTGATTCATTGCACATCCTTGTACACCGCCGGAGGCATGCAGATAGAGTCATATTTTGTTCTAAGTATCGACTTGTAATTCTTGAGTTGTAAGAAATTGAAAGTGTGATGATCTTCATTATTAGAGCATTGTCCCATGTGAGGAAAGGATTATGCAAATTATGATTCCCCCACAAGTCGGGATGAGACTCCGGACGAAAAAAAAGAGGCCAAAAAATGAGAGAAAAGAGAGAAGGGACAATGTTACTATCCTTTTTGCCACACTTGTGCTTCAAAGTAGCACCATGATCTTCATGATAGAGAGTCTCCTATGATATCACTTTCATATACTAGTGGGAATTTTTCATTATAGAACTTGGCTTGTATATTCCAATGATGGGCTTCCTCAAAACGCCCTAGGTCTTCGTGAGCAAGCGAGTTGGATGCACACTCATTTAGTTTCTTTTTGAGCTTTCGTAAACTTATAGCTCTAGTGCATCCGTTGCATGGCAATCCCTACACAGTCAAGTTGATATCTATTAATAGGCATCTCGATAGCCCGTTGATGTGCCTAGTTGATGTGAGACTATCTCCTTCTTTTTGTCTTCTCCACAACCGTCTATTCCGCCTATAGTGCTATGTCCATGGCTCACGCTCATGTATTGCGTGAAAGTTGAAAAACTTTGAGAACATCAAAAGTAAGAAACAATTCCTTGGCTTGTCATTGGGGTTGTGCATGATTTAAATATTTTGTTTGATGAAGATGGAGCATAGCCAGACTATATGATTTTGTAGGGATAAGCTTTCTTTGGCCATGTTATTTTGAGAAGACACAATTAATTTGTTATTATGCTTGAAGTATTATTGCTTTTATGTCAATATTAAACTTTTGTTTTGAATCTTATGGGTCTGAACGTTCATGCCACAATAAATGGAATTACATGGATAAATATGTCAGGTAGCATTCCACATCAAAAATTCTATTTTTATCATTACCTACACAAGGACGAGCAGGAATTAAGCTTGGGGATGCTTGATACGTCTCCAACGTATCTAATTTTTTATTGTTCCATGCTATTATATTATCTGTTTTGGATGTTTTATATGCATTAATATGCTATTTTATATGATTTATGGGAGTAACCTATTAACCTAGAGCCCAGTGCCAGTTTCTGTTTTTTCCTTGTTTTAGAGTTTCGCAGAAAAGAAATACCAAACGGAGTCCAAACGGAATAAAACTTTCGCCATGATTTTTCTTGGACCAGAAGACACCCAGGAGACTTGGAGTACAAGTCAAGGAAGTTTCCAGGCGGCCACAAGGGTGGAGGGCGCACGCCCTAACCTTGTGGGCCCCTCGTAGCTCTCCTGACCTAATTCTTCATCCTATATATACTCTTATACCCAAAAAACATCCAGGGAGCCACGGAAACACTTTTCCACCGCCGCAACCTTTTGTACCCATGAGATCCCATCTTGGGGACTTTTTCGGCATCCTGCTAGAGGGGTAATCGATCACGGAGTGCTTCTACATCAACACCATTGCCTCTCCGATGAAGCGTGAGTAGTTTACTTCAGACCTACGGGTCCATAGCTAGTAGCTAGATGGCTTCTTCTCTCTCTCTCTCTCTCTCTCTCTCTCTCTTTGATTCTCAATACAAAGTTCTCCTCGATGTTCTTGGAGATCTATTCGATGTAATACTCTTTTGCGGTGTGTTTGCCGAGATCCGATGAATTGTGGATTTATGATAAGTTTATCTATGAATATTATTCGAATCTCCTCTGAATTCTTAAATGCATGATTTGATATCTTTGCTTTGAACTATCGATTTGGTTTGGCCAACTAGATTGTTTTTTCTTGCAATGGGAGAAGTGCTTAGCTTTAGGTTCAATCTTGCAGTGTTCTTTCCCAGTGACAGTAGGGGCAGCAAGGCACGTATTGTATTGTTGCCATCAAGGATAAAAATATGGGGTTTTCATCATATTGCTTGAGTTAATCCGGCTACATCATGTCATTTTGCTTAATGCGTTACTCTGTTCTTATAAACTTAGTACTCTAGATGTATGCAAGAGTTGGTCGATGTGTGGAGTAATAGTAGTAGATACAGAATCATTTCGGTCTACTTGACACAGACGTGATGCCTATATTCATGATCATTGGCTTAGATGTCTTCATATCTTTACGCTTTTCTATCAATTGCTCGGTAGTAATTTGTTCACCCAGCATAATAATTCCTATGTTGAGAGAATCCTCTAGTGAAACCTATGGCCCTCGGGTCTATTTTACATTATATTAGTTTACCGTTAAACATGCCAATTTCTGTCGCCGTGCCTTTATTTTGCAATCTTTACTTTCCGTTCCATAAACAGAAAATTCAAAAATATTACTTTACCGTTTATCCATCTCTATCAGATCTCACTTTGTGAATAATCGTGAAGGGATTGGCAACCCCTTTGTTGTGTTGGTTGCAAGTTGGTGTTCTTGTGTGCGGGTATTCGATAGCTTATTGCATAATCTCCTACTGGATTGACACCTTGGTTCTCAAAACCGAGGGAAATACTTACGCTCCTTTGCTGCATCACCCTGTCCTCTTCAAGGTAAAACCAATGCAAGCTCAAGAGGTATCAGTTACCTTGTCCCTTGTCTTACCAACAAGAGGGTTTGTGACTCCTTGAACTAGTGCAAGATATGAAAGTTGATTGTAGTTGTCCTTGCCAAAGTGAATATGAGTGAAGTATGTTGGCGGAGTCACCCTCAAGAACTCTCTAGTCTTTCTTCTTTGGGACCCATATCAACTTGATGGGAATCCTTGGAGTTGTAGCCGTACTTGATGAACTAGAACTTGATGTAGTCTTTGGAACCCACTTGACTAAGGCCTTTGGAACTTATTCAAATGAATCAATCTCTTCTTGAAGCTTGTCCTTGCCTTTTAGGTTGTGGTCTTGTGGTGAAAGATCATCTTGAGCTTGTGTTCCCTTGAAAGAAGTGGGATCATACTTCTCTTGGTGAGGAACAAACTTCTTCTTGGGGTATTTATCTTCTTCCCACTCAAATCCATTGGCATTGAACTTGCGTTCAAAACCAACACCTTGATTCTTCCGGTACTTTTCTTGCTTGCGTACAATTTACTCAAATTGGTTACTTCCAGCAAGGCTCTTGTAAACACCTTTCTCTATAATTCCCTTAAGGCCTTTTGCCATGAAGCATCTTCCAATCCCTTCATTTGGTGAGTCGAATATGCCGTACGAGTTGGATGACACAAGTGCAAGACCGGCAACACCTTCATCTTGAGTATATTTGGAGTCGGAGTGATAACTTCTCTCAGAGTAGTTGTAGGAGTCGGAACCGGATACCCATTCACCAACATGAGCTTGATGTCTTTGTCTTGTGTAGCTCTTTGATGACTTGTCCTTCCTTTCTGAATCCTTGCTTCTACGAGAGGGTCTTTGTTTATAACGATCATATCTACTCCTTCTCTCTCTTGGTGGTGATTCCTCTATTTTACTTCTCCTTTTAGGTGAGTCTTCTCTTCTTTTCTAAGGAGCCGTACACTCATTGGAGTAGTGTCCGAGTCTTCCACAATTGTAGCAATTGCGATCACGACTAGAAGATCTTTTGTCATTGTAGGACCTTGACTTGGAACTTCTCTCGTTGCTTCTACTCTTGTAGAACTTGTTGAAGTTCTTCACCATTAAGCTCAATTCTTCATTGAAGACTTGTTTCTCACTTGTTGTTGTAGGAGCATCACATGAAGCTTTGTAACCACCACTAGACTTGTTATGAAGCTCTTCGGTATCCTTGAGTGACATCTCATGAGCAACAATTCTTCCAATGACTTCCGTTGGCATGAGATCTTTGTAATTGGGCATCATTTGGATCAAGATGCACACAGTGTCATATTTTCCATCCAAGGCTCTTAGGATCTTCTTCATGATGAATCTGTCAGACATGTCTTCGCTTCCTAAGTCGGCAATCCCATTTGTGATGAGAGCAAGCCTAGAGTACATCTCAGCGACTCCTTCACCATCCTTCAATTTGAACTTGTCAAGTTAACTTTGAAGCACATCCAATTTGGATTCCTTGATGGACTCGGTACCTTCGTGCATATCAACCAAAGTATCCCAAATTTCCTTTGCATTCTCAAGGCAGCTGATTTTGTTGAATTCTCTGGGACACGATCCATTGAAGAGGATATCACAAGCTTGTGCATTGTATTGCAACATCTTCAATTCTTCCACGGATGCTTCATGACCCGGTTCTCTTCCATCCTGAAAGTATTCACCTTGCAAGCCAATACGCACAATAGCCCAAAAAGCGGGGTTATGACCAATAATATGCATTTTCATCTTATGCTTCCAACTAGCACAATTTGTACCATCAAAGTAAGGACCTCTATGGTGGTAATTTCCCTTGCTAGACGCCATACTCTCCTAGGTTGTGAAAACATGGCTATGATCACCAGAACTATGGAAATCAAGGCAAATGGAGACCAAAGCTCTGATACCACTTGTAGGATCAAAAGTGGGTCTAGAGGGGGGGTGATTAGACTACTTGACCAAATAAAAATGTATCCTTTTTCCAATTAAGTCTTGGTAGATTTTAGCAACTTAGCAGAAGTCAAGCAATCAACCTACACATGCAATTCTAAGAGTGTAGCAGCGGAAAGTAAAACATTGCATATGAAGGTAAAGGGAAGGTTTGGAGAAGGCAAACACAATGTAGACATGGAGATTTTTGGCGTGGTTCTGATAGGTGGTGCTACCATACGTCCGCGTTGATGGAGACTTCAACCCATGAAGGTTAATAGTTGCGCAAGTCCACGGAGGGCTCCATCCACGAAGGGTCCACGAAGAGGCAACCTTGTTTATCCCACCATGGCCATTGCCCATGAAGGACTTGCCTCACTCGGGTAGATCTTCACGAAGTAGGCAATCTCCTTGCCCTTACAAACTCCTTGGTTCAACTCCGCAATCTTGTCGGAGGCTCCCAAGTGACACCTAACCAATCTAGAAGACACCACTCCCCAAAAGGTAATAGATGGTGTGTTGATGATGAACTCGCTCTTCTGCTTCAAATGATAGTATCCCCAACACCCAACTCTCTCTCACAGATTTGGCTATGGTGTAAATATGATTTGAGTGGAAAGCAACTTGGGGAAGGCTAGAGATCAAGATTCTTGTGGTTGGATTGGAATGTCTTGGTCTCAACACATGAGTAGGTGGTTCTCTCTCAGAAAATTTGGAGTGGAAGTGTAGGCACGTTTTGATGGCTCTCTCTTGAATAGAGAAGGGGGTGGAGGAGTATATATAGCCTCCACACAAAATCCAACCGTTACACACAATTGACCCGACTTGGTCAGGCCGAATAGAAGAACTCGGTGAGACTGATTCAGTTCAAAATGTGAACGTTAGGAATCTCGGTGGGACCGACATGATCAACTCGATGGGACCGATGTGTTAGGGCTAGCACAAAATCTCATCTCGGTGTGACCGATTGCATGAACTCGGTGAGACCGATTCAGCAATGAGTCAACAGAGAGTTTCTCAGGCAAACTCGATGGGACCGATCGCTCATTTCGGTGAAACCAAAACATTACGAAGGGAATTAGAGAGTTTGCATTGCAAACTCGGTGGGACCGATCGCTCATTTTGGTAAGACCGAAACATTACGAAGTGAAATAGAGATTTTGCATTGCCATCTCGGTGAGACCGAGATACCTATCGGTGAGACCGAATTGTCTAGGGTTACTGGCAGTGGCTATGTCAAAGGAACTCAATGGCGCCTGATAGATCAAATTAGTGGGGCCGAGTTTGACTTTAGGTTTTGTACATATGTGGAAATGGGAAAGTGGCTGAGGGTTTTGGAGCAATATCACTAAGGACTTGAGCAAGTAGACCACTAAGCAACACCTCATCCCCTTTTAATAGTATTGGCTTTTCCTATTTACTCAATGTGATATTGGATCACTAAAATAGAAATGAAGAGTCTTGAGCTTTTGCCAATCTTTGTCCTTAGCATTTTTTAGGGGTCCACATCTCTAGTCCATGCAATGCCAATCATTGAACTTTCTGAAATATTTAACTTGAATGGATATTAGTTCAATGAGCTATATGCTGTTATGAATTACCAAAACCACCTAGGGATTAGTTGGACTTTCACAATTCAACCACAACTGAAAGACTTAATATCCGCATCAAAGTATTTAGTAGCAAAGTAGTATGGAAGTAACAGTAACGGTGGCAAAATTAACAGTAGCCGTTTTTAGCAACCGTAACAGTAGTAATGGAAAAGTAACTTAGCAAAGAACAATATGAAACAAACTCGTAGGCAATGGAGCAATGATGGATAATTATGTCGGATGGCATTCATCATGCAACAGTTATAACATAGGGTGACACATAACTAGCTCCAATTCATCAATGTAATGTAGGCATGTATTTCGAATATAGTCGTATGTGCTTATGGAAAAGGACTTGCATGGCATCTTTTGTCCTACCCTCCCGTGGAAGCGGGGTCCTAATGGAAACTAAGGGATATTAAGGCCTCCTTTTAATAGAGAACCAGACCAAAGCATTAGCACTTAGTGAATACATGAACTCCTCAAACTACGGTCATCACCAGGAAGTGTCCCAACTATTGTCATCCCGGGTTGCCGGATTATAACATGTAGTAGGCGACTATAACTTGCGAGATAGGATCAAGAACACAAATATATTCATGAAAACGTAACAGGTTCAGATCTGAAATCATGGAACTCGGGCCCTAGTGACAAGCATTAAGCATAGCAAAGTCATAGCAACATCAATCTCAGAACCTAGTGGATACTAGGGATCAAACCCTAACAAAACTAACTCGATTACATGATAAATCTCATCCAACCCATCACCGTCCAGCAAGCCTATTATGGAATTACTCACACACGGCGGTGATCATCATGAAATTGGTGATGGAGGAAGGTTGATCATGATGAAGGCGACGATTTCCCCTCTCCGGATCCCAAAACAGACTCCAGATCTGCTGTCTCGAGGAAGAACAGGTGGTGGTGGCGGCTTCGTATCATAAAACGCGATGAATCCTTTTCTCTGATTTTTTCTCCCTGAACGTGAATATATGGAGTTGGAGTTGAGGTCGGTGGAGCTTTATGGGACCCACAAGGCAGGGGGGCGCGCCCTAGGGGGCGTTGCGCCCTCCACCCATGTGGACAGCCGGTGGGTCCCCCTCTGTTGATTCTTTCGCCAATATTTTTTATTTATTCCACAAATATTCTTCGTGAAGTTTCAGGTCATTCCGAGAACTTTTATTTATGCACAAAAATAACACAATGGCAATTATGCTGAAAACAACATCAGTCCAGGTTAGTTACATTCAAATCATGCAAATTTGAGTCCAAAACAATGGCAAAAGAGTTTGGAAAAGTAGATACGATGGAGACGTATCACCTGCTTACTGCTTCTGTTGCACCCCCAGCCCTGGTTGCTGCTGCTATTTTCAGTGTACAATTAGTAATATATTCCGTCTGTTGGTTGAATAAATGTGTTGTTTGAACGACAAACACAATGTTTTGGAAGTCGTTGCACGGTCTGATCCTTTAGTGCCCCATACGTAGCGCATACTATTTTTGGTATGGAACACATTTTCCACTTGTCAATCACATGAACCCTAGTGATGAAAGCGGAACAGAGGAGCCCATAATTAACTGGAAGGAAGGCTCTCACATGAATCCGGCCTAGGTACATGCTCATGGTCCCCTAAACATAAATAAATAAATAAAGGTAAATGCTCATGCACCGGTTCTTTAAATTTATGATTTGAAAAGTCAAATTTTAACAGGAGGATATTATTTCCTATGAGAGTGTCGTTACATTCAGTCGATATTATTCTTAGGCAAAGATAGCGACCAGCCTTTTTTCTCCCGCCATTTTCTTCCTGCAACCAGTGGACTATTATCGTGTCCCCACCAGGTTGAAGCCCATGCAAATCGTAGTCAACGAGGTAAATAGTTCCGACCCATTATTATTTTTTGATAAGAATGCCCAACCCAGCCCAACACATTGGCGACACCAGTTTATCCTAGGGCTTCTAAATGTGCTTGGTTTCACACCTCAAGAAGAAAATTGTCTAGAAAAACCTCAAGAAGAAAAAGGTGATATGCAACATTTTACAATAAGTTGTAGCCATATAAAATTAATTCTTATAATCCAGCATAATGAGTTTCTGGGTCTGACCGGTCCAGCCGCTAAAACCAAACATGCACCGGCGGGAGGGCCTGTTCCCACCTTCTACAACTGGTTGCGCTGCCGTGCATGCATCGCCGCCCTGTTGTACCCTGAAATGCTAGCCAGGCCATCCATCTACTCCAACATCCTATTCTTCTCCAGTGACGGCCGCCCACCCCACACCAGAACCAGTGAAGCCTCATACTCCCCTCCACCTACGACCACACTACCGCATCTTCCCTGGCTCCTGTTCATTCCCGTCCGAGGCCTCACCGTCGTCCTTCACCTTGGTGCGCTGGCAGCGCCGCCGCCGTCCAGCCGGAGAGGACTGTAGTTGTGAGTATGACAGTACGGACCCACCAGGTCCACTCCTGAATGCAAGCAAGTGCCTCTTTACTACTCAGATGCACCCCTCAATTTTTTTACTCTACTCTACCCTGCTGATATTTAGGACCCACATCATTGTCAACGTATAGTCAATTAACGACAAAATTGCACAACGAATAGTCAATTAATGACAGAATTGCACAACACATTTTTTAGGATTTGTTTAGATGGAGCAGGGTATAAACTGGGTTGTGTGGTCTCTATGGCCCGTCTAACAACATGACCAGCCTAGCAGTTTTTTCTATGGGAAAACAGGTAGCCCACCATTTCTTTTTGACGAATACCCAACCTAGGCCTATTTGTTTTCTCCGACTTATGGGGCTGCAAATCTTTCAAGATGAGGAGGGATGCGTTCCGCCCTGGCCAGAATATGGGCAGTAAATCTGAAAAGTAATATGAAATGGGCTGCAAATTCCAAAATAGCAAATGAGCAATTAGTTTCTTTTTTGTTTTTGTTCTTCACTGATATTTTATATTTCATTAGTTTTTAACATATGATGGTATTACTTCATTTTTAAATTAGTTTTAGTATGGCTCCTAATTTTGGGATTAAAAATATTTCGTATCCCAACAAAAATATGCGAATTTTTAAAATTTTGCATATTTTTAGTTCAAAATTTTAACCCTGGTACTAACGAGAAAATGGGCAGAAATTCTAAAAATGGAAAATGGGTTGCAATAAATTCCATATGAATTAGCAAATGGGCTATTAATTATAAAAATAATAGTAAATGGGTTGTACATGCCACATATTTCGAGGCTAACTTGTTTACTCAAGGCTTTGTGAACTTATAGTCAGCACACGATTCTAGCAGCAGTGACTATAGGATGTCCATCCAATGGCCGACGTTCTTCTTCAATCTTTGATCTTCCTGCTCCAGCGGCCTAAAACAACGCCGGTGGGACTGCCTCCTCCCACCTATTGTGGCCACCTGTGATGTCGTGTAGGCTTCACCGACCCACCCTACTCCCTCCGCTGGCCTGGCCATCCCTCTACCCACCCGCACCTCCTATTATTCTCCGGTGACGGCAGCCTGACGCCGCAACCGAACCAATCAACCATCATACTCCCCTCAGCGTGGGCATCCACTGTTGTGTCTTTGCTGGCTCCGAGTCGTTCCATTCCTAGGCCTCATCGTCGTCCATCGTGTTGGTGCTCTAGATGCAGCGTGCTCAAAGTGGTCAACATTCAACAAACGGCAGCCATCGTAATAGGGACGTATGTGGAGAGGCTGACAGTAGGGACCCCCATGGTCCATGGCCGCACGCAAGCCACTGCCTCCTTATTTTGCAAAAAAATGATTCATCCCCCTGGCATGTGGGGCCCAGATTCGGAGGGTGACCGGTGGGCCTACTAAGTTGACGCGTGCATAGTGCTTTGTCAACTTAGTCAACAAACAATTCTAGCAGCAGTGACCGTTGGATGTCAATCGAATGGCCCTGCGGCTTCTTCAATCTCTGTTCTTCTTGCACCAGCCGCCCAAACTAGCGCCGGCGGGACCGCCCGCTCCTGCCTCCAGTGGCCAGCTGCGCTACCGTGCTGGCCTCGCCGCCCCACCCTACTCCCACTGCTGGCCAGGCATTCCCTCTACTCACCCATACCCCCTGTTATTCTCGATGATGGCAGGCTCAAACCGCACCCGAACCAGTCAACCCTCATACTCCCCTCCGCATGGGCATCCTCTGCCGTCTTTCCCCTGGCTCCGTGTCATTCCCTTCCTAGGTCATGCCGTCATCCACCAACTTGGTGCTCTCGGACGGTATGGCCTCGTCAATGTAGTCAACGAATGACAACCATCAGAAGAGGATTGTACATGGAGAAGCTAACAGCTGGGTCCATGGCCGCACGCAAGGAAGTGCCTCCTTATTATGCAAAATAATGATTCCTCCACCTGACAGCTCAGACCCACCAAAAGGGCCTCTGTATTTTGCAAAAAAGTCCCCCTGACAGCTGGGACCCACCGGCTTCATCTTCGCACGCAAGGAAGTGCCTCCTTATTACATGCAAAAAAAGTTGATGACCCTTGAGAGCTGAGACCCACCAAGTCGCATACGTAGCGTTATCTGTGTGGTTGCGAACATGTACATACATAGCGGTTGATCGGTCTTTCTGCAGCAATGAACCGTGGCTGAGTAAGGAGCAGCATGTGTCCTAGTAGAGCCGCCGATGTAGCATGTCATGCAGTCCCGTGTATATCGTGTACACGTACGTAAGGACATGCTGCAAGAACGTAAATACGGTTACATACGTACATACTGGTGGGGTCTCGAACGCATACAAATACGACGACCTTTTCATCGGTAGTCAACTTGCTGGGTCGGAACGGAGGAAACAGTGTTGTGTTCATCGGGAGACAACCGACTGGGTCAGAATACGTCATGTACATCGGGAGCCAACCGACTTGGACAGAACAGCCGAAAGGAGATCTCACGTACTATAGAATGGAGAAAACGGCTTTCTTTTGGACCGCGTACGGTCGAAACGGGGTCCTCTTTATTGGGAAGGATCCTGCGTACCGCAGAACGAAGGAAACAAACTTCTGTTCAAGTGCCTACGGTCGAAACGGGGTCCTGTTGATCGGGAGGGGTGTGGCATATCGCAAAACAGGGGAAGTAGACTTTTATTCGAGCGCATACGGTCGAAACGGGTCATGTTCATCCACCATCTACTGCCTCGCTACAGCCTCCACGGGGCTACTGTTCCTCCACTATCGTCTTCCTCCAGCCTCCACCAACTACTGTTCATCCACGGGCTACTATTTATCCAGCCTCCACCAGCTACTGTTCATCCATCCTCCACGGGGTCCTGTTCATCCACCCCCAACCGACTCGGGTGTAGCGGCCTCCTCGGGTCCTGTTCATCCAACGACAACCACCTACTACAACGGGATCCTGTTCATCCAACCCCCACTGGGAACTGTTCATTCACAGCAAAACCAACAACCAACTCGACTCACCATGTCTCGACTCGTTCTATGTATCGCACGCACGGTAGCAATGACACTGTTCATCGAGAGGCAACCCAACACACCGTCTGGCTGCATCTCGCACGGGGGTTCGATCGGCTTCAATAAGCAGCAAAAGTGATCGATCGCCTGGGTTCAATTAGTAGTAGCAGCGAAGGTATCGCTCGGGTTTAGTCAACATCGAAGGAATTTCTCGGGTTCAGTTAACAGCCAAGGGATCAATCACTACAGTTCAGTAACGTAGCTAGTGCAATCGCTCGGGTTCAGTAAGAAAACGCCACTCCCTCGGGTGCAGTTAGAGCCAACGCCTTGCATACACACACACACACACACACACACACACACACACACACACACACACACACACACACACACACACACACACACACACACACACACATACACACACCTACTACGAGAGAAACGCGCAAACCACATGTCGGTGTACTAGAGTAGGGGTACCCTAGTATCCCGAACTTGTGCACGGGCAGTTGCGGCACCCCGCGGCAGGGCTTGCCGGGTGACCGCCAAGGTCCTCCGTGGTTCCTTTGGGGCCATTCAAGAACAAAGTATTCAAGCCAAGGAGACAAGGCCCCGGCAAGAGGAGCTTGCCGGGAAGGCCAACCAAGGCATCTCAAGGAACTTGCCGCGACGCGCCACGCGTCCTGGCGAGGCCCGGTGAGCGACAAGCTTCCGGACACGACAAGACAACGACCGTGGCAAGGCGCTTGCCGTGGCAAACTACCACTTATACCCGGCCCAAAGACATCCACCAACGTGTCGCTCGACCTTTCCAGCGCTGTGGCAAGAGGCTGTCGCTGCCGCCAGCGTGCGTGGTGGCAAGCGACGCCGACAAGATTGCCATCGTGGCAGCGGTGGCGCCCCGACGGTCCTTTTTGCACTATTTGGGCGACGAGACGGGCATTTAATGCCTTTGTCCCCTGCCGCCGTGGTTAGGTATGATACATCGTGTGTAGTTATACCAACCGCAATTCCTTTTCCATTTTACCTTTTGTCTACGTTGCCACCTGTCGGAGACCCTTTAGCATGTAAAAGGAGTCCCATGCGCAACGAGAGGGGGGTTCAAGGCAGAAAACACTCACGCCGGTCTCGTTAGCAGCTAGTGTGTATCAGAGCATTCAGCGCCCCGAGCAAGAACTCAATACACTCGCATATGCAGCAAGAGGAGTGTTATCTCCGAGAGCTCCGTAGCTGGGTAAACTGCTCGTGTGCTTCACCTCGATCCGCTTCAGGCGATCTCGCCGAACCGAAGGGGCTCGGTCCGCCGTCCCATAGGTGTTCGTGGATCAGCTTCGACATCTTTGGCGCGCTGTAGGGCGCCGAGGTTGTGTGAACCTGATCCGCGCTCACACGAAGCTAGATCTTCATCTTCTTCAACGACATGCCACCGAAGAAGAAGGCTTCGACGGCAGCTGTTCCGTCCACGTCGATCCCACCACCACCGGAGCAAACGGGTGGTGGGGTAGACGCTGGCGGAAGAACGGACATCGACGAGGGAGCCCACGGTGCTGCCAGATCCAAGGACAAGGCTGCGCAGACCTCGGCCTCAGACATGCACCGCGCCCATCTCAGAGGCGCGGGACCGACAAGCGCCATGGTATTCACAATGCCATACGCTCGTTAGACCAAGATCGAGCTGGTGGATTTCGGGTGCTCAAGACCAGCATGCACGCCAACATGTCGGCACGAAGCGAGGCATCGCGTCGCTCGACGGATATCGCTCCTTCTAACATAGTTAGAAGTCCGAGCATATCCCGCCTCGCGCGCTCGCCATCGCCGCCCACTACTCCAGCAGAAGCTTTGGCGCGAGCTCAATCGCTCCGGATTACCCTCCAACGGCAGACAAGATCGGCGAATGGAGGGCCACCATTCGAGTCTCATCGGCTTCGCCAACGGCGACACTCCACGGCAGCCAAGTACATCGCTGCCGCGGCAGGACTGCTGTGCACGAGCCGATGGCGATTTAAACCGTGGGGTGCAACCACCATGCACTCTCCACCCGAAGGCCAAGATCGCCGACTCGCCGGATCCACTCGACAGCCGCTCCACCGCATCATCAGATCCACGAGCTCGCCGCGATCAGCGCCAAGTTCTTCACGAACGACAAGAAGAAGACGCCGAACTCGTGATCGAAGCGCCAAGAGAAGCGCGCGCCAATCGACCAGCGCGCTGGGCCCTCCGTCGACATGCATGCACCAGGAACCAGCGACTTGCCAGACGTGGTAGGTTGCCCTGCGCTCACTCATGAGCTGCGGCAAGTCCAAAGGGCCCAAAGACGAAGAATTTCAAGCCGACGCATTCGAGAAGTACGACGGCAAGTCACATCCGCCGGAGTTCCTCAAGATCTACAACATCGCGGTGCAAGCTGCCGGGGCGGACGACAAGATCCTCGCCAACTACTTCACCGGTGCTCAAGCCCAATGTCGATCCTCGCTCATGCACTTGCCGGACAACTCCATATCCTCCTGGGCAGACCTATGCCATCAGTTTGTCGGCGCCTTTACAGCAGCCACAAGCCTCATGGCTAAGAGAGCGACCTTCATCCGCCGCCTGAAGGAAGGAGAGCCCCCGACAAGTACATTCAGAGATTCAGCCACAGACAAAGACAACATCTCAGATGTCCACCCCGCCATGGTAATCAGCGCTGCTCCATCGAACGCGCGAAACCGCAGGATGCGGAGGAGATGGCGATGTGCAAGATCAGAGACGTCAGTGAGCTATATGCCCTGGCTGACAAGTGTGCACGAGCTGAGGAAGGGAGGAAACTCCCCGGGGAGAATACAGAAGCAGGAGGATCTGATAGTGAGGAGGCTGCCCTGGCAAAGAAAAACCGGCGGCGGAACAACAGGAAGAAGAAAAGCAAAGATGTGCTAGTCGTTGAGCAGTCCGGCAATGGAGGAGGCACTAAGAAAGCCAAAGCTGGTAGCTCCGGCGAGGAGATTGCCGCAGGCACCAACTACCAGGCTGTGGCGGTCGCCGACAAGCAGGACGGCACCAACAAGCAGTACTGCAAGATCCACCGCAGGCCATGATCTCTAGAGCTGCAAGAAGGTCGAGCAGCTGGTCGAGCAGCAAAAGGCTGAATACGAGCGACGCGACAAGGAGAAGGCCCAGGAAGGTGCTGGAGGAGCCGGCAAGAAACGCCCCGGCCGAGGAGGACGCCGCGGCAAAGCCAAGCAGCGGCAAGGAGACAGACCTCCCGCGCCGCGATAAGGATGAAGATGACGACGACGACGAAGATATGGATGATGACGAGACCGATGAGCAGGAGTTCCGTAAAGCCACAAAGGTCCTGCGGCGTTGACGGCGGTGCTTTCTCAGATACTTCACACCGCCAGCTCAAGCAAGGTGCGGAGGTCAATGCGGCGTAACCACCCGCCGAGTCACGCAAGCCTCGAAATGGTCCAGACGCCTATCATCTTTGATATTGAGGACCACCCCGATCGATAATCGCGGTCGGTGCTTGCCGATGTTGGTTTCACCAACTATCCGCAACCTCAAGGTCACTAAGATGCTAGTTGACGGCAGGGCCGGCTTGAACCTGATCTCCTCCGCGGTACTCCGAAACTCCAGATCCTCGATGGCGAAGCTCAAGAGACCGCACATTCCAAGGAATCAATCCGGGAAGGAGCAAGCCGAAGGGAAAGATCACGTTCCGGTGACATTTGGCAGCGAGTTGAACTTCAGAACTAAGAGGGTCACTTTTGACGTTGCTGACTTTCCATTGCCTTACAATGGGATACTCGGCCGTCCAGCACTCGCCAAGTTCATGGCAGCCTCTCACTATGCATACAACATGCTAAAGATGCCAAGCCCGATAAGTGTCATCTCTGTCCCTGGCGACAAGAAGGATGCTCTTATCTTCGCCGACAATATCTACCGGGAAGCAGCAGCCGCAACAGATCGCAAGTCACTTGCCGTTGAAGCTCCCGGGGCGAAGAAGAAGACCAAGTCAGGCAAGAGTTCTGATGCCCACTCCGCAAGCGCACCTCTTCGAGTGCTGCGCCACCGCCGAGGACGCACCATCGAGCTCCACCGCAAGTGTAAGAAGACAATGGCAGCTCCACCAGAGACCAAGAAGGTGTCCGCCAAGGAGGATGGCACCGGTGGTACCTTCACCATCGCTGCCACTCTCGACCCTAAATAGAAAGGCCGTTGCTTTCCTCAAGGGCTAACGTCGACGATTTGCGTGGCAACCGCCCCGACATCCCCGTGTTCCTGTGAAAGTAATCGAGCACCATCTTGCCGTCTGTCCTCATGTGTGGCCCGTCAAGCGTAAAGTCGAAGGTGCAAAGGAGCGCCAAGAATTCATCGCAGAAGAAATCAACAAATTGGAAGCAGCAGGCCTTGTCGAGGAGTGCTCCATCCACGTGGTTGGCCAACCTCGTAGTCGCAGCAGAAGGCAAACGGAAATGGAGGCTTTGTATCAACTTTACCGATGTCAATAAAGCTTGTTCCAAAGACCCATTTCCTTGCCGCAAGATCGACCAGATTGTTGACTCCACGGCCGGATGTGACTTGCTTTCATTTCTTGATGCATACCAGATACCATCAGATCTTCATGGCGTAAGAGGATGAGGAGAAGACCGCATTCATCACCCCATGTGGCACATACTGTTTTGTACGGATGCCTTTCGGTTTAAAGAATGCTGGTTCAACATTTGCAAGGGTAGTCCATGACGCTTTTGAACCGCAAATACACAGAAATGTGGAAGCCTACATGGATGACATAGTGGTCAAGAGCAAGGACAAGGCGACTCTGATTCAAGATTTAGACGAAACCTTTGCAAATCTGCGCAAGATCAACCTCAAGCTTAACCCCGAGAAGTGTGTATTTGGAGTCCCTCCGCAAGCTTCTCGGATTCTTCGTGTCTCAGCGGGAATTGAAGCCAATCCTCGACAAGATCAAGGCCATTGAGCAGATTGAAGCACCAAAGCGCCAAGGATGTACGAAGACTTGCGGTTATGTAGCTGCTCTCAAAGAGGTTTATCTCTAGGTTCTGTTGAAGCGCCCGCCATTTTTCAAAATATTGAAAAGGCAGGTCCAATGAAATGGACTCGAAGCGGAGGCTGCACCGCAGACTTAAAGAGATACTGTCCTCCACTCCAACACTTGTCGCACCTAAGCCACAAGAGAAGTTGCTGCTATATATAGCGGCAACCAATCAAGTGGTTAGTGCTGCGTTAGTAGCGGAGAGGGAGGCGATGATGAGCCAAGAACCCCGGCAGATGCATCCAGCGACTGCTGTGGGACTTCACCGCAAGCTCGTCCCGATAAAGATGGATCTGCGCAGCGCGTGAGAAGATGCGAAAAGAATGGTGCAGCGCCAGTTTACATTTTGTCGTTCCCTTCACAGGGGCTAGGTCAAGGTACTGTGTGCAGAAATTGCTTTTCGCCTTCTCATGGCCTCGAGAAAGCTGCGCCATTACTTTCAAGCACATGAGATCACGACCGCCACTGCTTTCCATCAAGAGGATATCGCAAAATCCGAAGCAACAGCAGGATTGTCGAGTGGGCACTGAACTGCAAGCTTTGGCCTCAAGTTTGAGAGCACTTCAACTATCCAAAGCAGAGCATTGGTGGAGTTCATAGCAGAATGGACGCCAACACAAGATGAAGAAATTCCAGAAACGAGCATCCCCGTCAAGGAAGCAAGCAAAGAGTGGCTGATGTACTTTGATGGTGCCTTTTCGCTGCAAGGCGCCGGTGCGGGCGTGCTACTTGTTGCACCCACCGGAGAGCACCTCAAGTACGTAGTCCAGATGCACTTTCCCAAGGAGCAAGCAACGAACAATACCGCAGAGTATGAAGGTTTGCTTGCCGGTCTCAGGATCGCAGCAGACCTTGGGATCAAGAAGCTCATTGTCAGGGGTGACTCACAACTTGTCGTCCGCCAAGTGAACAAGAATTATCGAGTCCGCTGATGGAAGCTTACGTTGATGAAGTGAGAAAGCTAGAAGAGCACTTTGATAGCCTACAGATGGAACATGTTCCAAGAGCTCGAACGACATTGCCGATGGCTCGTCAAGCGCGCCAGACTTAAGTTACCTGTGGAACCAGGATCTTTGTGCTCAAACCGACTCAACCATCCGTAACGCCATCAACTCGGACAGAACAAGAAGAGGAAGTTGATTTCTAGTGACTATTTTCCGCAGAGCTCCCGAAGCCGCCGCCAAGAAGGTCCTCAAGATCAACACCAAGGTGCCGAGGAGCAGTCTGCTCCGCAAGCCCTAGGGTTTGTTCCGTGAAGCGACGCCCCGACAAGTTTTGCTCCGCAAGGTTGCCGGGAACGCCAAGCTCCGGCTGAGCCGCAGGTTCTTGCCAGAGAAGCGGATGTTCCCACAGCAGCAGATGTGCCTTTAGTCCTTGTTGTCGAGCCGCAAGCTCCAAAGATGGGCACAAAGAGATTGTCCGCTTCTTTGTGACAGAGAACTTCCCAAGAGCAAGAAGAAGCGGAAAGAGTAGCCCGGCAGTCAAGTATGTACCAGTTTGTCGACAACACAATGTATGTAAGAAGACTCAACGGTGTGAAATTAAAGTGTATTCACCGAAGACGGACAAAAGCTGTTGGCAGAGATACATGGAGGCACATGTGGTCACCACATTGGTGTAAGAGCACTTGCCGCAAAGCTGTTCCGCAAGGTTTCTTTTGGCCGACAGCCTCCGTGATGCAACCGCACAAGTAACCAAGTGTGAAGCGTGCTAGGCCCATTCCAAGCAGATACACCAGCCAGCTCAAGCTCTCCAGACGATCCCTTTATCCCGCCATTTTCGTCCTGGGGCTCGACATCTCGCCCCTTTCCCCGAAGTTGTCGGGGCTTTGAGTACTTGTACGCTGTAATCGACAAGTTCACAAAGTGGCCGGAAGTGGAAGCAGATGAGGAAGGTGACAAAGATAGTCGCATCAAGTTCTTCAGTCGATTGTTTGCCGCCGGATCCCTAACAGATCATCACCGACAACGGCACGCAATTCACGAGCCGCACCTTCATGCAGACGCCCAAGATCTTGGCGCCAAGGTTCGCTTCGCTTTTGTTTCTCATCCGAGAAGTAACGGTCAAGCGGAGAGGGCGATGCTGAAATGCTGCGCTGGCTCAAGACCAGACTTTCGACAGCTGCGCAAGTGCGGAAAGAACTGGATTGAGGAGCTGCCGGTGGTTCTTTGGTCGATCAGACGACGCCAAATCGAGCCACCGCCGACACCTTCGCCTAGTCTATGGAGCAGAGGCAGTTCTCCCACGGAACTCAGATACGGTCACCTCGAGTGCTCGCTATGATGAGCTTGAGCAAGAGCATTATGCATAAGATGACGGTTGCTCCTTGAGGAAGACCGTCTTCAGTCGCCGCAGACGAGCTGCTCGATACCAACAAGCTTTGCGCCGCTACCATAGCCGCAGTTAATGCCGAAGTCTCGAGGAAGGCGACCTTGTTCTTCGACGCTGCTCAGTCCACCAAGAATTCCAACAAGTTGACGCCAAGTGGGAAGGCCCTTACCAGGTGAAACGAGTCACTAGGCTCGGCGCTGTCCGCTTTGAGACCGAAGATGGCATTCCGTGAGCAACTCCTCGAACATTGAGCATCTTCGTAAGTTTTACTCAGAGAGCGCGGTTGTCGGAACCTGTTCCGCAACCACCTTTTGTACAAGTCTTGCCGATGTTGCATGTAATCCTTTGTACGAAGCCAGCGCAGACCCTGCATAAGAAGCTCATGTGCTCCGCACATCTTGTCAATTTCATGCTTTCTACTTTTTTTTGCATGCGTTATCCGACACTTTGTGCAGCGCCTACCCCGTAAGCAATAACGAGCCGTAAGGCTCCATATCTTTATTTTCTTCTTTCTTTCTCAAAGAAAGGAAGGTTCCTCGCCCACAAGTTTGCCGGGGAAAGGAGAAGATAATGGTGTGGACCAGCGCCGCTCGAGGAAGTTTCGCCTTACCGAAGCAAACGATGTAAAAGCTAAGTTGCTAAAGTTTGAGCAATCAGTTTTAAAATTTTTAGTTATCTTCCTCGAACGACTGTGCTTTGTATGGAAAACCTGCGCGGAGGAACCAACTCAGTAGCTAGTTGCGCCTTACTTTGTTTCGAGTCCGCCAACAACTTAAGTGAGCTGCGATTAGTTGCGATAAGGTTTCTTGTCGGTAGCAGCACCGCCAAAGAGTCTGCCGACGTCCCAAGACTCAGCGCCATGGCTAAGGTGCTCATACCGACAAGTTCCCTAAAAGCATAGGGTAAAAACATACAAAGGAAGGAATCAAGTAAAGGAAATAACATAGCAATCGCTACCCAAATAGAGTCATATTACAAGATAGCTTGTCGCAGCTCTAACAGATTGTTCTCATAACATGACCAGCAGCGACAAGAAAAGAGAAACCGGGCGGCCTAATCCACGCGACGCCTCAACCCTCTTGATCCCGCCACCTTGTCCACAATGGTGCGATAAGGGTCTTGAGCGCCCAGATCAGCATCCGCGGCAAGGTCCCGAGGACGTTGGTGAGGTTGAGGCCTGGGCTGCGGAAGACCACCTTCACCAAAGACCTTTGAAGAGCTCCTCACAGATCCGCGCGACTCGCCGCCAGCTGCTTTGGGATCTTCTCCCGAGTCGCTGGAGGGCCGCCGCCACGCCTTTGAAGAACAAGCTGAGCTTGGCATCGGGTTGGAGGTACTCATCGGAGGAATACCCGAGATCCTCCATCCCCACCGCGCCAGCCCCGTCGATGGCTGCGGCAACATCCACGAGACCTCGGTCCAAGGCTCCACATTCTCCCTAAAAGTGTTCGGGCGGTAGCACTTCGCCAAGCAGCGCCTCGCCGGCCTTGATCTTCTCCTTCAAGGCCACCTCCGCTCCCTCGGCGCCGCCCAACAGATTGGTCAAAGTAGTCAGCTTCAACTCAAGATCTGTGTTGGAGTCCTTGGCGGTGCTAAGCTCCTTGCTCCTCTCGACGAGACGACCCTGCAGCTCGCCAAGGGTGTAGGCGCCCTTCTCGGCTCACGCTTGAGCGCAGCAAGCTCCTCGCCGCCACCTTGAGATCGGCCTCCACCTGCGCCACCTTCGCCTCCAGCTCCTTCTTGGCGGCCTCGGCAACTGTGGCAGCATCCTCTCGCTTCCTTGAGAGCCCCGCTGAATGTTTGCTCGCAGGCGGAAAGCTCCTCCCGTGGCTGTCAAGGTTAACCTTCCGCTGCGCCTAACTCGCCTTCTTGCGCAGACAGCTTCTCGGCAGCAACCGCTGTTGTCTTCAACTTCAGCCTTCTCGAGGAGGAAGGCTTTACGCCTCGGCGAAGTTGCTCCGCCTTTGCTGTGGACCGAGAGCTTCTGGTTGAGGCCCCGAGCTCCTCCGCCGCTTCTCGATTTCCACTCCCGCCTTCGCGACAAGTGCTTCTCGATACCAGCCTGGCTCGTCTGGGCGCGGTAGAGCGACAACAGCTTCCAGCAGCTGCTCCTCCTAGGCTCGCCACTGCTGTTGTCCGCCGGCCGACCAGCGCCACCAGCGGAGGCGAGCAACTCTTCATCAAAGATTTTCCTTCGATCGGTGCCCCGAGCTCGACGCCTGGGAGCTTGATGAAGACGCCATCGCCGACCTTCAAATAGGGCGCTGGCTGGGGCTCGAGCCTCGACGCTGCAGCAGCGGCGGAGGGATCGGCGGTCGGCGAAGCGCTGGCGCTCCCCGCGCCTCGGGGCCGCGGCGGTCGCCGGACCTCGCCAGCTTCGGGCGGCAGCTTGGCGGCCTCTCCGGGCGGGATCATCAGCGCCGGCTTCTTCTTCGTGACAAAGCAGCGTTGCCGGTATTGCTGCTGCGTTTTCCTCGCCGGCGACCTCGGTTTCCATCGCCTGCGGGCGATGGACCCGACGACCGAAAAGGAAGAAAAGTCAAGCAAATATTCAAAAGAAAATCAGAAGAAGAAGAACCCAAGGGAAGTTTTCAATCAAGAGGATTACCTGTACTAGGATCTATAGATCGTGGTCTCCGCCACCGGGGTCAGCTGTGCCTGCCCTTGTCGGAGAATCGTCTTCTTGCCGGAGAATTCTCCTTGCCGGGAATCCTCCCTTGGCGGTGTAGTCAAGCAGATGGCATGTCGGGAGCGGCTTCCGGCACTCTGGTGAGACTGCTCTGCTCCTACGAAACCATTAGTCGATGTCAAGAAGAAAGAGCACCCATGCGCTCCTAACAGCAGGAAGTAAACCATATACTTACTTACGCTGGGGGCTGCGCTGGGCTGCTTTAGAATAGTTGCGGGTCCGCAAGGTGGTCTTGACACACCCCTCGCTGTCGCGGTGGGTTCGCCCTCGATGACAATCACCGGACCTTGGCTCTTCGCCGCTCTCGGGCCGAGTCCCGAAAAGGAATGGGTTCGGAGTAAAGCAAATCAGATACAAGACAAAACAACAAGAATTGAAGAACTACAAGTACAGAAAGAATCTTACTCTTCCTCTTCCTCGCCGGAGCTGAGCGCGAGAGGTCAAGTCCGCCCACCTTCGGGCGCGACAAGGCGGAGGAGAGGTTCCTTAGCCGCTTGGCGGGAGCAGAAGCGGTGGTCCGGGAGGGCCCCGCCTCAGCTTGCCGCAGCGGCATGAGGTGCTCCCATGCTGCAAGTGCTTGCCACGGTGGAGGCTGCGCGGGGCGCTGCGGCTGTTGACCTGCTCGCCGCCTCGCCACGCCCCTGCCTTGCGGAGACGCCTTCTTGGTGGAGCTGGGGGCTCCGCTTGGCGAGCTGTCCAAGGTGAGAAAGAGGAGGAGTCGATTCAACGAGTCGCCGCGCCTCGGCTGGCTCGCCGACTCAACTTCAGCCCGACAAGCTCTCCTCGCCGCAAGCTCTCACTCGGCAAGGCTTGCCGCCGCTGCCTCTCGCCTCCTCCACGGTGAATCCAAACCGCACGCGGCAGCTGCCGCCACCACTTTCCAGCCTTAGTGGCGGCGCGCCGCATCTCCGTGATCGGTGGTGTCGCGAGTAAGGCTCTTCTGCTCATCGAGCGGACCGGCATTTCTACCAAGCCGCCAAAGAACTCCTGCACGACGCCGTCTGTAGGCTCTTGCCAAGTTGGGACAATTCCATGCGATCGCACAAAGGCATCATTGCACGATGCGGTCGAGCGAGGAGTTGTTGCACGCAGAACGACACCCTCGCAACCTGAACACTTCGGGATGTTGAGGATCGTGCTTGAACAGTTCCAGAGCATCGCGCCCAGCCTGTGACAGTGAAGTTGAAGTTGAGGCCCAGCGCAGCCTCATGATATCCGCCGATCTCGAACTCCCAGCGGGTCTCTCCTCTCTTGCGGGGCGGCGCGGCGGCGAAGAAAATCTGCGCCAACGGCGCTAACGGTGAGCCCGCAAGCCCGAGGCGCAGGATCCGGTGACGGCAATCTTCAGCCTATCGCCTTCCGGGGCCACGTTGTTCAATCGCTGCTGCTGCCATCGGGTTTGGCGCTGGGCGGTAAATGGCTGCGGTTCTCCTCGACAATCCAGCACCACCCGCTCTCCACTCATCCCACTTGCTGCGGAGCTCTCCTCCGATAAGCTTCCTTCTTGCCGCTTCGAGATCCAGCGATTCCGCCAGATAAAGGCTCCCTCTCTCAACTCGGGGCATAAAGAAGTGACGAAAAGAGCTACATTTGGATAGACTCGACAAAGTTTTCAGAGAGATGTGCGAAACTGCCATGGTCGAACGGCGCTGGGGGTGAAGTCAAGGAGGCGGAACCCGTAGGTGTTCATAATGTCACGTAAAAACTCAGAGAAAGGCGGGCGAGCCCGCAGAGAAGAACAACGCGAAGAAGGGATATCCATTCGAGCCAGCCCGGCGGCAGCTGGGAGTACCTTCGCGCTGGATGCGCCGCCTCCGCCGACCGTAAGAGGTAGTAATACTCCCTCGATCCTTCAAGGGCGAGCTGAGGGGGAAGGTTGCCGCTCTTTCGCAGCGCCATGAGCAGCAAGGCCGGCCGACTTCACAACCTTCTCGGCTTTGAGCCATGGCGGAGGTGGTGAGAGAGATCGACGGCGTTGGTGGTTCCGGTGGCGATGGGGGCGGAGCGCTGCTCTTTTCAGCTTTGGGAAGAAGGGGAGCGGCGAGGTTTTTGAGATTGAATAGCAACCGGCGAGATGGGCGAACTGCCCTGCTTCCCCCGCTATAAAGAGGAGGGGCAGACGCTCCATCTTTCCAATAAAGAAACCACCCACGATCTCTCCCACGACGCCGCATTCGACGCTGCGGCTGCTCGAGGAGGGCGCGGTGGATACAGAGTGAGATACGGCGAATCCCCAAGGCTGCGTTCTGCGTGCCTGTTTTGGGCCCGCCCAACAGCTGGCACTGCAGGTGGCCTGTGCCGGGGCTCTGCCGGTGTACTAGAGTAGGGTACCCTAGTATCCCGAACTTGTGCATCGGGCAGTTGCGGCACCTCATGCGGCAGGGCTTGTCGGTGACCGCCAAGGTCCTCCGTGGTTCCTTTGGGGCCATTCAAGAACAAAGTATTCAAGCCAAGGAGACAAGGCCCCGCAAGAGGAGCTTGCCGGAAGGCCAACCAAGGCATTCAAGGAACTTGCCGCGACGCGCCACGCGCCCCGGCAAGGCCCGTGAGCGACAAGCTTCCGGACGCGACAAGACAACGATCGCAGCAAAGGCGCTTGTCATGCAAACTACCACTCAGACCAGGCCCAAAGACATCCACCAACGTGTCGCCTCGACCTTTCCAGCGCCGTGGCAAGAGGTCAGGCGGCCACGGCAAGGCAGGGCGTTTACGCCGACAAGATTGCCATCGTGGAAAGTGGTGGCGCCCCGACGGTCCTTTTTGCACTATTTGGGCGACGAGACGGCATTTAATGCCTTTGTCCCTGCCGCCGTGGTTAGGTATGATACATCGTGTGTAGTTGTACCAACCGCACCTTTTCCATTTTTACCCTTGTTTACGTTGCCACCTGTCGGAGACCCTTTAGCATGTAAAAGGAGGCCCATGCGCAACGGAGAGGGGGTTCAAGGCAGAAAACACTCACGCCCGGTCTCGTTAGCAGCTAGTGTGTATCAGAGCATTCAGCGCCCCGAGCAAGAACTCAATACACTGACATGCAGCAAAAGAGGAGTGTTATCTCTCCGAGAGCCCGAAGCTAGGTAAACTGCTCGGTGCTTCGCCGATCCGCTCTTCATGCGATCTCCGCCTCGCCGAACCGAAAGGGGCTCGGTCCGCCGGTCCCATAGGTGTTCGTGGATCAGTTTCCCCGACACCACAATACATCGCTCGGCCCCGACCACCCACCGTAACCGAGAACTCCGCGAAAATTTCCTTGCCCTCCCTTCTACCATGATTTTTTATGTCATGGACAGCCCAAAGAATGTCATGCAGGTGCGTCCCTTGCCTGCTAAGGACAAAAAGCCCATTTTCTGTCATGATGTTTTTTCCATACAAGTAGGAGCCCACCACGTCTAAGATGATACATGGTTTTGTCACAATCATCGTCATAGAAGTGTCATAACCATGGCATATTTTTTTCCGTTCGGTCCATAATGTCACGGATGTGTCTTTTTTTGTAGTGCGTATCAAGCATCCTAAAGCTTAATTACTGCTCTCCTCGAGGAGGTAAATGAAAAAAATAGAATTTTTGATGTGGAATGCTACCTATCACATTCATCATATAATCTTCTCTTTTACAACATGGATATTTAGACTTGAGTGATTCAAAGCAATAGTCTATAATTTTACATGGAAACATACATACTCAAGTGTGCCAATAAGGAACCATATCTCTCAAAATATCAACACTAAAGAAAATTATCCCTTGCCCATTATGCTCAGTCATTGATCCATTCATGAAACACACAAGTATGCCAATACTGTTCTCTAGTTGGTGCTTTATAAGAGAAGATGGAGACCCAAATAAAAATAAAAATTGCATAAAAGTAAGTAGGTAGGCCCTTCGCAGAGGGAAACGGAGATTTGCAGAGGTGCCAGAGCTCAAAGTTTAAAATAGAGATAATTTTTTTGAGGTAGGCATGCTTTTCCTGTCAACGAAAACGACCGAAAATTCCCAATATCTTCCATGCTAGACAAATTATAGGCGGTTCCCAAACATAAAGTAAAGTTTAGGCTGCTGCCACCATCCATGAGGACTCGTGTGAGATGGAATCCATCAATGATTGGGTCGAGGACCAGTGCGGCTGAACCGCCATGACGGATACTGGTCGGATGGTCGCTGCGATCGAAAATGATCAGATAGGAATACCATGGGTTGAACTTTGGGGCGACTGGCTTCATCGCGTAGACGTCCCTGAGTGTGCGTTTGCGCTCCCTCTTGGGGATATGTGTAGCATATATCATGTTCACTGTTTTATCTTGGGGGACTTCTTCCGTCTCCGCTGTGTTCGTGGCTGTGGCTCCTCATCATCGCCCTCGCCAGACCCTTCTCCTTGTTCTTGGCATTTAGCTTGCCGGCCTGTTTAAAAACCCAACAGTCTCTGTTGGTATGATTGGCTGGTTTGTCTAGGGTGCCATGAATCTAGCATGGGCGATCGAGTATGCGGTCCAAGCTGGATGGGCCTGGATTGTTTCCCTTATATGGCTTCTTCCGCTGACCGGACTTGGAGCCACTGAATCCAGCGTTGACTGCCGCGTCATTGGTATTGTCACCATTGCTTCAACACTTGTGCCTGTTGCGTCGGGGCTTGCCGTTGCTGTTTTTGGTCTCAGAGGTGCCAGATTCGCTTGCAGTGTTACTGCTACGGGCTAGCCGACTATCCTCGCCCGCACAAAAACGGGTCATGAGTCCCGTGAGGGCTGCCATGGCCTTCGGCTTTTCATGGCCGAGGAGACGGGCGAGCCATTTGTCGCGGATGCTATGCTGAAAGGCCGCTATGGCTTCGGCGTCCGGACAGTCGACGATCTTGTTCTTTTTAGTTAGGAACCTGGTCCAAAATTTCCTGGCTGACTCTCCGGGCTGGTGGATTATGTGACTTAAGTCATCGGCATCTGGAGGTCGTACGTATGTACCTTGGAAGTTGTCGCGGAAGGCGTCTTCCAAGTCCTCCCAGCTGCCAATAGAGTTTTCAGGCAGACTGTTTAACTAGTGCCGAGCTGGCCCTTTGAGTTTTAGCGGCAGGTATTTGATGGCATGAAGGTCATCACTTCAGGCCATATGAATATGGAGAAGAAAATCCTCAATCCATACCGCGGGATCTGTTGTTCCATCATATATTTCAATATTCATGGGTTTAAACCCTTCTGGGAAATCATGCCCCATTACTTTGTCAGTGAAGCAAAGGGGGTGTGTGGCGCCTCTGTATCGGGCCAAGTCGCGACGTAGTTCGGATGTAGTCTGTCTGCGATTTTCGGCCCGGGCATGGTTATGTTTGTCGTGTCTGGCAAAATGGCCGTCGTCGTGCATCAGGACACGCCCCCGCGATTTGTAGATCGATCTAGTCTGACCTGTTTTGTTTTTTAGGTCCTTCCGCAGGTCATATGTATAACCCCGAGCTGTTTTATCTCTGCCTCTACGGTGAGGTAGGACGGGCTGGTGTTCGGCTTGAGGTGCCGCTTTATCCCGGCCACATGGTGGTCGGTTAGCCGCATTACGCGCTGATGGTACGGGCTCCAACGCCACGTTATCGAATTGAGGTAACAATTTGCGCTTCGAGTAACTTTTAGTTGGGAGATCGAGGTTGTATTCCTCGGCTGCCAGGACATTAGTCCATTTGTCGTGGAGCAGGTCTTGATCAGCTTGAAGTTGCTGCGGCTTCTTTTTCAGGCTCCTCGCAGTGGCTATTAGTCGGCGCTTAAAGCGCTCCTGCTCGAGAGGTTCCTCAGGCATGATGAAATCCTCGTTGCCGAGGCTCACCTTGTCCTCGGGGAGTGGAAGATAATTACTGTCCTCCGAGTCTTCGTTTACGGCCTGTTCATCAGGGCTGACTCGCCCGTCCTCCCGTTCATCCTGCTCGGAGGTTGGCTCAGCAGGGTATTCCTTGTCTTCGGCATCATCCGGAGTATTCTTTTCTCTTGTGCCGGTATCACTGTCTCTTCCATGGCGTGACTTAGAGCGACGCCGTTGATGTCAGCGTTTTGGCTATATCTCAGGAGGTTTATCCTCGACTGGATCCTTCTCGTTATCGCCATTGTTCTCTTTGGGTGTATCCACCATGTACACGTCATACGAAGAAGTGGTCGTCCAGCGCCCGGTAAATGGCTTCGGCATCGTCGTCCATACCGTCGATGTTTTCGGAGCCATAATCGAGCATGTCGGTTAAGTCTTCGACAGTGGCTATGAAGTTGGCGGTGGGTGGGAAGCAAAATTCTCCGTCATCAGCCTCCAGTTCGAACTGGATACAATTCGGCTGTGAGTCCCCCGCTAAGGACAGTGATTTTAATGAGTTTAGCACATCGCCTAAAGGCGAGTGCCGGAAGATGTCCGCGGAGCTGAATTTGACGATCGATGCCTGATCAAGCTTGACGTATGCGGACGCACATGGTTCGGAACCAGTAGCTGGAAACGAGTCCGAGGTTCCGGTGACACATATTCCACTCGAGGTTGGGTCAGTGTGCGGGTCCGATGCCGCTGAGTCTGCAGCTTCCGTGGCGGGGTTGAGCTTCCCGTCCTCGGATGGCGCGATCTGCTCCGGATCTAGGGCCAGAGCAGTTGCAGGCGCTATCTCCTGGGTATGGTCTGATAACAGATTTAAGTCATATTCATCGCGGTGACAGGGAGCGACTGCCGTGGTCTCGAGTCCGTTGAAGATCAAGTCTCTGCGGATATCAGCGACGTAGTTCAAGCTTCCAAATCTGACCTGATGGCCAGGAGCGAATCGCCGATTCGTCTAGATGGCCAAGCGAAGTTGGCCCAGAAAGCGGTCACCGAATACGAAGATCTGTCCGGGGAGGAAGACTTCTCCCTGGACAACATTATTGTAGATGATTTATGGGGCCATCAAACCTCTTGAAAATGACGCAGTGGAACTCTCAATGAAAGAACCAATGTCGGTGTCAAAACCGGTGGATCTCGGGTAGGGGGTCCCGAACTGTGCGTCTAAGGTTGATGGTAACAGGAGACAGGAGACACGGTGTTTACCCAGGTTCGGGCCCTCGCTATGGAGGTAATACTCTATTTCCTGCTTGACTGATCTTGATAAATATGAGTATTACAAGAGTTGATCTACCACGAGATCGTAATGGCTAAAACCCTGGAAGTCTAGCCTATATGATTATGATTGCCTCTATGGACTAGGCCCTCTGGTTTATATAGACACCGGAGGGGACTAGGGTTGTACAAAGTCGGTTACAGAGGAAGGAATCTTCATATGGGGATGCCAAGCTGGCCTTCCACGCCAAGGAGAGCCCATCCCGACAAGGGAGAGAGCCTTCGGTCTTGTATCTTCACAGCCCATTAGTCCGGCGTATGTATCATAGTCCGGACGCCCGAGGACCCCTTAATCCAGGACTCCCTCACGCACGCCTACTACGAGAGAAATGCGCAAACCACAATGCATCGCTCGGCCCCGACCACCCACCATAACCGAGAACTCCGCGAAAATTTCCTAGCCCTCCCTTCTACCATGATTTTTTATGTCATGGACGGCCCAAAGAATGTCATGCAGGTGCATCCTCGGTCTGCCCAGGATGAAAAGCCCATTTTCTGTCATTATGTTTTTTCATAGAAGTAGGAGCCCACCACGTCTATGATGATACGTGGTTTTGTCACAATCATCGTCATAGAAGTTTCATAACCATGGCATAATTTTTTTTCCGTTCAGGCCATAATGTAACGGATGTGTCTTTTTTTGTAGTGCGTATCAAGCATCCTCAAACTTAATTACTGCTCATCCTCGAGGAGGTAAATGAAAAAAAATAGAATTTTTGATGTGGAATGCTACCTATCGCATTCATCATATAATCTTTTCTTTTACAGCATGGATATTTGGACTTGAGTGATTCAAAGCAATAGTCTATAATTTTACATGGAAACATCAATACTCAAGTGTGCTAATAAGGAACCATATCTTTCAAAATATCAACACTAAAGAAAATTATCCCTAGCCCATTATGCTCTGTCATTGATCCATTCATGAAACACACAAGTATGACAATATTGTTTTCTAGTTGGTGCTTTATAAGAGAAGATGGAGACCCAAATAAAAATAAATATTGCATAAAATTAAGTAGGTAGGCCCTTCGCAGAGGGAAGCAGAGATTTGCAGAGGTGCGAGAGCTCAAAGTTTAAAATAGAGATAATTTTTTTGAGATAGGCATGCTTTTCCTGTCAATGAAAACGACCGAAAATTCCCAATATCTTACATGCTAGACAAATTATAGGCGTTTCCCAAACATAAAGTAAAGTTTGTTTCCTTTCCACCATTCTTTCACACCCATGGCTAGCCGTATGCACGGGTGCCTTCAATACCAACACTTTCGAAGGAATTTATTATTAATTAATTTTTTCATTTTGCGATTGGGCATCCCTATTACGTGCCACAATCTCGTGCAATGACAAGTGAATAAACACTCATCGTGAGAATAAAATACCTAGCATGGAAAATATTGGCCACCCCCGGCCGCTTCATGAGTGGTACGGGTACACAAAACAAATATTTTTTGAATGATTAGAGTTGGCACATGCAAATTTACTTGGAACGACATGTAAATACCACATATAGGTAGGTATGGTGGACTCATTTGGTACAACTTTAGGTTTAAGGAATTGGATGCACAAGGAGTATTTCCGCTTATTACAAGTGGAAGCTAGCAAATGCATTGAGAAGCGACCAACCAAAAAATGAAGACGGTCATAAACATGCATTGAACATAACTAACACTGAATAATGCACAATAAGTATGATGTAACTTCATTGCGTAACTATTGACTTTATGTGCATGCATAGGGAATCACAAACCTTAACACCGATATTATTACTAAAACACAATTACTCACTAGCATAACTCACATATTGTCATCTTCATATCGCAGAACTATTGGAAGGAATCAAGCTTATCACATCCAATGATCTATACGATAGTTTTAATTATATCCCTCTTGGATATTCACCACATTGGGACCAAATTCATATCTTGTGCAAATTACCATCACTATTATCAACTCTCAAAGAGATATAAGTGAAGCAAGAGAGTGTAAATATTTTTATAAAATCTTATCAACTCTCAAATAATATAAGTGAAGCATGAGAGTATGTATTTCTTTAAAATATAACCACCACTGATCTCAAAATGATATAAGTGAAGCGCTAGAGCAACTGCCTAGCTCAAAATATTTAAGTGAATCCCATGGAGTATTCTAGCAAATCATGATAGCGTGTGGATCTCTCAAATAAGTGTGTTCAGCAAGGATGATTGTGACAAACTAAAAAGGAAATAAAGCAAAGACTCATATAATACAGTAGGAGAACCAAGTAAAATTACCAATAGTTGGTAGAAGAAAGAGGGGATGCCTTCTGGGGCATCCCCAAGCTTAGGATCTTTCCACTCCTTATTCCTTCATCCATCGTGATCTCACCCAAAACATGAAAACTTCAATCACACAAAACTCAACAAAACCTCATGAGATCCATTAGTATAATAAAGCAAATCACTACTTTAAGTACTATTGCAAACCCATTTAAATTTTACTTTTACATTATAGCTATTGTATTCTAACTTCTCCATGGCTTATACCCCCGATACAATCCATAGTTTCATCAAAACAAGCAAAACAATGCATCAAAAACAGAATCTGTCAAAAGCAAAATAGTCTGTAGCAATCTGAACATTGACCATACTTCTGTAACTCCAAAAATTCTGAAAAAATTAGGATAACACCGACAATTTTTATATTAATCTTTTGTCAAAAAATCATCATTTTATCATGTCCAGCAAATTTTGTATTTTTTGCTACTGTACGCAAAAGTTTCTATTTATGCACATAATCAAAGCAACTATCACCCAAATCATCCCAAAGGCTATGCTTGGCACGAACACTAATTTAAAGACTAAAACATAATCATAACAGTAGCATAATTGTGTGCTTATTGAAAAATAGAAAGTAAACAAAAAGTAAAGGATAACTATTTGGTTGCCTCCCAACTAGCGCTATTGTTTTACACCCCTGGCTAGGCTTAATGCATAGTTTTGAGTATTGTCGTCCTTCTTCTCCTTTTCTAAGGGTGAGTTCTCATCAGGAGGCTTTTCAAAGGTAATATAAAACACATCATCCGTCGAAATTTATTATTAGCAAATTTGTCCATCCGCAGATCCCCCTTGATTACTGGCTACAATCCAAGAGTATTGACTATTAACACTATTGAAAACTTGTTGGATCATATTCAAAGGACAGATTTCCTTTTTAGTATTCTCATCAAAGTTGTGGTCATTGCGGAACAAAGCTGGACAGTATAAAATATCAAACAGTGTGATATATTTATATTAACTGAGACATTATCTTAACAATACCTTGTTTCAACATGTATAAAGAACGGGAAAGCAGAAAAGTACCATTCCTAAAACAATGCAACTAATTCATATTAACAGAGACATTATCTTAACAATACCTTGGTTAACATGTAGAAAGAACTACAAAGAAGGATAGTACCATTTGTAAAACACTGTAATTGATATATAATAAGTGAGACATTATATCAACAACTTAAACATGTACTCCTGCTGATCCCTAATAGAAATGGTACTCCCGCCGATCCCGAACAAGTGTTGCAGTTTTGAACTAAGATTCAGTAGTTAATTCTGAGAGTGGTATTGCTTAATTTTACCAGTGGAATTAGATTAACAAAAAGGATAAACAGTTCCAGGGGAGAGTGGGTGCAACAGCACCATGTGCTTCCATCTACTTATAAAGGAGGTGATGCAGAGTTTGTTTTAACAAAGCAACAAGCATCATGTCTGGGTTGGTCCCATTTTTGTTCACTTAATGGGAAAAGACAGCAATACAATAGCTTCAATTCAACATTTATTTAAAAAAGTACCACTACAAGTAGCATAACATCTAAAAGCACACCGGACAATCATGTGGACGAAGGCCGACACTGACCTTTCATGAGGCAGACAAGATCAAATATGAATATGCCAACACGAATAGGAAATCCAATCTAGTTTTGTGTAGTTCAAATAAATCAACCAAAGTTGCCGGTGTGACATTTAAGTTGAACTACACAAAACACTCTTAAAACAGTAGTGTTTTGCGTAGTGAAGCAAAAGGTCGCAATAGCAACGAGTTGAATAGATATCCCTGTTTTCAGAGGTAAAAAAAGAAACAATTACTGGCCAATAAAGGAGGATGAATAGTATGGCCAGAAAAAGAAGCATCTACCTTATCTTGATGAAAAACAAAGTAGTATAGTAGCATTTGTAAAACGGTTTCATTGATTCATATTAATAGAGACATTCTCTTAAAATAGCATTCGTTAAAAATGTAATTTACTTTTAACAGTGGCATTACTTCAATTTCGAAAGGTGCCATCTTTAAGCTGGTTTGGTAACTGTTATTGTAGGAAAATTCTGCATACGGCAAATTATCATCCCAACTAGATCCATAATCTAGTGCACAAGCTCTCAGCATGTCCTCCAAAATCTGATTGACTCTCGGTCTGTCCATCGGTCTGTGGGTGGAAAGTCTGCATCAATTCCAATCGGGTTCCCAATGTTTCGCGTAACCGGTTCCAAAATTTCAAGTAAACTGGGTTCCTCTATCCGATACGATGCTCCTCGAACTCCGTAAACACACAATTCTGGTCATGTATATCTTCGCCAACTTAGCACCGCTATAGGTAGTCTTGACCGAATGAAATGAGCTCCTTTGTCAAACGATCGACTATGACCCAAATCGAGTCATATCCTGAACGGGTCTTTGGCAAACCTGTGATGAAATCCATGCCTAGTTTATCCCACTTCCATTCGGTATCGGCAACGGTTGTAATAATCCCGCTGGCTTCGATGCTCGCTTTTACTTTTCGACATACGCCGCAAACTGCTACATACTCCGCAATATCCTTCTTCATTCCGTCCACCGTAAAATATTCTTCAAATCCAAATACATCTTGGTATTTCGGTGAATCGAATAGGGTGAATCATGGGCTTCTTGCAAAATCAACTTCCCGATCTCCGGGTCATTGGGCACATAAACACGGTCTTCAAACCATAGGGTATCGTGCTCATCCTCACGAAATCCTTTAGCTTTTCCTTTGCTCATTTTCTCCTTTATAGAGGCAACTTCCTTATCTGCCTTTTGGGCTTCTCTCGATTTTGTCCATTAGTGTCGATCGAATCTCCAATGCTGCTACATAGCCTCTCGAACTATTTCCAAACATAGCTCTTGAAGGTCCTCGCTAACTCATTGGGTATTCCTCCCATCATTAGGGTATTGACGTGGCTCTTACGGCTCAATGCGCCGCCACTTACATTAGCCTTTCCGGGTGATAATGCAATCTCATATCATAATCCTTGATTAGCTCTAACCATCTCCTTTGTCCGAGATTCAATTCTTCGTGTGAAGATGTACTTCAAACTCTTGTGATCCGTGATATACTTCACAATGATTTCCAATGAGAAAATGTCTCCACGCCTTCAAGGCATGCACAACGGCTGCTAACTCCAAATCATGAGTGGCATAATTCAACTCATGAGGCTTAAGTTGTCGCAAGCATACTAAACAACTCTTCCTTCCTCGCATAAGCACGGCTCCAAGTCCTCGACGTGAAGCATCGCAATACACCTCATAATCCTTAGTCCGATCCGCAATATCAAACTGGTGAGGTAACCAATCTTTTCTTCAACTCTTGAAAACTTGCCTCACAGTCCTTAGTCCATATGAATTTGTTTTCCTTCTTCAACAATTTTGTCATAGGCTTTGCAATTCTTGAGAAATTCTCAATGAATCTTCGGTAGTATCCTCGCGAGTCCAAGGAAACTCAATCTCCCTAACCGTCGCTGGTGCTTCCCATTTGGTTACGGTCTCAACTTTTGTGGGGTCAATCGCTATCCCTTCTCCGGATATAACATGTCCGAGAAATCCAACTTCCTTTAGCCAAAACTCACATTTGCTGAACTTGGCATACAACCGGTGTTCCTCGTTTCCAAAACCAATCGCAAATGTTCCTTGTGTTCCTCTTCATTCTTCGAGAAAATTAAAATGTCATCAATGAACACCACGATTTAACTTATCCAAAAACTCCATAAACACTTTGTTCATCAGGTTCATGAAATAGGCTGGTGCGTTAGTCATCCAAATGACATAACGGTATACTGCATCAGTCCATATCTCGTGGTAAACGCTGTCTTGGGTATATCTTGCTCCCTAATCTTCAATCGATGGTACCCCGATCGCAAGTCGATCTTAGAAAACACTTTGGCTCCTTGCAAGTTTATCAAACAGATCATTAATCATAGGTAGTGGGTACTTGTTCTTGATTGTTACTTCATTCAATCCACGATAATCAACAACCATTCTCAAAGATCCATCCTTCTTCTCCACTAACAAAACGGGTGATCCCCAAGGTGAAGAACTTGGGCTAATAAAACCTTTATCCAATAGTTCCTTAATCTGCTTCTTGATTTCCGCCAAATCCTTTGCGGGCATCCCAGACGGCCGCTTCGACATCGGGCCTGTTCTCGCAACAGCTCGATCAAAACTCAATGTCTCTATCCGTGGCATTCCCGGCAACTCTTCCGAAATACATCAGATAATCCTTCACCATCGGTACTTCTTCCCGCACCACTCTCTGCTAAGCAATTAACTTGCGCTTCTTCTCGCTCGTGCCGTGATACATACTTGATCCTTCTTCCTTCTCGTGTGGTGAGCAAATTGACCTTGTGGTACAATCTATGTTTCCTCCATACTTTGATAACCAATCCATTCCTAATATCACATCCAATCCTTGGGATTCCGTAACTATTAGGTCCGAGGGGAAAACATAGTGTCCAATCCTTAATGGCAATCGATCACACCATTTACTAGCCATGTACTCGCTCCGGTGAGGTTACTAGCATGGGTGACCTAAGGGCTTGGGTCGGTAACTTGTACTTATCCACAAATCCCTTGATATGTATGAATGCGATGCACCAAAGATTTAAAAGAACAACCGCAGAAATGACTTAACCAAAAACTTACCGACATCGATCGGGCTGATCTTCAACCTCCTCCACATCAATGTGGTTCACTTGTCCCCTATTGAAAGGGTTTGGCTTTTCCGTAGCTTCCATTGCCATTTTCATTCGCCTTCGACAGTCATTTGCATAGTGCCCAGCCTTGCGGCACTTAAAACAAGTAATGTGACTCAGTTCTACCTTGGATGGTGTTGACGGGTTGGTGCGGTTCGCCATTGCTTCCTCCATTCCCTGCTCCCATTCTTGGTGCCATTATGGTTATGCGAATTACTCCTCCATGGGTATGCTGAAACTGAATTCCTGATTTAGGGTATAACGAGGCTTCATTGGGATCCAGAGTTATACTTCCCTTGTCCATACTTCCGCTATGTTCTCAATTTGTCGCCGCTTTCCTTCAATCATGAGAGCTCGGTCTACTAACTCCCGGTAGTTGTTGAAACTTGCTACCATCAACGGCATGCTGAACTCATCATTCAGTCCTTCTAGAAACTTCTCCGCTTAGCTGCATCCAGAGTAACATCATCCGGGGCATAACGTGCTAATTTGCTAAAATCATCCACGCATCGCCAACAGTCCTTCCTCCTTGGCGAAGTTTTAAACTCACGCTTCTTCATGGCCATGGCTCCCGCTGAAACATGGGCGGTAAAAGCTTGCTGAAACTGGTCCCATGTGATGTTGTTCACGGGTAAGTGGTCGTGAAATTCTCCCACCATGTCGCCGCGGGTCCTTCAAGTCGGTGTGCTGCAAACTTCACTCTTTCACCATCCGTGCATCCCGCAGTGGTCAGCCCTTCCTATCTTATGGAGCCACCATCCGCCACAATCGGCTCGGTGTTATCGAATACACCGCGGTTCAGTCTAAGGAAACGAGTCGATGATCCGCAGTGGTGGTGGTGGCGGTGGGTTGTTGTTGTTGTTGTTCGCACCAATGTTTGAATCAGGTATTCTGCTGCTGGATCAATTGGGTGATCTCTCAAGGGAAAACGAATCCGGGTCGCATTCCTGAGGCATCCGATGGGTTTAGAAAAGGAGAGAAATGTAGAATAGAATGAGGTCTAAGGAATCACTACCCAAATGCACATGAGCAAAAACACACAAAATCACTTCATTCAATCAAACAAGGGCTTACAACGATCTAACTATCGCAAAAGTGCGGTACTATAATGCTTACATGGAGGGAAATACTACTAATATGTGGGGACTTCTACTAATTTGAACCGTGGAAGACTCCATGATGTCCGCTCCAGCTTCGCCTTCAAAGTCGGGTTCACTTGGATCCGAATCGGTGTCGCCGATGTTAATGTAGTCGCTGGGTATTCGACATATACTGGTCTTCATTCCTCGAGCGCCAACTTCTTCTTGAGTTCTTCGATCTCATACTTAAGATCGTTATTGTGTCTTGCCGTAGCTACGATCTCATCCATGTAGTCCTTGCGTGTAGTCTTTAGTTCTCCTTCCAGCTCGATGATCCTTCCTTTGTCTTTCGCGAACTCCAACATGTCGTTGACATTTGGTTCTCTGGCGCCGAATGTGCTGATTTAATTCCTCGGATGAAAGCTGCAATGGACCTATCCTTCTTGGTGCCGACGACGCCCCGCTTGTCATCTCGGCGTCCGCAAATCTGGTAGATGGTATCCTTGAGGTCTTCTTGATAAACTTCTCCAATGCATCCCATGGTAATGTGAGCTGCCATGCTCTTTCCTGCACTCCAAGTTGGTGCAATCGAAAACACTATCTATAGGCTTGGTGATTGGGGCAAATGTCCTTCCCGAACGTGAGCATGAATCTTCCAGCGCCCTCTTCAGCAGAGTGGCGTTGAAAGTTCCGTGAAGCTTGGTAGTCCAATGTTCGTGTACTTAGTAACTTCCTTCAAGTGAAATCCAAAAGGTGTGCCTTCATCCGTTGGGTGTACTTGATCTTCAAGCGTCACATCCTAAAGAGAGTTGAAAAGATGAGGAGTTAGAAAATGGGAAGAGAGTAGTGATCTATGGCTTTAACTTAGTGGTCGTGGTCTCACATCAGCGTGTGCTCGATACTATTCTCTCAGAGCTTACCAGACCTTCAATGGATCCATCTCGTGCTCGTTGTCATCCCCGGATCAAGAATGTCGACACCACACAAGATTCAAGGATTTATTGCAGAGTAGCAATCACACACTTATTACATCGTTGTCCACAAGGGAACTTATTACAATAATATGGCTTAAGGCCATCTAATAATAACAGCGAAGGCTTGGAAGATAAGCGAGTCCATCAACTCCAACGGCATCACCGAGTATAGAACCACGACCTAACACCTTACTGTCGTTCAAAAGTCCGCAACGTGAAAGTTGCAGCCCAAAACGGGTCAAGACATGGAATATGCCGCAATGTAACACATAAGAGCAATGAAGGAATAAGCCTATACTACATGCATATATGGCTGGTGGTAAGGCTCTACGTTACATTTGCATAAAGCTGATTTTTCCCTACAACAAAGGAATAGTTTTATTTAACTATCATGGTGGTTGTTAAACATTGAGAATGGTTGACAAGATCCTCAATCCCAATTAAAAGTACTCATCAAAACCCAACAACTTTTATTAGAGGTAACATGTTGAGATTCACATGATATTCAATTACCAGATACTAAAATGTCCATAACCGGGGACACGGCTAATCATGATTAGTTTATACACTCGCAGAGGTTTATGACTTTTCCCCATTAAGACTCGATCGCCTCCGCTTGGTTCTCGTGACTACATGGTGTTTGAGAAACGGATGACCGAGACATAGTCTTCGTAAGCGCTTAGCACCTTACATGTGGGTAGACCGCACTCAACCTACATCCCCTACATCAGCTAGCCTACCCGTAAGAGTTCGCACAACTTAGTCAACTACGCCAGAGCCCATAATTGGCTTGTGGCTGCACACGGAAGTTTCCAGCTTGAATAATCTTATGATCCCTTAGAGCCTGGGTGGCGGTCCAAGAAATACAGTAAGTCTCGATAGAAACCAGTGCCTCAATCCACCCAGATGTGTGTTTGTTGCCACCTTAGATAAACCATTAATTAACAATCTCACATCTGTCATGGATATTCACTCACCCAATCCACGCCTACTAGCATAGCATGGCATAATAAGCAAACGAGAAGTAACTCCCAAGGTTTCATAAGTAAAACAGTAATAGGTACTACCTCAATCTACTTCCCAATCCCACAATTTAATTAGATCCTAAACATGCAAGTGTTTGAGGGTTTGATCTAATGCATAAAACTGGGTATGAGAAGAGTATGATCAGTGTTACTTGCCTTGTCGATGATCCGCGAGACCTAGAGATTCAAGTAACAAGCGGCGACCGGTGATCTAACGCAGACAAACAACAAGCATACAATAAGTACTCATCTAATGCACGGGGAAATCTCGAATAAAAGATCTAACCAGAAAGTTCAACTTAAGAACCCTGGTTGCAAAAGATTTGAATCAAAATAAACATCGAAAGTCGAAACTCGAGAGAGAACGACTCGGTTTTGCAAATCTGAAACTAGGTCAAAATTTCACAGTAGCAAAACTCTGTGAAAGTAGGTTAGTCGAACGGCGGTTTCATATTTAAACTCCAGCGCTTGAATCACCTGATTCCGATAAACGAGCGAGAAATAAAACAGATTTGAAAATCGGATCCAAATCGAATCGAAAAATAACGGATTAAATCCGATTAAAGGAAAACGATTTAACGGTTTAAATAACGGACGCTCATAATGTAACTAATCCAACGAACACGTTTATTGAAACGAACGGTTCGGTGAACGCTCATAAATAAGAAAACCGAAAAAAAAAACCAATCTAGGGTTTAAAAAAAAAACCGAACATCTTTTTTTAAAAACCGGATCGGTTTTAGGGAAAACCGGATCGGGCGGGCTACCTCCGTGATCGCCGGCGGGCTCCGGGCGGCGGGCTAGGGTCGGCGGCGGGTCGGCGGCGGTTCGGCGACGGCGGGGAACGGCGGCATGGAGAATGGCGGCAAGGGGCTCGGCTTGGCTGGGTGAGGAGGGCGGCAAGGGTCGAGGTGAGGGGAGAGGGGGGGCGATTATGGGGGAGGGGGAGAGTCGGCTTGGGAGGGGCAGGGGCGCTGGTCTGAGCCGGACTGGTGGAGGGGGCGGCACGGGGGTGAAGTGGGTTCCGCCGGGCTTGGCGTGAGGAGAGAGAGAGAGGGAGGCGGGCGGGCAAGGGCTGGCCTTGGCCTGTGGGGGGGGCGTTTTTTTTAAATAAAATTAAACCAAAACTAATTAAAAAAATACCAAATGAATTCTGATTTAAATAAAACAAATTTTCCCGACTCCTAAAAATGAGTCGAACAAAATGAACTTTAAAACGGAAAACATGCAAATATTTTTAAATGCTCATTTTGCCTAAGCAAAATAAATCTTCCAAAACCAAATTTGATTTATTTATAAAATCTTCATTTTTCCTAATTGTTGGGAAAGTCATATTATTCCTCTCTTAATTTTCATAGGAAAACTTTATGAAGATAATTTAAATAAACTAAATGATCCTATTTTCAAATTTTGAGAAAACCCAAATATGAAAATAATGAAACTTCCAACTTCTCCGAGGGTCCTTGAGTTGCGTGAAATTTCTAGGATCGGAAAATGCGAGAAAATATGATATGCATGATGACCTAATGTATAACATTCCAAATTGAAAATTTGGGATGTTACAAACCTACCCCTTAAGATGAATCTCATTTCGAGATTCGGGTTGGCTAGAAAATAGGTGAGGGTGGTCCTACAAAACTTCCTCTCTTTCCTGTGTGGCTTCATCCTCGCAGTGGTGGCTCCAATCGAACTTTGCAAAACTTGATAACCTTGTGCGGGTAACTCACTGGCATAATCGAGAATCTTAACCGGTTTTTCCTCATATGTCAAGTCATCCTTCAATCGAATGGCTTCCAAAGTGGCACTCGGTTCTTAACGGTACCTCTCGCTATCTCGGGTGACATTTCTTCAATCGAGAAACATGGAATACATCATGAACTCCCGACAGTCCTTCCGCAATTCCAATTTATACTAACTTCTCCCATGCGCTGCAAAATCTTATATGGTCCAACTAAACGGGTGC
>CM038679.1:226904324-227044376 GCA_021605205.1 Aegilops longissima
GGGCACGCTTAGCATCGCTTGGCATGTCATGCATCGTTATGCATCCGTTATCGCGGTATTCATTGTTTTTCCTCTCTTCTTCGGTAGACTACTTAGACCGACGCCGCACCGCCGCTTCGACTACAAGGTCGACGACTCTCTCTTGCTGTAGCAACCAGCAAGCCCCCTTTTTGATCATCCCGATATCGCCCATTCCATTCTCTTATTTCTTGCACTAGATTTTGCTATCTTTATTGTTGCTCCTATTCTCGCTGTATAGCCTGCTTATTGTAACCTGCTTTGTTACCTACCGCTATCCTAAACCGCTTAGTATAGGTTGGTTAGAGACCCATCAAGGACCCCACCTTGTCCTTGTTGCCCCCGCTCATCATTGAAGACCCGATCAACGGGATCAAGACCAGCCCGATAATCGCACATCACTTCCCCTTAGTTGCTCGACACTACTAGGTTACTATCGAGTACCGAGGGTGAAACCTCTACAAAGACCTCCGATATTAACCCTGTAGTATAGCTATCCTGCCAGGACATCGAGGGTGATTTTCCTCCTTAACCACTTCCGACACGACTGCTGTGGCAACCCTCAAGTGTGGACCTCGAGGGTGAATCCTCTTATGTTCACCTTGACGACTACATTGAGTGGAATACACCGGGTGATTCCTCGTGTTTTCCCTTGATGTTTGGACTCACGGTTACTTGGACTTTTACCATCACATTTGGAAAGACGGGTCGACCCGAGGGGTACCCGCTGCTTAATTGGCAGTGATGTGGAGACGGTTGACCTCGGAGGGTGCCCGCGAGATAATTACGAGGCGTGGCTGGCATTCCTAGCCCTTGCCGCAAGTCCTCGAGACGGGCAACGGGTCACATCTTTCGTGAGTCTCTCGCTGTTACCGCTGCCCTAATCCACTACGATTTGGATATTTGATCCGAGGGCCTCGCCCGATAGCACTAACCATCACGGGCTAAGTATGGGCGCTCAAGGTCAGATACATCACCAAGCTTATTAGACGTCACACGGAGCGCGCCGGATTGGGCTGAACGCTGTTAGGCTAGGTTCCTCGCCGCCTCGAACGCAAGTGAGTTCCTGGAGATGGCCCATGACCGGGGCATAGGTTTAGTCCGCGTGGCCGGCCTCTATTGCTTCTAGGTCGGGTTGCGGCAGATTGTTTGCTGCCGAGGCCGGCATGACCTCGAAAGTGTGTCCGCCGGAGTTGTTAAGCGTGGTAGGGTAAGTGGTGCACCCTCGCAGGAAGAAAACATCTATCGATAGCCCTGTCCTACAGTAACGGACACTTGGAGTTGTATCCCGATCGATACAACTAGAACCGGATACTTGAGATGAGACATGGATATGAGCATTGATTGTGATGATAACTCGGATAGTATGGTCGGGATTTCTTTCTCGCAGGGAGTCGAGAAAGGATCTCTCGCCGAGGTTGATAACACTATCGCTACTTTAAGTTATGTTATCTACTCCCTCTTGTTTGTCTGCAAGATGGTGGTTTCCTAAGATGCTAGTCTTCGATAGGACTAGGCTTCTCTATGCTCAGTATTTCGCAGCTCACCCATCGATATGGCCTTTACACATATATCCATGCATATGTAGTGTAGTTCTGTTTATGTAGTACTTTGATGAGTACTCACGTTGCCTTTGTTCCCTTTTTCCCCTATCTCTACTCGATTGTCGCTATCGACGATGGAGCCTGTGATCCGCACGCCACCGCCACGCATTTACTACTACTCCGGGCGCCTTACTACTACGCAGGCAGCCACACCGATTTATTTACCAGAGGACCTAGGAGGATCCTGCAGTGAGGCCTGTCCTCTTCGACCAGATCCTCAGTTTGTGCTAGCCATCTTATGGCACCTTGTTTAACTTATGTCCGCATCAGATATTGTTGCTTCCACGACTCGCTATGATCGAGCACTTGTATTCGAGCCCTCGAGGCCCCGGCTTGTATTATGATGCTTGTATGACTTATTTTATTTGTAGAGTTGTGTTGTGATATCTTCCCGTGAGTCTTGATCTTGATCGCATACATTTATGCGCATGATTAGTGTACGATTGAATCGAGGGCGCCACAAGTTGGTATCGAGCCGATCGCCTCGTAGGAATCCCTTCCACACTCCTTGGTCAAGTCGAGTCTAGACATTGTAAAACTTTTACTAACTTGGCTGTGTGCCTTACGGGCCCACGCCGCCATCGGGTGGTATTAGGATCTTTTACCCTCGACCTTTACTCGGGGCTCAACTCTCTTCTACGCTGGTTAAACGAATTTACTAACTATCACTAGGATCCCGTGACCGCATTCACCCAAGATGGATATAGCCTTAGTTGTTTTGGAATTGTATTTGAACAATTTCCACCGCCATTTGACCTTTGAAACGCCTTTTGTTTTCAGATGGAACCCACGAGGCAGGTCGTGGCGCCACACGACGGGTTATTGGTGCTCGGGATCACCCGTGCTAGCCGAGATGATGACCTATCTCGGTTATCGCCTGCACCCCGAGTACACCGCCTATGAGGAGTACCAGACTATAACCGAGCAGTACGCCATCGCCCACCTCTACTCGGGAGTACGAGTCCACTATCGCGGCCGCACACCGCACATGGTGTTGGAGTGACCATCGATATGGCAGTCCACGATGCTTTATGCCGCATCGACACGCCTTCGCGTAGTATCGAGAGTTGGACACCTCCCCTTCGTGCACATTGCTATCGCGGCCCGATGTTGGTGAGGAGGGTTACTACACCGCTGCCTACACCATCGCCACCAGAGAGCCTTTTCCACCATCGTAACTTTGTTCTGCATGCCGATGGGCTGGATCGAGCTAACCGAGTTTTCGCCACGAGTTGTACATCACCCGTCAGACCTCTACTGCGTTCTCGACGCCGATGCACCCTTTGTCCGCTCCGGAGAGCCGCTGCTCGCGATCTACCCCGCCAGACCGTGATGCCCCTGTGGAGTTGGTTGGCCGACGTGGAGGCTACTCTCCCGACTTGGCCCTTTCCCGCCACTCGACGCCGGATTCAGCACCAGAGTATCCGCCCTCGTGTCACCGACGTGGAGGACTATCCACCGCCGAGACTACCAGCTTTTTCAAAGCATAGCTACCTCAGCAGACTGCATGGACTGATGTAGACTTGCTTGTTAGTGTTTGATGTATTCGCCATGAGCTCAAGGTACGCCTATGATGTAGTAGTCTATGTAATCGGACTCTATGTATCGAACTCTATGCATGATTCCTTTTGTAAGATATGCCAACTACTATGTAGTTCCCATCATGCTACTTTCATTATGCATGTTTCATCATGAATGATTCTTGTCTCTTGCTTATCTTCTCAAATGCTGAACTACCCTCATATAATAGCAGGATGGTTAGGCTAGCAGGTCGTGGTCGTGGTGCCAACCTTCCACCACCGCCGAGTACATGGCTGGTATGATCCAACAGCTCGAGATGAATCGCCACTCATGGAGAACATGATGGCTCGCCTCGCCCCAATATGAACCAAGACCCAAACGGAACAACTCGCAGAATTCACACGCTCAACCCCAGCCAGATACCGCAGCTCAACTCAGCCATCGGATGTCGATGACCTGCCCGTGACATCACCTATGAGATGGAGTCTGCTGAATGTAGCCCCTCGCCACTATGTCACCTTTTGCTTCCTTCTTCCTCAAGGGACCCAGCTCAATGGTGGACAGCCACCGCCAGATTTCCGCCAGCTTGGGACACTCATCACCGCTGCACTTCCAGTTGTTTTCCGCGCTTCGCTTATTCTCAAGGGTCATGGACCGAAGAAGCGTGAGTTCCGAACCTCACCCAAGGCAACAAGACTCTGAAGCCTATCAGCGAGAGTTCTGGACTTGTCTCGCTATGTCAAGAGGATATTGCAACCGATGCACGCAGACAAGAGAAGTTCCGGACGGACTTCAAGTCGACATCAAGCTCGCACTTCTAGTGCACGACTTTTGCTGATTTCGCCACCTTGGTGAACAAAGCTATCAATGTCGTAAACTGGTCTCAGGAATACCAGAGCTCTAACAAAGCAACTGCGACACCGCTCATCTTCGGCCCGCCTCGCAGGCGCAAGATATGGATTCCCAATAGCATGTACCAGCCCAATGCATCTGCTTCAAAGCGAACTATGCTACACCTCGCCGCTTACAACTACAGCCAAGCTTCCAGCCCACCACCCCAAGCTCCTGCTCCCACTCCCAATAATGGCTTATGCTTCAAAGTGACAGCCAGGCACCGTATAGAGAATGCAACCGTAACCTGTAATCAATCGCCCTTCCAGCAGAATTGGCCGGAAACAACCGTAACCGCAACAACACCGCAAGTCTTATGGGCAAGCTCAAAGCCAACCACGTTGAATCGAACGAAGCTCAAGACCAGCCTCACATCGTGATGGGTACACTCGTGAAATTCAGACTCGATCTGTTTTATTCGATTCAGAGCATCGATTCATTCATGTCTCAAGATTTTGCATTCATGCATGGCATTAAAAGCGAAGACATGAATGCTTCACTATTAGTACACACCTCATGGGCCAATGTCGGACTTCCATGATTTGCAACGACGTCCTCGTTGAAATCAAGGAATGGAATTCTTGTCTCCCTATCGTGCTAAAGTCTTGTAGCATTGACCTCATTTTGGGATGGATTGGTTGAAAGCGATACGCGCCAATCGCTTGCGCCACTAAGACCGCCCATCTGCTGCACCTTCTCGATGAAATCGTTACAATGCTCGTCTGTTCAAAATGCCGAGGCAAGGCTCTATGCATTGAATGCATTGAACGCCGCACCCTCGAGGGAATTGAAAACATTCTGCTGCTTATGCATTTCCAAGACGCTTTTCCTCAAGAACTTCCGTGGATTCCCCGCTAGAGCTGTCGAATTCGCCATCGACTTGAAACCGTGCACCACTCCTATAGCCAAGCTGCCCCTACAAGATGCCGCCGATGAACTCCTTGAGCTAAAGGAGGAAATCGACAAATCTCTTCAAAGCGGTTTCATTCGCCCAAGTTGCTCTCCTTGGGGAGCACCTCTCTTTGTCAAGAAGAAGGATGGGACAAACCGATTGGTCCAAGACTACCGCCCTATAAATCAAGCTACCATTCGTAATAAGTATCCTCTTCCTGATCAATGATCTTTATGATCAACTCGGCTGGTTCGCGCTGTTCTCAAACTCGACTTGAGGTTGGGTTACCACCAGATCCGTGTTCGTGAGGAGGATATCCCCAAGACCGCATTTGTGACTCGTTATGGTTCATACGAGTACACCGCCATGTCTTTCGCTTAACCAATGCTCCAGCCACCTTCTCTCGCCTGATGAACTATATATTCATGGATTACCTCGACAAGTTCGTCGTGGTTTATCTGGATGATATCCTAATCTATTCCAAGAATGAAGAAGAACATGCTGAACATCTTCGTCTTGTGCTGGAAAAGCTACGAGAGCATCAACTCTATGCCAAGTTCTCCAAATGTGAATTTTGGCTTCCCGAAGTAACCTATCTTGGGCATGTCATTTCTAAGGATGGTATTGCCGCCAACCCCGAACGAAGTTCAGCTATTCTCGATTGACTCCTCCAAGAACGCATAAGTCGAAGTTTTCTGGTCTCGCCACTATTGCCGCCGATTCGCCGAGAACTTCTCCAAGATTGCCAGCCTCCGACTAACCTATTGCATAAGGGCGCAAGTTCCAATGGATGATAAGTGTCGAAAGTTTCAGAACTCAAAGACAAGTCGACAACTGCCCCAGCTAGCTCCTCCCGATACTAAGAAGGACTTCATATTTATCGCGACGCTTCTCGCCAAGGATTAGGCGGTGTCCTAATGCAAGAGCGCAAAGTGGTTGCTTATGCCTCTCGACAGCTATGCCTCACGAGGAGAACTACCTACCACGACCTCGAACTTGCTGTCATTATTCATGCGCTAAAGCAAAGGCGACATTACCTTCTCGGTAATCGCTATGTAGATCTACACCGACCACCAAAGTCTGAAGTATCTGCTTACTCAGCCAACCTGAACCTCCGCAGCCAGAGATGGATGGAGACTGCAGACTTTGATTTGGGAATTTCCTATACGCCAGTGCAAGGCTAATGTGATGGCTGATGCTTTGAGTCGCAAGTCTTAAGCAACCACCTTCAGTTCACAAAGTTCAGCCTCACTTGTTGAAGAATTCAGCAGCTGAACCTCCATATTGTTCCTCCGTGCACTTCGCCCTCCTCCGAGTTCCGCAAGATGAATCTCCGTGTTGTTCCCTGTGGATCCTCTTTACCTGGCTGTTGAACCCGATCTCTTGGGCACCATAAAGACAATGCAGGATCTGACTGAGGTCTACAAGCTTAAACAAGACGTCAGAAAGGAAATCCTCATCCTTCACTATTGTCGATGATGGCGCCTTTGTACTTCAAAGGTCGCTAGTGGTGCCTTTGTAAGAAGGACAACCTGGATATGACCCGAAGGTTATGCAAGAAGCTCATGATACGCCTCTATGTATCCACCCGGCAAGACAAAGATGTATCAAGACATTCGCCGAGATTCCGTGGTCTAATATGAAGCGGTGACATTGCTCGCTATGTTTCGAAAGTGTGACGCTTGCCGTCAGATCAAAGCAGAACATCAAAGGCCCGCCTGAACTCGCAGCCTATCTCTATTCCCGAATGGAAATGGGACCATGTTGAAATGGACTTCGCCACCGGTTTCCCAAATCGCAGTAAGGTAATGATGCTATTCTTGTCGCCATTGACCGCTTTCTAAAGTTGCACATTTTCCGCGGTCAAAGAAACGATCATCGCTAGCCACCGCAACGCCTATATGTCCAGAATTGTTTCACTTCACGGTATTCCACCGTTATCGCCTCGACCGTGGCAGCTTATTCACTTCAAGATTCCGGGCAAGTTTCAAGAAGCTATGGGGACTCATTTATCTTTCAAGATCTTTTCATCCGCAGCCTCAAGGGCAAGTTGAACGTGTCAACCAAATTCTCAAGACATGCTTCGAGCTTGTGTCGCCTCATTCGCAAGAAATGGAGGAATCTCTCCCGATGCTGAGTTCTCTTATAATAATAGCTTGCTTAGTCTCAAGATGGCCCCTTCAAGTGTTATATGGACGAAAGTGCCAACCCTCCGAATCTGGTCGAATCGGGAACGCCCACTCTTCGTCCGGATATTATCCAACATGCCAAGAACAAGTCCGCATTATTCGCGAGAATCTCAAGACTGCTCAACAAGGCTAAAAGAGTAATTATGACCGCTATCACAAAGACATGGTCTATCAACTCGGCGAAAAGGCCTATCTTCGCTACACCAATGAAGGGTGCTCACCGCCGGATCAAGGGCAAGTTAGCTCGCTATATTGGCCCTTTCACTATTCTCGAAAGGCGGAAAAGTGGCTTATCAATCGAGCTTCCGTCAACCTTTCGTGTTCACGATGTGTTCCACGGTCCCAACTCCGACGCTGCTTCAAGGACCCAATCCGAGCAAGGACCATGAAGTGCTCAATTGCAACAGACCTCTCCTATAAAGAGCATCCGTCCGCATTCTCACTAAGCTGAACGCCGCACCCGAAGGCGATCAAGTTCTCAAAGTCCAAAGGGTCGAATCACTCAAGATGGGCCACCGGGAACGCGAGGATCGCCTACGAGATGAATATCCCGCACTCTTTCCTTCTACCTCCTAAATCTCGGACGAGATTTCTTGTAGTGGAGGAGATTTGTAACGCCTGATGGTTATGCAACAAGAACCCCCCCTGCTCTGTTAATTAACTAATCGTTGTTTCAATCACAAAAAAAGAAAGAAAAGAAATAAACCGGAGGGGATAACCCCCCTCCTACCAAAGCACAGCCCCTCCTTCTCCCTTGGCCCATCTCTCTCTCGCAGCCGCCCCACGCCCACCGCCCCACTAGAATCCCCATCGGTGGCTAACCCAGCCACCGCCCAGACTCCTCAAGCTTCGCTCTCCGACTCGATCTAGATCGGGCAGGCGCCACCGACCACCTCCCCTGTCACGATCCACTCGCCGATCCCCACGCCCCCGCCACCGTCCTCCCCTTCCTCCACGACGCCTGAACCCTCCTTCCTCAACGCTCCCCACCGAGCCCGGCGACCACATCATGTCCGGCCGCCTCACCACCCGCTGAACGCCTCCTGCCCTCCTCACGGCCTGCCCGACCTCCCCGAGCACACCGGCCGCCCCTTGCCTCACCAGGAGGCCCTCCTCCTCCCTCTTCCCCACGTCGGCTGTCTGCTCCGGCCAAGACCTCCCCCTCCCTCCTCCGCTTCCTCCGACCATTACAGACCACTTCTCTCCCCGACCCCCTCCTCACTTTCCCTCGCTGGTTTCGCCCTGGTTCTCGGCAGTTTGGCCATTTGCCACCGCCTCCTTCCTCTCCTGCTGGCGACTCCACGCCACCACCGAGCCCCGAGCCTCAAGGCCCTTCCTCCCTGTTGCCGCTTGCCGCTTCAGCCGATCCTTCTCCCATGCTGCTGCCTTCCTACCGAGCCTCAAACTGCCGCCTGTCACGCCTCACCGGCCGCTGCCGGGCTGCTGGCGCTGCTTGGCTGGCTTTGGCCGCCTCACGCCTTCGATCCACTGTGGTCGTGAGCCTCGACCGGGCCGGGTCAGGCTCAACGGCACGCCAAGGCGCCATGCCTGCTTGGGCTGGGTGTTACCGATAGGGGCCCCACCCCAAAAAAAACGAAAAAGGAATGTTTTAATAAAACAGAATCTAAAAATGGAAATAAAGGAATTAAACTAATTACTAAATAATTAATTAATTAATTAATTACAATTAATTAATCTAATTAATTCCGATTAGTTAACCCAATCATTAGCTAAATTAATTGGATAATTAATTAAATTAATTCTAAACTAATTAATACTAATCATTAGTTAACTTAATTAATTCAAGATTAATTAACTGATTAGGTTAATTAGGCTTAGTGAATGACATGTGGGACTCCACTTGTCGTGGTTGACTTAGTCAACCCTGTTGTCTCGATGACGCCAAGATGACCTCATGCGTCGATGTCATAAATGCAATTTCAAATTAATTAAATAATTAATTAAAATTCCGTAAATTAATAAACCTTTATAATCATAACTTTTAATCCAGAATCCGGATTAAAATAATTTCAACATGAAAGTTGCTCGTAACGACGAGACGAATTCGGATACGCAATCCGCTCGGCCCACCACGCCGCCTCTAACCTATCAAACCTCAAACTTTCTCCTCCGGTTCATCCGTCGACAGACGTCCTGAGACGGATAACTTCCTGATGCTTTCCCTAAACCAAGACTCCTCTTACCACGTTAGGGCACGCCTAGCATCGCTTGGCATGTCATGCATCGTTATGCATCTCTATCGTATTCATTGTTTTTCCCCTTCTCTTCGGGTAGACTACGAGACCGACGCCGCACTGCCGCTCGACCACAAGGTCGACGATCTCTCTCTTGCCAGAGCAACCGCAAGCCCCCTTTTTGATCATCCCGATATCGCCCATTCCATTCTCTTATTGCTTGCACTAGATTTTTGCTATGTTATTGTTGCTCCTATTCTCGCTGCATAGCCTGCTTATTGTAACCCCGCTTGTTACCTACCGCTTATCCTAAACCGCTTAGTATAGGTTGGTTAGAGACCCATCAAGGACCCCACCTTGTCCTTGTTGCCCTCGCTTCATCATTGAAGACCCGATCAACGGATCAAGACCAGCCCCGACAATCGCACATCACTTCCCCTTAGTTGCTCGACACTACTAGGTTACTATCGAAAACCGAGGGTGAAACCTCTACAAAGACTCTCGATATTAACCTCTGTAGTATAGCTATCCCGGCCAGGACATCGAGGGTGATTTTCCTCCTTAACCACTTCCGACACGACTGTCAGGCAACCCTCAAGTGTGGACCTCGAGGGTGAATCCTCTTATGTTCACCTTGACGACTACATTGAGTGGAATACACCGGGTGATTCCTCGTGTTTTCCCTTGATGTTTGGACTCACGGTTACATTTGACTTTTACCATCATATTTGAAAGACGGTCGACTCCCGAGGGGTACCTGCGCTTAATTGCGAGTGATGTGGAGACGGGTTGACCCGGAGGGTGCCCGCGAGATAATTACGAGGCGTGGGGCATTCCTAGCCCCTGCCGCAAGTCCTCGAGACGGGCAACGGGTCACATCTTCGTGAGTCTCTCGCTTGTTACCGCTGCCCTAATCCACTACGATTTGGATATTTGATCCGAGGGGCCTCTCGCCCGATAGCACTAACCATCACGGGCTAAGTATGGGCTGCTCGTCAGATATCATCACCGGCTTATTAGACGCCGCTACGAGCGCGTTGCTACCGGATTGGGCTGGAACGCCTGTTAGGCTAGGTCTGCTTCCTACGCCGCAACGCAAGTGTGAGTTCCTGTGGAGATGGCCCATGACCCGGGGCATAGGTTTAGTCCGCGGCTGGCCTCTATTAAGCCTAGGTCGGGTTGCGGCGATTGTTTGGCCGAGGCCGGCATGACCGGAAAGTGTGTCCGCCGAGTTAAGCGAGCAGGGTAAGTTGGTGCACCCCTCAGGAAGAAAACATCTATCGATAGCCTGTCCTCCACGGTAAACAGACACTTGGAGTTGTATCCCGATCGATACAACTAGAACTGGATACTTGAGATGAGACATGGATATGAGCATTGGATTGTGATGATAATCGGATAGTATGGCTCGGGATTTCTTTTTCGCAGGGAGTCGAGAAAGGATCTCCGCCGAGGTTGATAACACTATCGCTACTTTAAGTTATGTTACTTACTCTCTTGTTTGCTGCAAGATGGTGGTTTCCTAAGATGCTAGTCTTCGATAGGACTAGGCCTTCTCTATTCGGCATTTCTGCAGCTCACCCATCGATATGGCCTTTACACATATCCATGCATATGTAGTGTAGTTTCGTTTACAGTACTTTGGATGAGTACTCACTGTTGCCTTGTTCCCCTTTTTTTTTTCCCTATCTCTACTCGATTGTCGCTATCGCACGATGGAGCCCAGGATCCAGACGCCACCGCCACGCATTTACTACTACTCCGGGCGCCATTACTACGCAGCCTCCGACGATTTACCAACCAGAGTGACCTAGGAGGATCCTGTGCAGAGGCCTGCCTCTTCGACCAGATCCCCGCTTTGTGCTAGCCATCTTATGGCACCTTGTTTAACTTATGTCCAGACTAGATATTGTTGCTTCACGACTGCCTATGATCGAGCACTTGTATTCGAGCCCTCGAGGCCCCTCGGCTTGTATTATGATGCTTGTATGACTTATTTTATTTGTAGAGTTGTGTTGTGATATCTTCCGTGAGTCTCTGATCTTGATCGCATACATTTGTGTGCATGATTAGTGTACGATTGAATCGAGGGCGCCACAGAGGGCCATCATTCGTAGTCTCATCGGCTTCGCTTAACGGCGACACCGCGCGTATGAAAGTACATATCGCTGCCGCGGCAGATCTGCCAGCACGAGCCGATGGCGACGAAACCGTGGGGGTGCAACCACCATGCACTCTCCACCCCCAAGGCCAAGGTCGCCGACTACCGGATCCACCTCGACAATGACTCCACCACATCATCAGATCCACGAGCTCGTCAGCGATCAGCGCCAAGTTCTTCACGAACGACAGAAGAAGACGCTCGAACTCGCATCGAGCGCCAAGAGAAGCGCTGGCGTCAATCGGACCAGCGCTACTGGGCCTCTGTCGACATGCATGCACCAGGGAACCAGCGACTTGCAGACGCGGTAGGTTGCCCCTGCTCACTCGTGAGCTGCGGCAAGTCCAAAGGCTCAAAGACGAAGAACTTCGCCGACGCATTGCAGAAGTACGACGGCAAGTCGATCCGTCGGAGTTCCTCAAAGCATCTACACCATCGCGGTGCAGCTGCGGGGCGGACGACAAGATCCTCGCCAACTACTTCCGGTGCTCAAACCCAATGTCGATCCTGGCTCATGCACTTGCGGACAAATCTATATCCTCCTGGCAGACTCTATGCCATCAGTTTGTCGGCGCTTTACAGGCGCCACAAGCCTCATGGCCAAGAGAGCGACCTTCATCCGCCGCCTGTATGAAGGAGAGCCCCTGCGCAAGTACATTCAGAGATTCAGCCACAGACAAGACAACATCCCAGATGTCCACCCTGCCGCAGTAATCAGCGCGTTCCATCGAAATGTAAACCGCAGGATGCGGAGGAGATGGCGATGTGCAAGATCGAGACGCTGCTGAGCTATATGCCCTGGCCGACAAGTGTGCACGCTTCGAGGAAGGGAGGAAACTCCGGAGAGAATATGAAGCAGAGGATCTCGATAGTGAGGAGGCTGCCCCGCAAAGAAAAAACCGGGCGGAACAACAGAAGAAGGAAGGCAAAGATGTGCTAGTTGTTGAGCAGTCCGCAACGGAGGTGGCGCCAAGAAAGCCAAAGCTGGTAGCTCCGGGCGAGAAGATTGCCGCAGCACCAACTACTGCCGTGGCGGTCGCCGACAAGCAGTGACGGCACCAACAAGCAAGATCTGCAAGATCCATCGCACCAAGGGCCATGACCTCCAGAGCTGCAAGAAGGTCGAGCAGCTTGTTGAGCAGCAAAAGGCTGAATACGAAAGCGACGCGACAAGGAGAAGGCCCAGAAGGTGCCGGAGGAGCCGCAAGAAACGCCTGCCGAGGAGGACGCCGCGGCAAGGCCAAGCAGCGGCAAGGAGACAGACCTCCCGCGCCGCGACAAGGATGAAGATGACGACGACGATGAAGATATGGATGATGACGAGACCGATGAGCAGGAGTTCCAGAAAGCCACAGAGGTCCTGCAGGCGTGACGGCGGTGCTTCTCCGCATACTTCACACCGCCAGCTCAAGCAAAGGTGGGTGCGGGAAGTCAATGCGCGTAACCACCCGTCGAGTCACGCAAGCCTCGAAATGGTCCAAAGACGCCTATCATCTTTGATATTGAGGACCACCCTGATCGCATAATCATGGTCGGTGCTTGCCGATGTTGGTTTCACCAACTATCCGCAACCTCAAGGTCACTAAGATGCTAGTTGACGGCGGGCCGGCTTGAACCTGATCTCCTCCGCAGTACTCCGAAACTCCAGATCCCCGATGGCGAGCTCAAGAGACCGCACATTCCAAGGAATCAATCCGGGAAGGAGCAAGTCGGGAAAGATCACGCTTGTCGGTGACATTTGGCGCGTTGAACTTCAGAATCGAGAGGGTCACTTTTGACGTTGCTGACTTTCCATTGCCTTACAATGGGATACTCGGCCAAAGACTCGCCAAATTCATGGCAGCCTCTCACTATGCATACAACATGTCAAGATGCCAGCCCGATAAGTGTCATCTCGTCCTCGGCGACAAGAAGGATGCTCTCATCTCGCGCCGACAAGATCTACCGGAAGCAACAGCCACAACAGATCGCAAGTCACTTGCCGCTGAAGCTCCCGGGTGAAGAAGAAGACCAAGTCCGCAAGCGCACCTCTTCGGAGTGCTGCGCCACCGCCGAGGACGCACCATCGAGCTCCACCGCAAGTGTAAGAAGACAATGGCAGCTCCACCAGAGACCAAGAAGGTGTCCGCCATGAGGATGGCATCGGTGATACCTTCACCATCGCCCTCTCGACCCTAAATAGGAAAGCGTGCTCGTTGCTTTCTCGCGGCGTAACGCCGACGTATTTGCGTGGCAACCGCCTCGACATCCCCGTGTTCCTAGGAAAGTAATCGAGCACCATCTTGCCGCCTGTCCTCATGCGCGCGCCCGTCAAGCGTAAAGTCAGAAGGTGCAAGTTGAGCGCCAAGAATTCATCGCGAAGAAATCAAGAAATTGAAGCAGCAGGCCTTGTCGGAGTGCTCCATCCTCGTGGTTGGCTAACCCTGTAGTCGTATGCAAGGCAAACGGCAAATGGAGGCTTTGTATCGACTTTACCGATGTCAATAAAGCTTGTCCCAAAGACCCATTTCCCTTGCCGCCGCATCGACCAGATTGTTGACTCCATGGCCGGATGTGACTTGCTTTCATTTCTTGATGCATACTCAGATACCATCAGATCTTCATGGCGAAGAGGATGAGGAGAAGACCGCATTCATCACCCCATGTGGCACATACTGCTTTCGCATTTGATGCCTTTCGGTTTAAAGAATGCTGGTTCAACATTTGCAAGGGTAGTCCATGACGCTTTTGAGCCGCAAATACACGTAAATGTGGAAGCCTACATGGATGACATAGTGGTCAAGAGCAAGGACAAGGCGACTCGATTCAAGATTTAGACGAAACCTTTGCAATCTGCAAGATCAACCTCAAGCTTAACCCCGAGAAGTGTGTGTTGGAGTCCCTCCGCAAGCTTCTCGGTTCTTCGTCTCTCTGGGAATTGAAGCCAATCCCGACAAAATCAAGGCCATTGAGCAGATTGAAGCACCAAAGCGCCAAGGATGTACGAAGACTTGCGGTTATGTAGCTGCTTTCAGAGTTTATCTCTAGGTTGCACGAGCGCCACTGCCATTTTTAAAATATTGAAAAGGCAGGTCCAATGAAATGGACTCGAAGCGGAGGCTGCACTCAGGGACTTAAAGAGATACCTGTCCTCCACTCAACACTTGTCGCACCTAAGCCACAAGAGAAGTTGCTATATATAGCGGCAACCAATCAAGTGGTTAGTGCTGCGTTAGTAGCGGAGAGGAGGCGGATGATGAGCCAAAGAACCACGGCACATGCATCCAAATGACAAGCAAGGGACTTCACCAAAAGCTCGTCCCGACTAAAGATGGATCTGCGCAGCGCGTGAGAAGATGCAGAAAAGAATGGTGCAGCGCCCAGTTTATTTTGTCGGTTCCCTTGTGCAGGGGCTAGGTCAAGGTACTCTGTGTGCAGAAATTGCTTTTCCTTCTCATGGCCTCGAGAAAGCTGCGCCATTACTTCCAAGCACATGAGATCACAATCGCCACTCGCTTTTCCGCTGAAGAGGATACTGCAAAATCCAGAAGCAACAGGCAGGATTGTCGAGTGGGCACTGGAACTGTCAAGCTTTGGCCTCAAGTTTGAGAGCACTTCAACTATCCAAAGCAGAGCATTGGCGGAGTTCATAGCAGAATGGACGCCAACACAAGATGAAGAAATTCCGGAAACGAGCATCCCCGTCAAGGAAGCAAGCAAAGAGTGGCTGATGTACTTTGATGGTGCCTTCTCGCTGCAAGGCGCCGGTGCGGGCGTGCTACTTGTTGCACCCACCGGAGAGCACCTCAAGTACGTAGTCCAGATGCACTTTCCCAAGGAGCAAGCAACGAACAATACCGCAGAGAATGAAGGTTTGCTTGCCGGTCTCAGGATCGCCGCAGACCTTGGGATCAAGAAGCTCATTGTCAGGGGTGACTCACAGCTTGTCGTCCGCCAAGTGAACAAGAATTATCAGAGTCCGTTGATGGAAGCTTACGTTGATGAAGTGAGAAAGCTAGAAGAGCACTTTGACGGCCTACAGATGGAACATGTTCCAAGAGCTCAGAACGACATTGCCGATGGCCTGTCGAAGTGCGCCGCACTTAAGTTACCTGTGGAACCAGGGATCTTTGTGCTCAAACTGACTCAACCGTCTGTAACGCCATCAACTGGACAGAGCAAGAAAAGGAAGTTGATTTCTGGTGACTATTTTCCGGCAGAGCTCCCCGCCGTCAAGAAGGTCCTCAAGATCAACACCAAGGGTGCCGAGGAGCAGCTCTGCCCGCAAGCCCTAGGGTTTGTTCCGTTGAAGCAGACGCCCCGACAAGTTTTGCTCCGGCAAGCTTGCCGGGAACGCCAAGCCCGCCTGAGCCGCAGTTCGCCAGAGAAGCGGATGTTCCAAGAGCAGCGATGTGCCTTTAGTCCTTGTTGTCGAGCCGCAAGCTCCAAAGATGGGCACAAGCAGATTGTCCGCTTCCTTCGACAGAGAACTTCCCAAGAGCAAGAAGAAGCGGAAAGAGTAGCCTGACAATAAGTATGTACCAGTTTGTCGACAAGACACATGATGTAAGAAGACTCAACGGTGTGAAATTGAAGTGTATTCACCGAAGACGGACAAAAGCTGTTGGCGAGATACATGGAGGCATATGTGGTCACCACATTGGCGCAAGAGCACTTGCCGCAAAGCATTCTGCAAGGTTTCTTTTGGCCGACAGCCTCCGTGATGCAACTGCACAAGTAACCAAGTGTGAAGCGTGCAGTTCCATTCCAAGCAGATACACCAGCCAGCCAAGCTCTCCAGACGATCCCTTTATCCTCGCCATTTTCGGTCTAGGGGCTCGACATCCGGCCCCTTTCCCCGAGTTGTCGGGGCTTTGAGTACTTGTACGCTGTAATCGACAAGTTCACAAAGTGGCCGAAGTGGAAGCAGGAGGAAGGTGACAACACAACAAGCGATCAAGTTCTTCAGTCGATTGTTTGCCGCTTCGATCCCTAACAGGATCATCACCGACAACGGCACGCAATTCACGAGCCGCACCTTCATGCAAGACGCCCAAGATCTTGGCGCCAAGGTTCGCTTCGCTTCGTTGCTCATCCGAGAAGTAACGGCCAAGCGGAGAGGGCGACGCTGAAGTGCTGCGGGCTCAAGACCAGGACTTTCGACAGCTGCACAAGTGCGGAAAGAACTGGATTGAGGAGCTGCCGGTGGTTCTTTGGTCGATCAGGACGACGCGAAATCGAGCCACTGGCCAGACACCTTTTGCTCTAGTCTATGGAGCAGAGGCAGTTCTCCCACGTAACTCGTGATACGGGTCACCTCGAGTGCTCGCTATGATGAGCTTGAGCAAGAGCAGCTATGATAAGATGACGCGCTGCTCCTTGAGGAGGACCGCTTCAGTCAACATGACGAGCTGCTCGATACCAGCAAGCTTTGCGCCGCTACCATAGCCGCAGTTAATGCCAGAAGTCTCGAGGAAGGCGACCTTGTTCTTCGCGCGCTCAGTCCGCCAAGAATTCCAACAAGTTGACGCCAAGTGGGAAGGCCTTACCGGGTGAAACGAAGTCACTAGGCTCTGGCGCTGTCCGCTTTGAGACCGAAGATGGCATTCCGTGAGCAACTCCTCGAACATTGAGCATCTTCGTAAGTTTTACTCAGAGCGCGGTTGTCGAACCTGTTCCGCAACCACCTTTTGTACAAGTCTTGCCGATGTTGCATGTAATCCTTTAACGGTCCAAGCGCAGACCCGTGCATAAGTAAGCCTCATGTGCTCCGCACATCTTGTCAATTTCATGCTTTCTACTCTTTTTTGCATGCGTTATCTGACACTTTGTGCAGAGCCTACCCCCGGTAAGCAATAACGAACCGTAAGGCTCCACATCTTTATTTTCTCTTCTTTCTCTTTCTCAAAGAAAGGAAGGTTCCCTCGCCCACAAGTTTGTCGGGGGGAAAGGAGAAGATAATGGGGTGGACCAAGCGTCGTTCGAGGAAGTTTCGCCTTACCGGGAAACAAACGACAGAAAAGCTAAGTTGCTAAAGTTTGAGCAATCAGTTTTAAAATTTTTAAGTTATCTTCCTCGAACGACCGTGCTTTGTATGGAAAACCTGTGCGCTGGAGGAACCAACTCAGTAGCTAGTTGCGCCTTTACTTTGTTTCGAGTCCGCTCAACAACTTAAGTGAGCTGTGACTAGTTGCGACAAGGTTTCTTGTCGGTAGCGGCACCGCCGCAGGCTCTTGACGTCTCAAGACTCAGCGCATCATGCTAAGGTGCTCATACCGACAAGTTCCCTAAAAGCGAGGGCAAAAACATACAAAGGAAGGAATCAAGTAAAGGAAATAACATAGCAATCGCTACCCGAAATAGAGTCATATTACAAGAAAGCTTGTCGCAGCTCTAACAGATTGTTCTCATAACATGACCAGCAGCGACAAGAAAAAGAGAAAACGGGCGGCCTAATCTCGCGATCGCCTCAACCCTCTTGATCCCGCCACCTTGTCCACAATGGTGCGATAAGGGTCTTGAGCGCTCTGCAGATTAGCATCCGCGGCAAGGTCTTGAGGACGCAGGTGAGGTTGAGGCCTGGGTTGTGGAAGGCCACCTTCACCAAAGACCTTTTGAAGAGCTCACAGAGATCCGCGCGACTGGCCGCCAGCTGCTTTGGGATCTTCTCCGGAGTCGCTGGAGGGCCGCCACGCCTTTTAAGAACAAGCTGAGCTTGGCGCTGGGTTGAGGTGCTCATCGAGGAATACCCGAGATCCTCCATCCCAGCCGCGCGAGCTCCCTGTCGATGGCTGCGCAACATCCGCGAGACCCTCGGTCCAAGGCTCCACATTCTCCCTAAAAGTGTTCTGGCGGCAAGAAGACTTCGCCAACAGCCTCGTCGGCCTTGATCTTCTCCTTCAAGGCCACCTCCTGCTCCTGGCGCCTGGCCCAACAGATTGGTCAAAGTAGTCAGCTTCAACTCAAGATCTGCGTTGAGTCCTTGGCGGCGCTTAAGCTCCTTGCTCCTCTCGACGAGACGACCGCAGCTCGCCAAGGGTGTAGGCGTCCTTCTCACGCTCACGCTTGAGCGCAGCAAGCTCCTCGCCGCCACCATGAGATCGGCCTCCAGCTGCAGAACCTTCGCCTCCAACTCCTTCTTGGCGGCCTCGCAGCGCGGCTGCATCCTCTCGCTTCCTTGAGAGCCCCGCCGAATGTTTGTTGCACATGCAAGATCCTCCTCGTGGCTGTCAAGGTTAACCTTCCGCTGCGCCAATTCGCCTTCCTCAGGCAGACAGCTTCTCGGCAGAAGCCGTTGTTGCTCTTCAACTTCAGCCTTCTCGAGGAGGAAGGCTTTACGCCTCGGCGAAGTTGCTCCCGCCTCCGCCAAGGACCGAGAGCTTCTGGTTGAGGCCCGAGCTCCTCCGCTTCGATGTCCACTCCGCCGCCGCGACAAGCGCTTCGGATACCAGCTTGGCTTGTCGAAGCGCGTAGAGCGACAACAGCTTCCACAAGAATGCTCCTCCTCAGCTTTCGCCACTGCTGCTGTCCGGCGCGCCGACCAGCGTCAGCCCAACGGAGGCGAGCAACTCTTCATCAAAGGTCTCTCCTTCGATCGCGCCACGAGCTCGACGCCTAGGGAGCTTGATGAAGACGCCATCGCCGCCTTCAAATAGGCGCCCGGTCTGGGACTCTTGAGCTTGACGCTGCAGCAGACCGGGCGAGGATCGGCGGTCGGCGAGCGCCGACGCCTGCGGCCTCGGGCCGTTAGTGCGATCGCCGGACCTCGCCAGCCTGCGGCGGCAGCTTTGGCGGCCTCTCCGCCGGTGGGATCATCAGCGCCCGCTTCTTCTTCGGTGACAGCGGCGTTGCCGATATTGCCCAAGGCCCTCCTCGCCGGCGACCTCGGTTCCATCGGCTCTGGGCGATGGATCGACGACCGGAAAATGAAGAAAAGTCAAGCAAATATCCAAAAGGAAATCAAGAAAAGAACCCAAGGGAAGTTTTCAAGCAAGAGGATTACCTGTATTAGGATCTACATCGTGGTCTCCGCCACCGGGGTCAGCTGTGCTGTCCTTGTCGGAGAATCGTCCTTGCCGGAGAATTCTCCTTGCCGGGAATCCTCCCTTGGCGGTGTAGTCGGCAGATGGCATGTCGGGAGCGGCTTCCGGCACTCTGGTGAGACTGCTCGCTCCTCACGCAAACCAATAGACAGATGTCAAGAAGAAAGAGCACCCATGCGCGCCTAACAGCAGGAAGTAAACCATATACTTATGCTGGGGGCTGCTTTGGGGAATAGTTGCCGGGTCCGGCAAGGTAGTCTCGACACACCCCTGCCGTCGCGGTGGGTTCGCCCTCGATGACAATCACCGGACCTTGGCTCTCTTCGCCGCCTGGGCCGTAGTCCTGAAAAGGAATGGGTTCGGAGTAAAGCAAATCAGATACAAGACAAAACAGCAAGAATTGAAGAACTACAAGTACAAAGAAAGAATCTTACTCTTCCTCTTCCTCGTCGGAGCTGAGCGGAGAGGTCAAGTCCAGCCCACCTTCGCGCAACAAGGCGGAGGAGAGGTTCCTTGGCCGCTTGGCGGGAGCAGGCGGTGGTCCGGGAGGGCCCCGCCCAGCTTGCCACACAAATGGGCGTGAGGTGCTCCCGCTGCAACAGTGCTTGCCACGGTGGAGCTGCGCGTCGGCGCCAAGCGGCTGCTGACCCGCTCTGCCGCCCGCCACGCCCCCGGCCTTGCAGAGACGCCTTCTTGGTGGAGCTGGGGGCTCCGCTATGCAAGCTGTCCAAGGTGAGAAAGAGGAGGAGTCGATCTTCACGAGTCGCCGCGCCGGCGGGCTCACTCGACTCAGCTTCAGGCTCGACAAGCTCTTCCTCGCCGCAAGCTCCTCCGCTCGGCAAGGCTTGCCGCCTCTGCTGCCTCTGCCTCCACGGTGAATCCAATTCGCCGCAGCAGCGCTGCCGCCGCCTCTTCCAGCCCTAGTGGCGGCGCGCGCATCTCCGCATCGGTGGTGTTATGCAGTAAGGCTCTTCTGCTTCATCGGAGCGGACCGACATTTCTACCAAGCCGTCAAAGAACTCCCGCACGACGCCGTGCGCAGGCTCTTGCCAAGTTGGGACAATTCCATGCGACCGCACAGCGGCATCATTGCACGGATGCGGTCGAGTGAGGAGTTGTTGCACAATGAACGACACCCCGCAACTTGAACACTTCGGGATGTTGAGGATCGTGCTTGAGCAGTTCCAGAAGCATCGCGTCCCGTTCTGTGAGTGAAGTTGAAGTTGAGGCCCGCACAGCCTCATGATATCCGCCGATTCGAACTCCCAGCGGTCTCCTCCTCCCGCAGGGGATGCGCGCGGCGAAGAAAATCTGCGCCAACGGCGCCACGGTGAGCCCGCAAGCCTAAGGCGAGGATCCGGTGACGGCAATCTTTAGCCTATCGCCTTCCAGGCCACGTTGTTCAATCGCTGCCGCAGCCATCGACTTGGCGCTGGGCGGTAAATGGCCGCGGTTCTCTCGACAATCCAAAGACCAGTCTGCTCTCCACTCATCCCACTTGCTGCGGAGCTCTCCTTCCGATAAGCTTCCTTCTTGCCGTTCTCGAGATCCAGCGATTCCGCGGATAAAGGCTCCCTCTCTCAACTCGGGCATGAAGAAGTGGCGAAAAGAGCTACATTTGGATAGACTCACAAAGTTTTCGCAGAGATGTGCGAAAACTGCCATGGTCGAACGGCGTTGGGGTGAAATCAAGGAGACGGAACCCGTAGGTGTTCATAATGTCACGTAAAAACTTCAGAGAAAGGCGGCGAGCCCGCAGAGAAGAACAACGCAAAGAAGGGATATCCATTCGCCGTTCGGCGGCAGCACTGGGAGTATCTTCGTCGCGGATGCGCTTCGCGCCTTCGTCGACTGTAAGAGGTAGTAATACTCCTCGATCCTTCGCGCGAAATGAGGGGGAAGGTTGCCCGCCCTTTCACAAACAAGCAAGCCGCGCGCCGCCGACTTCACAACCTTCCCGGCTTTCGTGAGCCATGGCGGAGGTGGTGGGAGAGATCGACGGCGTTGGTGGTGCGGTGGCGATGGGGGCGGAGCGCCGCTCTCTTTTCAGCTTTGGGAAGAAGGGGAGCGGCGGAGGTTTTGAGATTGAATGGCAACCGGCGAGATGGGCGAACTGCCCCTGCTTCCCGCTATAAAGAGGGAGGGGCAGGCGTTCCATCTTTCGAATAAAGAAACCACCCACGATCTCTCCCACGACGCCGCATTCGACGCGCTGCTCGGGAGGGCGCAGTGGATACGGAGGAAATATGGCGAACCCAGCCGCGTGCCCGCAGCCTGTTTTGGGCCCGCCCAACAGCGCTTCGGCACCGTGGTGGCCCAGCCGGGGCTCCTGCCGGTGTACTAGATTAGGGGTACCCTAGTATCCCGAACTTGTACACGGGCAGTTGAAGACCAGCGGCAAGGCTTGCCGGTGACCGCCAAGGTCCTCCGTGGTTCCTTTGGCGCCATTCAAGAACAAAGTATTCAAGCCAAGGAGATAAGGCCCGGCAAGAGGAGCTTGCCGAAGGCCAACCAAGGCATCTCGAGGAACTTGCCGCGACGCCGCCACGCGTCCCGGACGAGGCCCGGTGAGCGACAAGCTTCCGGACGTGACAAGACAACGATCATGAAAGGCGCTGTCGCGCACACTACCACTCAGACCGGCTTCCAAAGACATCCACCAACGTGTCACCCTCGACCTTTCAGTAGCGCGTGGCAAGAGGTCAGGCGCCAGCGGTCTTGTAGCAAGCGACGCCGACAAGATTGCCATCATGGCAGTGATGGCGCCCCGACGGTCCTTTTTGCACTTTGTTTGGGCGACGAGAGCGGGCATTTAATGCCTTTGTCCCCGCCGCCGTGGTTAGGTATGATACATCGTGTGTAGTTGTACCAACCGCAATTCCTTTTCCATTTTTACCCTTGTCTACGTTGCCACCTGCCGGAGACCCTTTATCATATAAAAGGAGGCCCATGCGCAACGAGAGGGAGGTTGAAGGCGTAAAACACTCACGCCGGGTCTCGTTAGTAGCTAGTGTGTATCAGAGCACTCAGCGCTCCCGAGCAAGAACTCAATACACTCTTTACATGCAGCAAGAGTGTTCTCTCTCCGGAGAGCTCCAAGCCGGGTAAACTGCTCAGGTGCCGCCTCGATCCGCTCTTCAGGCGATCTCCGCCTCGCCAACCGAAGGGGCTCGGTCCGCCGGTCCCATAGGTGTTCGTGGATCAGCTTCCCCGACACTTATCAAGGGTATTGGTGGGTAATTTTTTGATCTTTTAATTTTTTTGAAGGATTTAATATAAATAGACTATGTTGGAGATCCATTGGCTGTGCTCGCCTAATTGGTGAAATAAATGGCTAGATGATTCTGATTATTGTGGGATTTTTAGTCTAATTCTCTTTTTTCTGGTTACCCCGTTAATCGCTTTTTATATATAATAGATATCAAAAGGGGATGAAAATTCCAAAAAAATTTATAGCAAATGGGATATTAGTTTTTTTTTATTCTTCACTGATATCTTATACATATTTCATTGGATTTAACATGACATAGTACTAATTTATTTTTAAATTATGTCTATTAATTTTTGGATTGAGAATATTTCGTTCCCCAGCAAAAATTAGCGAATTTTCAAATTTTCCCACATATTTAGTTAATTTTTTGACCCTGGTACTGACCAGAAAATGGCAAACAATTCTAAAACTGGAAAACGGGCTGCAATAAATTCCATATGAATTAGAAAATGAGTAAAAATTATAAAAATAATAGCAAATGGCTGACTTGTTTACGCAAGGCTTTGTAAGTGAACACACGATTCTAGCAGCAGTGACTTTGGATGTCCATCCAACGGCCGACGTGCTTCTTCAATCTCGATCTTCCCGCTCCAATTACTTAAACTAGCGCCATGGACTGCCTGCTCCCTCCTCTTGTGGCCTCCAGATGTCGCACAGGCTTCCCTGGCCCACCCTACTCCCTCCGCTAGCCTGGCCGCACGCAATGAACTGCCTCCTTATTACGCGAAAAAAATGATTCCTCCCACTGACATCTGGCGCGCACCGGTTGGGAGGCTGACCAGGCCTACTACGTTGACGCAGCACGCAGGCTTGTCAACTTAGTCAACAAACGATTCTAGCAGCAATAATCGTTGGATTTGAATCGAATGGTCCTGCTGCTTCTTCAATCGCTGCTCTTCTTGCACCAGCCGCCCAAACCAGCGCCGGGGAGACCGCCTGCTCCTGCCTCCAGTGGCCGGTTGTGCTGCGGTTGAGGCCTCATCGCCCCCTACTACTCCCACCGCTAGCCAGGCCCTGCGGCGACGGCAGCCTCACACCGCAATCGAACCAGTGAACCCTCGTACTCCTCTCCGCGTGGGCATCCACTGCCGCGTCTTCCCCGGCTCCGCATCGTCCCCTTCCTAGGCCTCACCGTCGTCCACCGCCTTGGTGCTCTCGGTGCGGCGTGGTCAATGTGGTCAACGACATTCCGTCGGAAGAGTACTGTACGTGGAGAGGCTAACAATTGGGTCCACGGCCACAGCCCAGTTTTTTTGTGATTTGCCAAGTAAGTCGCTTTGTCAGGCCTGTTGGGCTGCAAATCTTTTAAGACGAGGAGAGCTTTCATTCGGCTGGCCGAGAAAATGGCCCATCAGTAATGAGAAATGGGCAGTACATTTTTAAAACACATCAAGCCGGCAATTAGTTTCAAATATCTTTTTTTTTCATTTTGAGATTTTAAATTACATTAATTTTTATGCGTGGAGAATTTGTTGGATTTTATATTGATATACATTTATTTTTAAAATCAGTTTGAATGTGAGTCGAAATTTCGGGATTAAAAACAGTTCGGACCGCACCGAAATATGCAAAATTTCGTATAATTTTTTAACCGTGGCCACAATATGGGATGTAATGCTAACAAAAAGAATATGGGCTCCAAAAAAACCTTAAGAATTAGCAAATGGGCTGTAAATTATTAGAAATAATGGCAGATGGGATGTATGCTGTTTTCCACAGATTTGAGGCTTTCCTAAAAAGGTTGGCGATAAGCAAAGGATCGTTGGATGGCCATCCAACGGCCGTCGTGCTTCTTCAATCTCTGCTCTTCCTACTCCAGCCGCTCAAACAAGCGCCAAGCGGACTGCTCGCTCCCTCCTCCCCGCGGCGGGTGTGCTATCACTTGAGCCTCACCGCCCAATTGTACTCCCATCGCTGGCCTAGCCATCCCTCTACTCACCCACACATGCTATTATTCTCCGGCGACGGCAGATGAACCAAGAACCCTCAGACAACAGACTCCCCTCCGCGTGGGAAACAACTGCCGAGTCTTCCCGCCACCGTGATCGTCCCCTTCCTAGGCCTCGCCGTCGTCCCACCGCTGTGGTGCTCTCGATGCGGCGTGGTCAATGTGGTCAACGACCGACTTCCATTGAAGAGCATCGTGTGCGTGGAGCGGCGATACCGGGTCCACGGCCGCAGCAAGGAAGTGTCTCCTTATTACGCACAAAATAATTATTCCTCCACCGACGGTGGGGACCCACCGGACGGGCCACCGATTTCATGAAAAAACGCTTCCCCACATTGCCGGGACCCACCAGCTACACCTTCGCACGCAAGGAAGTGCGTCCCCGCAAAAATAAACAAAGCGATTCACCCCTTGACTGCTTGGGACCCACCAGCTACATCTTCGCACGCAAGGAAGTGCGTCCCAGAAAAAACGATTCGCCCGACCGCTGGGACCCACCAGCTACATCTTCGCACGCAAGGAAGTGCCTCGATACGGTGGGACACACGGTCGAAGCGTCGTGAGCGTTGTCATTCTGGTCGCGAACGTGTACGTACATACTTGTCGTTGTAGAGGCGCGCACGTGTCGTAGTAGAGGCGCGCACGTAGCATGTACACGTACGTAAAGTGGCCAGGGTGCAAGAAAGAACATACGGCCATGTATGTGTACATACGGGCGGGGTCTCGATCGCCTACTCGCGCATACGTACGGCCAGGGCTCGTGTACATGGCTGGGTTGGAATGGAGAAACAGCGTCGTCGTCGTGTTCATGGGGAGGCAACGGAGTGCGTCGTGTTCATGGGGAGGCAACGGAATGCGTCGTGTTCATCGGGAGGCAACGGAACGCGTGGGAGCCAACCGACTGGGTCGGAACGGAATGCGTGATCGTGTTCATCGGGAGGGCTTGGACGGAACAGGCGATGGAAACAAGGCCTGGCGTATCACACAACGGAGGAAACGGACCTCCTACGTTCGGAACGGGGTCCTGTTGATCGGGAGGGGTGTGGCGTACCGCAAAACGGAGGAAACAGACCTCCTACGGTTGAAACGGGAGTCCTGTTGATCGGGAGGGGTGTGGCGTACCGCAAAACGGACGAAACGGACCTCCTACGGTCGAAACGGGGGTCCTGTTGATCGGGAGGGGTGTGGTGTACTGCAAAACAAAAGAAACGGACTTGTGTTGGAGCGCTCCGGTCGAAACGGGGGTCCTGTTCATCGGGATGGGTGTGGCGTGCCGCAAAACGGGACTCCACGGGATACTGTTCATCTCCACCGTCGACCTCCTCCAGCCTCCACGGGCTACCCTCGACCTCCTCCAACCTCCACGGGCTCATGTTCATCCAGCCTCCATCGCGCGCTACTCCACCAGCTACTGTTCAACCACCCCTCCACCGTCTACTGTTCATCCATCCCTCCACACCACGGGGTCCTGTTCAACCACCCCTCCACAGGCACCCCTCCACCGTCTACTGTTCATCTAGCCCTCCACACCACGGGTCCTGTTCAACCACCCTCCACGGGCACCCTCCACCGCTCATCGCTCATCCAGCCCTCCACACCACGGGTCCTGTTCATCTAGAGGCAAACGCCACCGCTCCTTTATTCATCCAAACCCCCCGCAACCCTCACTGTTCATCCCAGGCAGGCAGATCGATCGGCTTGATTAGCAGCGATGGCGAATTGCTCGATCGGGTTCAGCTAACACCATCGATCGATCGCTTCGGGTTGAGTAACGCGTAGCCTACAAAGGCTGTCGCTTCGGGTTCAGTTAGAGCCCAACACCTCGCTTCGGGTTCGATTAGAGCCAACGCCTCGCCACGCTGCAGCAGCGTCGTGTCTGAGAGAAATGCGCATCGCTCGGCCCCCGACCTCCCACCGTAACCGGGAACTCCCCGAAATTTTCCTCCCCCTCGCTTCTACCATGATTTTTTCCGTCATGGATGGCCCAAAGAATGTCATGCAGCTGCGTCTCCGGCCCGCCCAGGACGAAAAGCCCATTTTCTGTCATGATTTTTTGTCATAGAAGTAGGAGCCCATCACATCTTGATGACACCGGGTTTTGTCACAATTATCGTCTTAGAAGTGTCATATGTATGACAGAAAAAAAATTGTTCGGCCCAAAATGTCACGGATGTGTCTTTTTTTGTAGTGTATCATCTCCGAAGCCTTTAGAATTCATAAAGCTGATTATTGTGATGATCATTTATCTAATGAATCACACTCTCTAGGAATTGATCCATCACAATACGATGTTGAACATGGATACTATGATGAGGATGATGATAGTGACTTTGATCTCGATGAGTCTATGAGACACTTTGGTCATATGGCTAATATTCGTGGCTACATGGCTGGAGGAAAGGAATGGTTCCTTGATATTGGATGTACCGATCACATGATCGGAGATAAGGATATGTTTCGTGAGCTTGCTGAAAACGACGGCCCTTGAAAGTATTTCACCTTTGGTGATAACTCAAAGGGTAAGGTGGTTGGCCTTGGTAAGGTGGCCATCTCACATGATAGCTCCATGCAAAATGTTATGCTCGTTGAATCTCTTGGCTACAATTTACTTTCTGTATCTAGACTTGCTGATTTAGGCTTCAGTGTCCTATTTACTGAAGTAGATTGCCAAGTGTTTTGTAGAGATAATCATAATATGTTCTTTACCGGTATACATAGAGGTGACCTATATATTTTTGATTTCACTAAAAAGGCTCAACCTAGAACTTTCTTAATTGCTAAATCTTCCAAAGGTTGGTTGTGGCATAGAAGGTTAGGTCATGTGGGCATGCGAAATCTTGATAAGCTAATTAAAGGTGATCATATCCTTGGAGTGAAATATGTTATATTTGACAAGGATAGATTGTGTAGTGCTTGTCAAGCAGGAAAACAAGTTGTAGGAAGTCACCCCATGAAGAACATTATGACCACGAGAAGACCACTCGAGCTACTTCATATGGATCTCTTTGGTCCCAATGCCTATAAAAGTCTCGGTGGTAACTCATTTGGTCTACTCATAGTCGATGATTTTTCAAGATTTATGTGGGCGTTCTTTCTTGATGATAAATCATAGGTCCAAAATATCTTCAAGAACTTCGCTAGGAAGGAACAAAATCAATTTGAAGTGAAGATCATGAAGGTTCGAAGCGACAACGAAACGGAGTTCAAGAACGCAAATGTGGATACCTTTCTTGATGAAGAAGGGATTTCACATGAGTTCTCGGCTTCGTACACGCCTCAACAAAATGGAGTTGTTGAGAGGAAGAACCGGACTCTTATTGAGATGGCGAGAATGATTCTTGATGAGTACAAGACGCCATAACACTTTTGGGCGGAAGCGGCTGAGACAGCTTGTCATGCAACAAATCGCTTGTATCTTCACAAGCTACTCGGCAAGACGGCATATGAGCTTCTCACCGGTAACAAACCCCAAGTTGGATACTTTCGGGTATTCGGCTCAAGGTGCTACATTCTTGATAAGCATCGTCGTTATAAATTTGCTCCTAAATCTCATGAGGGTTTCCTACTTGGTTATGGCTCAAACTCTCACACTTACCGTGTCTACAAATTTCACCCGAAAGGTTGAAGAAACGGTAGATGTGAAGTTTGATGAATCTAACGGCTTGCAAGTAGAGCAATTTCCAATTGATGTAGGAGACAAAGACCCTTCGGAAGCAATCCAAGACTTGTCTATTGGCAAGATTCGTCCAACGGAGGTAAAGGAGAGTACCTCGTCCGTCCAAGTGGAAGCTTCTACCTCACGTCAAGATGAACCAAGAGTTGACATGGAAGCATCCACAAGTGGGACACACCAAGATGAAGAAAACGAGGAAGTACACCAAGATGAACCTCATCAACCTCCTTCTCCACCACAACAAGAGAGCGACAAGGCCAACAATGAAGAAGGCCAAGAAGAAGAACAAGATGATGAAGAAGATGTTCCACCCCGACCCAAGCAAAAGCTCTCACGAGTTTGAGCAAGAGTTTCAAGAGACCATCCCGTCGAGCAAATCTTTAATGACATCCAAACTGGGAGAATCACTCGCTCTAAAACTCGTTTGGCAAATTTTTGTGAACATTATTCATTCATCTCTAGCATTGAACCTATGAAGGTTGAAGAAGCATTGGAAGATCCGGATTGGATAAATGCCATGCATGAAGAACTACATAATTTCGAGAGGAACCAAGTGTGGACATTGGTCGAGAAGCCCGACAACAACCACAACATCATCGGTACCAAATGGGTGTTTCACAAGAAGCAAGAGGAAGATGGACAAGTCGTTCGCAACAAAGCACGTCTCGTTGCCCAAGGATACACTCAAGTCGAAGGTATGGGCTATGGTAAGACATATGCCCCCGTTGCAAGACTTGAGTCCATTCGCATCTTACTTGCCTATGCTAATCACCATGATATCACCTTGTACCAAATGGACATTAAAAGTGCTTTTCTAAATGGTGAAATTGAGGAGGAATTTTATGTTAAACAACCTCCTGGCTTTGTTAATCCTAAGAAACCCGATCATATTTACAAACTTCACAAAGCTCTTTATGGTCTTAAACAAGCTCCTAGAGCGTGGTATAAATGCTTGACCAAGTTCCTTACTGAGAAAGGCTTTGAGATTGGAAAGATTGATTCTAATCTTTTTACTAAAAGGGTTAATGGTGAATTATTTGTGTGCCAAATTTGTGTTGATGATATTATATTTGGTTCGGCTAACCCTCATTTTAGTGAAAAGTTTGGAAAGCTAATGTCGGAGAAGTTTGAGATGTCTATGATGAGTGAAATCAAGTTCTTTCTTGGGTTGGAAATCAAGCAAACTAAGAGGGTACCTTTGTTTCCCAAACAAAGTATACCAAGGACTTATTCAAGAAGTTCAACATGCAAGAAAGCAAAGGTATGAAAACGCCCATGCCTACTAATGGACATCTTGACTTAACTAAGGATGGCAAGCCGGTTGACCAAAAGGTTTACAGCTCTACGATTGGTTCATTGGTATATCTATGTGCCTCCCGTCCCGACATTATGCTAAGTGTGTGCATGTGTGCACGATACGAAGCGGCCCCCAAAGAATTTCATCTTAAGGCTGTGAAAAGGATAGTGAGATACTTAATCCATACACCAAATTTTGGCATTTGGTATCCTAAGAGGTCTTCTTTTGATCTTGTTGGCTACTCCGATTCGGACTATGCCAGTGACAAGGTTGATAGAAAGTCCACTTCGGGTACTTGTCAATTTCTTGGTAGATCTCTTGTGTCTTGGTCCTCCAAGAAACAAAACTCAGTATCCTTATCCATCGCCGAAGCGGAATACTTTATCGCCGGTTCATGTTGTGCTCAATTACTTTGGATGACCCAAACTCTGAAAGATTATGGGATCTATGTGAAACATGTTCCATTGCTTTGTGACAATGGAAGTTCTATTAAAATTGCTCATAATCCCGTGCAAAATTCTTGAACTAAGCATATTGAAGTTCGTCATCATTTCATAAGAGATCACATTGCTAAAGGGGACATTGATCTTAAGCATGTTCATACCGATAAGCAATTGGCGGATATATTCACCAAACCACTTGATGAGAAAGTATTTTGCCGTTTGATAGGTGAATTGAACATCATTGATGCTTCAAACTTGGAGTAGAAACTCCATTAGGATACATCCAAAGCATGAGCCTTTGACTAATCCTTGATATTTTTCTTATGATGATGATCATATGCCTTGGATATATTTGCACCCTTGCATGCTATCTAACCCTTGTAGATACTTGGGCGAATATAAATCTATGAGATTGGAAATCACTCACATCTTGAGTAATCTCTACATCACCAAGTCTCTACAACATGGTGGTTGAAGACAAGGAAGCATGAAACCTTTCAACATATCCTTTGACAAAATCTTTATATCAAATTTCATTTGGTATAAAATTCATGGTTGTCAATTTGAATAAACAAGTGCTCTTCCTTGCAAGACTAACCCATGTAGGTAGATGAACTCAAACTACAAGTGGTGCTCCCAATCATTGATGAGCTACATCAACCTTGAGCATCCCACACCAGTTCAACTACATGATCAAGATCAACACCACCACCCAAGGTATGTTATTCCATCTTAGAGAAGCTTTACCCCAAGTCATGGGTCAAAGAAACTCAACAAGATGTGAATACATCAAAATGCTTAAACAAAAAATGGTAACCCCATTTTGAGCTTAAACGATGAGTATGACCTATGATGAAGTGTTCTCACTTGACTCCTAAGTCAATATGCTCTAACATAGGTGACTTTGTCGCCGACCATTTCTAGATGAAGTTCTCTAGTGTTTCTCCGTTTTCTTGCATTTGTCTCTTGCATATTTGTTCCTCTTCATCTAGATTTCTTTTCTTTTCTCTGTTTTGTTCTGCATTCCCTGCATCTAATTCATAGCAAATCCTTCAGTTAATTCCTTGCAAATCTTTGCAAGATCCTATTTGCCTAGTTAGCCGAGGTGACAAAATGTTGTCTCTGTGTTGAACTCGGACACACCGGCTTGCTACTTTCGATCAAACCGAACCATTTCGGTGCTACCGAAGTAAACAACTCGGTGCTGCCGATTTCAGTGCTGAGCAGACACTTTGTCATTTGCATCCTGCATATTTTTTCCAGCTCCACTCAATGATTCTTGTCCTCTACCAGCATCACATTCTATATGCTGCTTTGCTCTGTGACTCAAGGACCAAACCTATTTTGACTCACAATCCAGAAGACCCCTTCTTGGAAATTGATGTCAAAGGGGGAGAGAGAGATCACATCAAAGCTTAATCACTTCAAAACGGGGGAGAGTACTTCAACGGGGGAGAAATCACATCAGAGCCCTAGATGCTTGGTATTCAAGAGGAGAGAAGTCACAAGTATTTAGAGGGGAAAGACATGTTAGTTTGTGCTATGTTTCTGTTTGATCTGATTTGTTTTGCTTTGATTTTTCTTGTCCCTGTATTCTCCCATTATCCAATATAAGATTCGGGGGGAGAAATACTTCTAGGGAAGGAAATCTTTGAATTCATTGCATATCTTTACCTTTGGGGACATGACTATATCCAATAGGAGTACCTAGTACTCATTCTCTACATGTCATCCCAGTCTTGGTACTCTTGTGGTTTGCAGTTCTTGCTGTGTTTAGTAGATGTATCTGTGTTATCTAACCTTGTTTACTCAGATTCATCTCTTCCTAAGCCAGCTTAAGACCACAAGGTAAGTATATGCATCACATTCATGTGCATGATGATCTCTTGCTGATGTACATATTGTTTGCAAGAAGGAATCATGAACATGAAGTTACAATTTCTATATTCACATCATTTGCTCTGATGCATATAGCCAAGATACATGTAACTCATTGTTTGCTCTGTTATGCTTATGCACTCACCTGCTCTTATACTCTATATTTACATGATTGCATACATGTAGGGGGGCCTATGCATGTTACATGTCTTTTCGAAGCTTTACCTGCTATTCTTTATATCACTATCTAAAGCTTTGATGTATGTTGTCATCAATTACCAAAGGGGGACATTGAAAGCACAAGCGCTCCCTAGGTGGTTTTGGTAATTAATGTCAACATATCTATTGTTGGACTATTGTTTTTATCTAGTATATTTCAGATAAGTTCAACAAATGGAGTGGCGTGGACAAGAGGATGTGGAACCCCTGCAAGATGCTAAGAACAAAGGATTGGCAAAAGCTCAAGACTCTACATTTTCATTTTAGTGATCCAAGATCACATTGAGTCATTAGGAAAGCCAATACTATTAAAAGGGGATGAGTTGTTACTTAATGGCTTGCTTGCTCAAAGTGCTTAGTGATATGCTCGAAAGCCCTCAACAACTTTCTCATATCCACTTATGTCCCAAACCAAAATTCAAACTCGGCCCTACGGATATGATCTATCCGGCACCACCGAGTTCACTTGACATAGCCAGTGCGAGAAACCCTAATCAGTTTAGTCTCACCGATGGGATGTCGGTCTCACCGAGATGGGCTTGCAAACTCTCTGGTTCCTGTTTCAATAATTTCGGTCTTACCGAGATTTGTAATCGGTCTCACCGAGTTTTCTTGACCAACTCTCTGGTTAGCTCATTACCAAAATAGGTCCCACCGAGTTTGTGTAATCGGTCAAACCGAGATGAGGTTTTACCCTAACCCTAGCACATCAGTCCTGCCGAGTTGATCATATAGGTCCCACCGAAAATCCTAACGTTCACATTTTGAACTAAATCGGTCTGACCGAGTTTTCTGATTCGGTCCCATCGAGTTTGGTAAATTGTGTGTAACGGCTAGTTTCATGATCATTAGTAAGGAGAGCCATCAGAACGTGCCTACACTTCCAACATTCATTTTTTGAGAGAGAACCACCTACTCATGTGTTGAGACCAAGATAGTCCATTCCAACCACAAGAATCTTGATCTCTAGCCTTCCCCAAGTTGCTTTCCACTCAAATCTTCTTTCCACCAAATACAAATCAGTGAGAGAGAGTCGAATGTTGGGGAGACTATCATTTGAAGCACAAGAGCAAGGAGTTCATCATCAACCCACCATCTATTACATTTTGGAGAGTGGTGTCTCCTAGATTGGTTAGGTGTCACATGGGAGCCTCCGACAAGATTGTGGAGTTGAACCAAGGAGTTTGTAAGGGCAAGGAGATCGCCTACCTCATGAAGATTTTCCCTACTGAGGCAAGTCCTTCATGGGCGATGGCCATGGTGGGATAGACAAGGTTGCTTCTTCGTGGACCTTCGTGGGTGGACTAAGTTGACAAAGCCTTTCGTACACGTAAACCTAGTAGACCCACAGGTCAGCCTCCAAATCTGTCCCAAAGAGCATACAGCCTGAAATTTCTTGCCAGATTCAAATTTATCTAATAACTAAACATACCTTAATTTAAATCCAATGAAATTTTACCCGCACAAAAAACTGAAATTTAAAATATCAATATCCGGAAGAAAAAAGTATTGTGGAACTTCTGTTTGCTATATTTTCTCATTTTACATCCCATTTATTATTACTTATATCCCATTTCTTATTACTTATAGCCCATTTTCCGGGCAAAATGCATCCCTCCTCGTCTTGAAAGATTTCCAGCCCAAGAGGGTGTAGAAAAGCAAGTAGGCCTACGTTGGTTACTCTGCAAAAAACAAAATAGCTGGGCTAGCCATTTTAAAAAAAGGAAAAAAACAAATTGGGTTGGTCATGTGCTAAACATATGATATAAAAGCCTGGGCTAGACAGGCCACAGCTCCCGCACAACCCAGTTGATACCCTTCTCCGTCCCGAAAAAACAAAATTACTGCACGCGCTACTGGGTCCCTACTGTCATCCTCACCATGTACAGTCATCTCCTTATTCCTCTCGGTTGTTGACCATGTTTACAACATTGGAGGGTGGTGCCGCGGCAAGCGAACCAAGGCGTAGGACGTTGGTGAGGCCTCGGACGGGAACGAACAGGAGCCGGGGAAGATGCGCAGAGTTTTATAGTGCGATGTGGCCACGATGCGTGCACGGCAGCACAGCCAGCCGTGGGAGGCGGGAGCAGGCGGTCCCGCCGGCACTGGTTTGGCTTTGGTGGCTGGAGCAAGAAGAGACTGAAGAAACACGACAGAAGTTGAATGTCAATCCAACAGTCAAGGTTTGCACAATCGTTTGTTGACTAAACCGACACCAAGTAGCATACTTTTTTATATATAGGAAGAAAAGAAAAACTGGTCTCGTTCGCCTGATAACATTCCCGAAACTGCGACCGTTCGATCTTGTGTGGCAACTAAAACTGCGAGGAAAATGCGTTCGTCTATCGTCCTCCTCCTAGGGAATGTTCGCCACATAAGTGACTAGCACCCTTGGTTTTCAACCGAGAGGTCTTGTGTTCGAGTCCCAGGAACTGTCAATTTTCTCCTCCTTCCTTCCTCGCAAAAAAGAAAGAAAATCAAAGACTTGAGAATGCGTACAGAACAAGCTAGTGTACCAGTAAAGAGACGTTGTTGAGTTTTAGAAAAAAGAGAGACGTGCTCCTGTAGCTGTTTCGAATCCAAACCTAGATTATGACTATATATGGTGCTATGCTACTCTGCAAGTAATGAAACTGACATATCCAACGTTCGCTTCTCCTCTTCTCTACTTACTCTGCCTAGCATCAGAAGCTCTGGCCGTAGCAACCATGTTCGCTGGCTGCTCGTCCACCTACTCTTCAGCAGGCAACAACCAGATATGTGCCAAGTCGCCACCCATACCATCGCCTGTGGGTCTCATCACACCCCGCCGTTACACGCACCGCTGCCGGTTGCTCATCGCAACCCACTGCCATTGGTGTGGTGCCACTGCTGCAAATCACGCAGAGTCATCCGTCGCGTCTCAACAACTATCCTCAACCCTGGCCGAGTATTCTACAAATGCATGAATCATGGGGTAATAATATGTTTAAGTGTTGTTCTGCTACTTCAGTTGCTGAATTTTTTAATAGTTTGGTTGATGATCTTCCAATTTGATTCGTGTAGAAAAGGGAACATTCGTGTGATTTGTATTTCTAGGAAGTTGCTGATGTGGGGGAATGCAACTACGCTGATTATTTGGTTAGCTGATAAATCCCAATACCAGCAGGTTGGGGTGTTGGACAAGTAACTGAAGGAACGACGGAAGAGGAAGATGCAGAGCAGAAGGTTAAAGATGCAGTTCCTCTGATCATGGTCAAGAAATAGCTACTGAACGGCCTTGACAGCAATGAGGACATGAAAGAGCTTGTGAAGATAATGGGGAAAATCGATGTGCTCTGTAGGATGATTGTCTCTTTATTTACAGTGTATGTAGAAGTCATTATGTATTCAGTGGCTATGACATGAGCACTTTGCTGAAACTAGTAATGAACGAAACCTGTGTAGCAGGCTGGGCGTAGTGTTGTGAACATCTAATGATTTCTATTAACGGGAATCGGGGGGCATCCCCTTTTGCTCATAAATAAATAAATAGCAGAGCCCCGTTTGGTAATAAATAAATAAATTAGCAGAGGCCCTGTCGGGTCAGCTTTGTTCCCATTCAAAGACGTCGAGCAAATTGCAGTCCAACAACAAAGTATGTCATCAAATACAGGTTTTACAGCCAAATATGAGTACAACTAAACAACAATGCCATCATGTTTTAGTCGTCATACAATCACCAAACACAAATCAACATACATAACAAGTGATGTTCTCACAGCAAAATACTGAACACCATGTTCATCAGGTTTCAGTTGTCATAGCAAATACAATTTCACATAGTAGATAAAAAAACGTCTTCTGACAGGCAAATAGGACAAAAGCAATCTAATCATTATCCGCAGCAGCAGCATCAACATCTTCGCCATGTGTATCAGTCTGAATCATGATTCCCCATAGTGTCATCTTCTTCTTCATCCTCAATGTCCTTGAACGTTGGCTTCTTCTTGACCAACTCTTGTATGTCCACAGCATGATAGGCAATCTTTTCGCCAGCGTCATTAACGTGATGGTAGATATTAGGAACATTTGTGGAATCTTGTACATTAGGAGCAGTGTAAGCATCATCTTGTTGTGCAACTTCATTAAACGAATTCCTCTGCTCAAACCTTTGCAATACTCTCCAGTCATCGCTACGTGCAAATGTGTCTTCCAAGAAAAATATATATGTTGCTTGATTTGCCAACATAAAAGACTCGTTGTTCTGGTACACCGCCTTGACATTGATGGATTTGAAATAATCATCAGCTATGGGTTTTGCGATCCTGGAAAACAGGTTATACCAACGACAGCACAACAGAACCACACATCAATGATTCTCGAAACTGGAGATATACTGCAACTCAAGAATGTATGTTATGTTAGCATACATTTCAGTTGTCTCTCTGTCGTACGTATCCGTGCTCGTGATGGCACTGTTTTGTGTCTTCCTGCCTTCGTCGCGTGCAAGGGTGTTGTAGCGCACATCTCCAACAACGCAAGATTCATAATGTCTTACCCGAGTATCAGGTCCCATTGCTAGTGCATAAAGGGCATCATCAACTGCCTGCCCATCCTCCCGCATCTTCTTAACCTATGGTTAGAAAATAGACAAGCTGGCCATCTTATGTACTCAATATATTAAAAAACGATAGTGCAATTCAAAAGCTTACATGGCTCTTGAACCATTTCGCAAATCCTGCCATAACCAGTTTGTCAATGTTTCTTGGATTTTGTGGCAGTAACTCCTTTTTGTAGATGCTGCACAACATAGTGATCGCGTCAAAAATCTAAATATATAAGAATGTGCTGCAAGTTTAGTAGATTACGATGTATAAGCTACAGTACTTAGCACTTACTTGATATAAGGTAGTATCTCAGGACTATTACTCAACACATACCAAACCATTTTGTCCAAATCTTTAGGTTTGTCCTCTTGTCGACTCTTCCCTCTAACTCAAACAGAATAATCAAAAACATTAAGCCCAGGATTGTCTTCACCCACCTCTTTGCTAAGCTGCTCAGCTGTTTCAATGTATTTTGAACAGAATGTCAACGCTTTTGTAGCAATGTAGGCCTCTGCAATGGAACCCTCGGGTCTAGCTCTATTCCTAACATAGCCCTTGAAAGTGCCTAGCCGCCTTTCAATAGGGTACATCCAGCCATACTATACTGGACCTCTAAGTAGTGCCTCATCAGGTAGATGAATAGCCCAATGCACCATCACATCAAAGAAGGCTGGAGGATATATCTTCTCAAGGTCCCATAGGATTGTTGGTATCTTGTCTCTAAGACACTCCAAAGCATCTATCCTGATATTTCTACTGCAGAGTTCCCTGAAGAATTGTCCCAACTCTGCAACTACTCTGTATAAGTCAGGGTAGCCCAATCCTATAAAGATAATAGGTAAAACCCTTTGAAGTAGGACGTGGCAGTCATGAGTTTTCAACCATTGTACCTTGTTTCCATCTGCACTGACTCTCCTTTCAGGGTTGGAAGCAAATCCATGTGGGAATCTCACACGTGACAGGACCTTGCAGAATTCTTTTCTTTTTACCTTGTCCAAGACATACACACAGCTAGTGCCATATCCCGTGGTTTACCTTCATCTTCCACCTGCAAATCCTTTCTGATACCCAGGTGTGTCAAATAAATCCTATATTTAAGGTATTGATACGTCTCCAATGTATCTATAATTTTTTATTGTTCCATGTTATTATATTATCCATCTAGGATGTTTTATATGCATTTATATGCTACTTTATATGACTTTTGGGACTAACCTACTAACCTAGAGCCCAGTGCCAGTTTCTGTTTTTTCGTTGTTTTTTAGTTTTGCGGAAAAGGAAAACCAAACGGAGTCCAATTGACCTGAAATTTGACAGAGATTACTTTTGGACCAAAAGAAGGCCACGGAGCATCGGAGATGGACCAGAGGAGTCCCGAGGCGCCCACGAGGGTGGGGGGTGTGCCCTACCCCCCTGGGCGCGCCCCCCTACCATGTGGCCGCCTCGGAGACCCCCTGACTTGTTCCCAACGCCAAAACCTCTTATATATACCCAAAATTCCAGAACATAACCTAGATCGGGAGTTCTGACACCGCAAGCCTCTGTAGCCATCAAAAACCAATCGGGACCCTGTTCCGTCACCCTGCCGGAGGGGGAGATCCATCACCGGTGGCCATCTTCATCATCCCGACGCTCTCCATGACGAGGAGGGAGTAGTTCACCCTTGGGGCTAAGGGTATGTACCAGTAGCTATGTGCTTGATCTCTCTCTCTCTCTCTCTCTCTCGTGTGTCTTGAGGTGGTACGATCTTGATGTATCGCGAGCTTTGCTATTATAGTTGGATCTTATGATGTTTCTCCCCCTCTACTCTCTTGTAACGGATTGAGTTTTCCCTTTGAAGTTATCTTATCAGATTGAGTCTTTAAGGATTTGAGAACACTTGATGTATGTCTTGCATGTGCTTATCTGTGGTGACAATGGGATATTCACGTGATCCACTTGATGTATGTTTTGGTGATCAACTTGCGTGTTCCGTGACCTCGTGAACTTATGCATAGGGGTTGGCACACATTTTCTTCTTGACTCTCCGGTAGAAACTTTGGGGCATTATTTGAAGTTCTTTCTGTTGGTTGAATAGATGAATCTGAGATTGTGTGATGCATATCGTATAATCATACTCACGGATACTTGAGGTGACATTGAAGTATCTAGGTGACATTAGGGTTTTGGTTGATTTGTGTCTTAAGGTGTTATTCTAGTACGAACTATAGGATAGATCGAACGGAAAGAATAGCTTCATGCTATTTGACTACGGAATCTTGAATAGATCGATCAGAAAGGATAACTTTGAGGTGGTTTCGTACCCTACCATAATCTCTTCGTTTGATCTCTGCTATTAGTGACTTTGGAGTGACTCTTTGTTGCATGTTGAGGGATAGTTAATGATCCAATTATGTTATTATTGTTGAGAGAACTTGCACTAGTGAAATTATGAACCCTAGGCCTTGTTTCAACGCATTGCAATACCGTTTGTGCTCACTTTTATCATTAGTTACCTTGCTGTTTTTTATATTTTCAGATTACAAAAACCTATATCTACCATCCATATTGCACTTGTATTACCATCTCTTCGCCGAACTAGTGCACCTATACAATTTACCATTATATTGCGTGTGTTGGGGACACAAGAGACTCTTTGTTCTTTGGTTGCAGGGTTGCTCGAGAGAGACCATCTTCATCCTACGCCTCCCACGGATTGATAAACCTTAGGTCATCCACTTGTGGGAAATTTTCTACTGTCCTACAAACCTCTTCACTTGGAGGCCCAACAACGTCTACAAGAAGAAGGTTGTGTAGTAGACATCGAGCTCAATTTTTGGCGCCGTTGCTGGGGAGGTGAGTGCTTGAAGGTATATCTTTAGATCTTGCAACCGAATATTTTAGTTTCTTGTTTTATCACTAGTTTAGTCTATAAAATAAAACTAAAAAATGGAATTAAGGGTGCCTCATATGCTTCATCTTAATAATGTCTTCCGTGAAAATAAGGATTCCGATAATTGTGCTCAATTGCTAGAGGAAGAATGCATTAGAATGTTTGGCACTAAATCTTTGAATGATGAGCATGATTGCAATGTTGTTAGTATGAATTCTTTGAATACCCATGATGCTAATGATATGCAAAGCCACAAGCTTGGGGATGCTATGTTTGATAAAGATGATATGTTTAGTCCCCCAAGTTTTGATGAGCAAATTTATTATGATGAAAGCATGCCTCCTATTTATGATGATTGTTGTGATGACACATATGTTATAAAGAATAAAGATAACCATGAAACTTGTCATCATGATTTTGATTTCCAATTGGATTATGCCTCACATGATAGTTATTTTGTTGAGTTTGTTCCCACTACTATTCATGAGAAGAAATTTGCTTATGTGGAGAGTAATAAAAATTCTATGCTTGTGCATCATGAAAATAGTTCTTTAAGTGATAGTTATGTTGTTGAATTCATTCGTGATGCTACTGAAAATTATTATGAGGGAGGAATATATGCTTGTAGGAATTGCAATAATATCAAGTTTCCTCTCTATGTGTTGAAAATCTTGAAGTTATGCCTGTTTTGCCTTACTATGGTAGTTGATTATTGTTCCCATAAGTTGTTTGCTCACAAAATCCCTATGCATAGGAAGTGGGTGAGTCTTAAATGTTCTAGTCATATTCTTCATGATGCTCTCTTTATGTTTCAATTCTTATCTTTTATGTGAGCATCATTGAAATCATCATGCCTAGCTAGGGGCGTTAAACGTTAGCGCTTGTTGGGAGGAAACCCAATTTTATTTTTGTTATTTGCATTTTGCTCCTGTTTACTAATAAATAATTCATCTAGCCTCTGTTTAGATGTGGTTTTATGTTTTAATTAGTGTTTGTGCCAAGTAAAACCTTTGGGAAGACTTGGGTGAAGTCTTTATGATCTTGCTGTAAAAACAGAAACTTTAGCACTCACGAGATTAGCTTCCATTGTTTACTGGAGAGTGATTTTAGGTTTATTATTTTTTCAGATGATTAATAGACAAATTACTCAGGTCCACAAATTTATTTCAGAATCTTTGGAGTTCCAGAAGTATACGTTTGATACAGATTACTACAGACTGTTCTATTTTTGACAGATTCTGTTTTCATTGTGTTGTTTGCTTATTTTGATGAATCTATGAGTAGTATCGGAGGGTATGAACCATAGAGAAGTTGGAATACAGTAGATATTACACCAATATGAATTTATAATGAGTTCACAACAGTACTTAAGTGGTGGTTTTATTTTCTTATACTAACGGAGCTTACGAGTTTTCTGTTAAGTTTTGTGTTGTGAAGTTTTCAAGTCTTGGGTTAAGATTCGACGGACTATGGAATAAGGAGTGGCAAGAGCCTAAGCTTGGGGATGCCCAAGGCACCCCAAGGTAATGTTCATGTACAACCAAGATCCTAAGCTTGGGGATGCCCCGGATGGCATCCCCTCTTTCGTCTTCGTTCATCGGTAACTTTACTTGGAGCTATATTTTTATTCCCCACATGATATGTGTTTTGCTTGGAGCGTCATTTTATTTTCTTTTTTTTCTTGCTGTTTGAATAAAATACCAAGATGTTAAATTCTTAAATGTTAGAGAGTCTTCACATAGTTGCATAATTATTCGACTACTCATTGATCTTCACTTATATCTTTCGGAGTAGTTTGTCGTTTGCTCTAGTGCTTCACTTATATCTTTTAGAGCACGACGGTAGTTTTATTTTGAAGAAATTGTTGATCTCTCATGCTTCACTTATATTATTTTGAGATTCTTTAGTACAGCATGGTAATTTGCTTTGGTTATGAATTTAGTCCTAATATGATGGGCATCTAAGAGGTAAATAATACAAACTTTCATATAAAGTGCATTGAATACTATGAGAAGTTCGATTCCTTATGATTGTTTTGAGATATGAAGATGGTGATATTAGATTCATGCTAGTTGAGTAGTTGCGTATTTGAGTGATACTTGTGTTAAAGTTTGTGATTCCCATATCATGCACGTATGGTGAACCGTTATGTCATGAAGTCGGAGCATGATTTATTTATTGGTTATCCTCCTTATGAGTGGCGGTCGGGGACGAGCGATGGTCTTTTCCTACCAATCTATCCCCCGAGGAGCATGCGCGTAGTTCTTGGTTTTTGATGACTTGTAGATTTTTGCAATAAGTATGTGAGTTCTTTATGACTAATGTTGAGTCCATGGATTATACGCACTCTCACCCTTCCATCATTGCTAGCCTCTTCGGTACCGTGCATTGCCCTTTCTCACCTTGAGAGTTGGTGCAAACTTCGCCGGTGCATCCAACCCCCATGATATGATATGCTCTATCACACATAAACCTCCTTATATCTTCCTCAAAACAGCCACCATACCTACCTATTATGGCATTTCCATAGCCATTCCGAAATATATTGCCATGCAACTTTCCACCATTCCGTTTATCATGATACACTTCATCATTGTCATATTGCCCTGCATGATCATGTAGTTGACATCGTATTTCTGGCAAAGCCACCATGAATATTTTCATACATGTCACTTGATTCATTGCCCATCCCGGCACACCGCCAGAGCATTCACATAGAGTCATATTTTGTTCTAAGTATTGAGTTGTAAGTAAATAAAAGTGTGATGATCATCATTATTAGAGCATTGTCCCAGTGAGGAAAGGATGATGGAGACTATGATTCCCCCACAAGTCGGGATGAGACTCTGGACGAAAATAAATAAATAAAAGAGGCCAAAGAAGCCCAAATAAAAAAAGAGAAAAAAGAGGCCATAAAAAAGAGAGGCCCAAAAAAACAAAAAAATGATGAGAGAAAAAGAGAGAAGGGGTAATGCTACTATCCTTTCACCACACTTGTGCTTCAAAGTAGCACCATGATCTTCATGATAGAGAATCTCCTATGTTGTGACTTTCATATACTAGTGGGAATCTATCATTATAGAACTTGGATTGTATATTCCAATGATGGGCTTCCTCAAAATGCCCTAGGTCTTCATGAGCAAGCGAGTTGGATGCACACCCACTTAGTTTCTTTTTGAGCTTTCATACACTTATAGCTCTAGTGCATCCGTTGCATGGCAATCCCTACTCACTCACATTGATATCTATTGATGGGCAACATCATAGCCCGTTGATACGCCTAGTTGATGTGAGACTATGTTCTCCCCTTTTGTCTTCTCCACAACCACCATTCTATTCCACCTTTAGTGCTATGTCCATGGATCACACTCATGTATTGCGTGAAGATTGAAAAAGTTTCAGAACATAAGAAGTATGAAACAATTGCTTGGCTTGTCATCGGGGTTGTGCATGATTTAAATATTTTGTGTGATGAAGATAGAGCATAGCCAGACTATATGATTTGTAGGGATAGCTTGCTTTGGCCATGTTATTTTGAGAAGACATGATTGCTTTGTTAGTATGCTTGAAGTATTATTGTTTTCATGTCAATATTAAACTTTTGTTTTGAATCTTATGGATATGAATATTCTTGCCACAATAAAGAAGATTATATTGATAAATATGTTAGGTAGCATTCCACATCAAAAATTCTACTTTTATCATTTACCTACTCGAGGACGAGCAAGAATGAAGCTTGGGGTTGCTTGATACGTCTCCAACGTATCTATAATTTTTATTGTTCCATGCTATTATATTATCCATCTAGTATTTTTTATATGCATTTATATGCTATTTTATATGATTTTTGGGACTAACCTATTAACCTAGAGCCCAGTGCGAGTTTTCTGTTTTTTTCGTTGTTTTTGAGTTTTGCAGAAAAGGAAAACCAAACGGAGTCCAATTGACCTGAAATTTGATGGAGATTATTTTTGGACCAGAAGAAGCCCACGGAGCATCGGACATGGACCAGAGGTGTCCCGAGGCACCCACGAGGGCGGGGGCAAGCCCTACCCCCCTGGGCGCGCCCCCCTACCTCGTGGCCGCCTCGGAGACCCCCCTGACTTGTTCCCAACGCCAAAACCTCTTATATATACCCAAACTTCCAGAACATAACCTAGATCAGGAGTTTCGCCGCTGCAAGCCTATGTAGCCACCAAAAACCAATCGGGACCCTGCCCCGGCACCCTACCGGAGGGGGGATCCATCACCGGTGGCCTTCTTCGTCATCCCGGTGCTCTCCATGACGAGGAGGGAGTAGTTCACCCTTGGGGTTGATGTGCTCTCTCTCTCTCTCTCTCTCTCTCTCTCTCTCTCGTGTTCTTGAGATGGTACGGTCTTGATGTATCGCGAGCTTTGCTATTATCGTTGGATCTTATGATGTTTCTCCCCCTCTACTCTCTTGTAATGGATTGAGTTTTCCTTTTGAAGTTACCTTATCGGATTGAGTCTTTAAGGATTTGAGAACACTTGATGTATGTCTTGCATGTGCTTATCTGTGGTGACAATGGGATATTCACGTGATCAACTTGATGTATGTTTTGGTGATCTACTTGCGAGTTCCATGGCCTCGTGACTCTCCGGTAGAAACTTTGGGGCATTCTTTGAAGTTCTTTTTGTTGGTTGAATAGATGAATCTGAGATTGTGTGATGCATATCGTATAATCATACCCACAGATACTTGAGGTGACATTGGAGTATCTAGGTGACATTAGGGTTTTGTTTTATTTGTGTCTTAAGGAGTTATTCTAGTACGAACTCTAGCATAGATCGAATGGAAAGAATAGCTTCATGCTATTTTACTACGGACTCTTGAATAGATCGATCATAAAGGATAACTTTGAGGTGGTTTCGTACCCTACCATAATCTCTTCGTTTGTTCTCCGCTATTAGTGACTTTGGAGTGACTCTTTGTTGCATGTTGAGGGATAGTTATATGATCCAATTATGTTATTATTGTTGAGAGAACTTGCACTAGTGAAAGTATGAACCCTAGGCCTTGTTTCAACGCATTGCAATACCGTTTGTGCTCACTTTTATCATTAGTTACCTTGCTGTTTTTACATTTTCAGATTACAAAAACCTATATCTACCATCCATATTGCACTTGTATTACCATCTCTTCGCCGAACTAGTGCACCTATTCAATTTAACATTGTATTGGGTGTGTTGGGGACACAAGAGACTCTTTGTTATTTGGTTGTAGGGTTGCTTGAGAGAGACCAACTTCATCCTACGCCTCCCATGTATTGATAAACCTTGAGTCATTTGTCGGCGTTCTGGGAAAGGGGGTCCCCAGACTTGCCTGCATGTGGCCTGCGGCATGGCTCAAGTGGGGCCCAAGACGCCCACTTCATCACTCAAGCTCAAGACCTCGCGAGGCCAAGATCATGGGCGAACGACAGAACCTCCTCAGAACAGCCTCGTAAGGCAGGCTCGCAAGGAGGCGGAGAGATCAAGGCAGGGTACCTCCCGAGGGTGCCCCGTGACGCAAGCCATGACGATCAAGGCCAGGCGGGCGCCAGGCGGGCGCCAGCCCGCACAGTGTCCTCATTTCCCCTTTGGTGCAAAGGAGGCAAGCACAGGCCAAGGCATCAGGCAAAGGTTACCGCATCGGTGCAACAAGACCAAGACCAGCAGAACGGCAGGATGGAGGTCATTGTGGAGCCCAGGACGGTGTCACCGTCAGAGCCTTTGGCAGCTGAAGACCAACTTTAGTCAGGATAAGTGTACTAGATGTTCCCCTTCAAAATGGTCAATTGTTGGCACCCTTCCCGCTCATTATTTGGGAAGATGCCCAGGGCCTCCCTCTATAAATAGAGCTAGCCACCACAGAGTGAGCGGGACGGAGAAGAGAGAGAATCGAGATCACACATAGAGAGAGAGAGAGAGAGAGAGAGAGAGAGGCGACTGAACTCACCCAAGCAGTTCATCGCATCAGCCCAAGAACAGCCCCTTGCGAGGCTGTCCTCCCTTTGTATTGTTCATCATCAGCCCCTGAGGCAATCCACCACATCACAAACTAGATTAGGGTATTACACCACAATGGTGGACCCAACTAGTATAAACCTCGTGTCCCTTGTGTGTTCTTCTTCCTAGTTTAGATCCCTTGCAAACTATCGACGCACGGGCTGGTAGGGGAAAGATCTCCGCGCGCACCCCAGTGTTCGAACCTCAAGGGTCTGCCGGAACCCGAAGTCCGACATTTGGCGCGCAAGGTAGGGGTGCGTTGGAATCTTTCTTCCGCTGGTCACGTGTGATCTTCCGTCGTGTCCATGGCTGACGCTCACCGAGCTCGTGCCGAGCGGCAGGCTGCTCGCGCCGCTCGAGTCGCCCAGACAGCTCCCGTCAGCGGACGCCCCCGCCTTTCCCCGTCGCCTGCCGCCAACGGCCCTGTGGGGAACGAGCAGCAGACCTGTTGGGGGGAGCTGCGCGACCTCTACCTCGCCCCTCGCACTGGGCCGGCGCCCCTGGTCATCGCAGCTCTCCTGGGCGGCTCACTGGCGCCACCTTTGAGCCGCCACGTCAAGCCGTTCACCCGCCAGATCGCCGCCACCTCCAAGTGCCAGGGAGCCCCGCCGGGCTGGGTGGCGCCCGAGGCCGATCTGCTCTTCAACTCGGACGATCACCCCTCCAACCCCGCCGGATCGGGTGTGCTCCCGATGCTGTGCACCCCCACCATCTACGAAGTGGCAGTCACAAGGACCCTCATCGACGGTGGAGCCGGCCTCAACGTGCTCTTTGTGGAGGCCTTGAGCCTCCTCCATGTGCCACCAGAGCGGCTCCAGCCCAGCAGGCATTTTTCCAGAGTCGGGGCCGGCTCCACCGCCTCATTGGAACAAATTCGCCTCCGAGTGACCTTCGGCACCCGCGACAACTTCCGCACGGAGCTGATCGACTTCGACATCGCCCCATCGGCCTCCCTACAACGCCATCTCGGCTACCCGCCTTGGCCGGTTCATGGCAGCAACTCACCCGCGACAACCTCATGAAGATGCAGGGAGTAGCGGCGTCCTTCGTGTCGGAACATCGGAGAGGCACCGCAGCGCCGAGCATGTTTTCAAAGCGGCTGCAGTGGCACGGCCCACCAGCGTTGACGCTCCCGAGCCCAAGGGGGCTGCGCCATCCAAGAAGAATCAGCTATTCACTCAAAACAAGGCGGAAACCAAGCAGGTACCAGTCAGTGAGGACGGGTCCTCTGACGCCACCTTCACCATAGGTGCAAACCTCGAACCCGAGAAGGAGGAGGCCTTGGTAAAGTTCCTGAGCGCAAACAAGAAGGTGTTCGTATGGGGGCCTGATCAGTTGGCGGGGGTCCCGAGGGGCGTGATTGAGCATCACCGCAACGTGTGCCCCAACCTGCGCCCCGTGAAGCAGAAGGCGAGGCGACAGTCCACAGAGAAACAAGCTTTTATCGTCCAGGAGACCCGCAAGCTGGAGGCAACAAGGGTTATTCGCGAGGTCCGCTACTCGGATTGGCTGGCCAACCCAGTTGTCGTGCCAAAGAAAGGGGGAAAGGAGCGTATGTGTGTCGACTTCACCAACCTCAACAAGGCCTGCCCACAGGATCCATTTCCGCTTCCTCGCATTGACCAGATCGTCGATTCCACCGCTGAGTGTGACCTGCTGTGCTTCCTGGATGCCTTCTCAGGCTATCACCAGATCAAGATGGTGGTAGAAGACGTGGAAAAAATGGCTTTCCTGACCCCGTGCGGAGTGTACTGCTATACTTGCATGCCGTTTGGGTTGCGCAACGCAGGCACGGCCTTTCAGCGGCTGATGCACATCGCCTTGGGCCGACAGCTCGGGAGGAATGCTGAGGCATACGTCGATGACATTGTGGTGAAGTCTCGGGAGGCGAAAACCCTGATACAGGACTTGGAAGAAACCTTCGTGAGCCTCGATAAAGTGGACCTGCGGCTCAACCCGGAGAAGTGCGTATTTGGAGTCCCCTCGGGCAAGCTCCTGGGTTTCCTCGTGTCCCATAGGGGCATCGAGGCCAACCCAGAAAAGGTCAAGGCAACAAGACATGAGCCCGCCAAAGACCCTCGTGAGAAATGCGAAACTCACCGGGCCCGTGGATCGCGCTTAGGACGTTTCATCTCCAAGCCGGGAGAACGAAAGCACCGCCATTCTTCAAGCCGATGAAGAAGAAGGGCCCCTTTGAATGGACTGAAGAGGCCGACAAGGCATTCCAAGAACACAAGAGGTACCTTACCAGCCCTCCTGTGATGGTCACGCCACGCCCACTTGAGCCCCTGGTGCTCTACCTCGCCGCCACACCCTACTCCGCCAGCGCAGCCCTAGTGGCGGTTCGGGAAGAGCGCCAGATCAAGGCTGCGCCATGCCCGGCCACGGCCCTGGCCGTGGCAGCACCAGACCAAGAAGGCCTCGCGAAGGTCACGGCCCCGGCAGACGGAGACCAGCCTCAGCAGGAAGATGCCCCTAGAGCCAAAGAGGTCGCGCCAGACAGCCAGGCGCTGGGGGCTCCGTCGCCTCAGGAGGCATCAGACCCTCCGGAGGGCACGGGCCTCGTCAGCACTCCTACTCTCGTCGAGCACCCGGTGTACTTCGTCAGCACGGTGCTGCGGGACGCAAGGGCGCGGTACCCCATGCCCCAAAATCTCCTCCTCGCGCTATTGGTAGCCTCGCGCAAACTGCGGCACTACTTCCAGGGTCATCCCATCAAGGCCGTCTCAGCATACCCTCTGGAGAGGGTGCTCAGGAGCCCCAACTCAGCTGGAAGAGTCGCTGAGTGGAACATCGAACTGCAAGCATTTCAGCTAGAGTTCAGCACAACCAGAGTCATCAAGGGGGCCGCATTGGTAGATTTCGTGGCAGAATTGACGGAGGCACCTGGCCTCGAAGCAGGCAAAGACCGGTCGCTTTCTCCGGGGAGCGATGCACCGGACGGCTGGGTCATGTACTTCGACGGGGCATTCTCCCGACATGGCGTGGGGGCCGGCGCAGTGCTCGTATCCCCTACTCAAGACAAGCTCTACTACGCCGTGCAGCTCTGTTTCCAGCATGGGGAAAAGGTCTCCAACAACATAGCAGAATATGAAGGCCTGATAGCCGGCCTGAGAGCCACAATCGCTTTGGGGGTAAAGCGCCTCATCATCAAGGGCGATTCACAGCTCCTCGTCAACTTCTCCAACAAGATATACGAGCCGAAGGACGAGCACATGGAAGCCTACCTCGCGGAAGTTCGCAGGATGGAGAAACAGTTCTGGGGACTGGAGCTGCAGCATGTGCCACGCGACACCAATCAAGAGGCGGATGACATCGCCAAGAGAGCGTCCAGGCGGCTGCCTCAGGAGCCTGGCTTCTTCGAGGAGTGACTCTTCAGGCTCTCAGCGGCACCGTCACTATTAAGCGCGGCGCAACCTCGGGAGGAGCTCCCCCAGCCGCCTGCCTCGGGAGCCCCGGCCTGTGGCCCGGCCTCAGGGGCACGCCTGCTCCTGGTGTTGGAACCTCAGAAGGGGTGCTGGATCACGGAGCTCAAGATCTACATGATATAGGGGATCCTGCCGGAGAAGGAGGAGGAGGCGGAGCGTGTGGCGCGGCAAGCCACGGCCTACTGTATCAGGGATGGGGAGCTTTACCGGAGGCGGCCGAATGACGTGTCCCTGCGCTGCATTCCCAGAGAGAAGGGGAAGGAATTGCTGGAAGACATACACGGCGGTGACTGTGGGCACCACTCATCATCGCGAACCCTCGTTGGCAAGGCGTTCCGCACGGGGTTCTACTGGCCCACAACGCTCAGCGACAAAGTTGAGCTGGTAAAGGCTTGCGAGGCCTGCCAATTTCATGCCAAGCAGATCCATCAGCCAGCGGGAGGTTTGCAAACTATACCCCTCTCATGGACATTCGCAGTTTGGGGGCTGGACATTCTGGGCCCGTTCCCTCGGGCGCCAGGGGGCTACCGCTACCTCTACGTCGCCGTGGACAAATTCACCAAGTGGGCTGAGGTAGAAGCTGTCCGCACCATCCCAGCAGGCTCTGTGATCAAGTTCATCAGGGGCCTCGTGAGCCGGTTTGGGGTGCCTAACCGCATCATCACCGACAACGGTTCGCAGTTCACCAGCAATCTCTTCAGAACGTACTGTGCTAACCTTGGAACACAGATATACTACGCCTCGGTGGCGCACCCTTGGAGCAACGGCCAGGCCGAGCGAGCCAACACGAGGTCCTGAAGGGCCTCAAAACCAGGACCTTCAAGAAGAAGCTTGAGGCTTGCGGCAGGGGCTTGCACGACGAGCTGCGGTCTGTGTTGTGGTCCATCCGCACGACCGCGGCCAAGCCAACTGGCAAGACCCCGTTCTTCCTCGTCTACGGAGCAGAAGCCGTCAACCCTCACGAGGTCAGGCGTCGCTCCGCATGGGTCCTGGCGTTCAACGAAGCGCAGCAGGACGCCATGCGGGGAACGGATCTCGTGCTGGGGGAGGAACATCGTCAAGAGGCCGCGCTGCGAGCGGCAAGGTATCAACATGCCTGCGGCGATACCACTGCCGCAACATCCGCCCCAAGACTCTGGAGGTAGGGGACCTCGTGCTCAGTCAAGTCCTCTCCAGGGAAGGGTTGCATAAGCTCTCTCCCATGTGGGAGGGCCCGTTCAAAGTTATTCATGTTTCTAGGCCTGGCTCCGCGCGCTTGGAGACCCAGGAGGGGGTGCCCATCTCGAACGCGTGGAACACCAGCATCTCCGGAAGTTCTACCCTTGAAGAAAGGCCCGGAGCTCGTGAAGAAGGCAAACGCCTATGAAGCTTATTTTCCCAGAAAGGCCCGAGCTCATGAAGAAGGCAAACGCTGTGAAGCTTATTTTCCCAGAAAGGCCCGGAGCTCGTGAAGAAGGCAAACGCTGTGAAGCTTATTTTCCCGAGAAAGGCCCGGAGCTCGTGAAGAAGGCAAACGCTCGTGAAGATCGCTTTCCGAGAAAGGCCCGAGCTCGTGAAGAAGGCCAATGCCCGTGAAGCTCGCCACCATGACACTCTCGCAATAATGAGTTGGGGTTGTACACGCCCGAGTCTCGTGGAGCGCCGGCCTCGAGCCCTGGGCTCCCTGCCACGCTTAGTGGCAGCACTTAGTCTGCTTGGTGAGAAGACGTCGAAGACTAGATTAGGTGCCGGACGCGGCTTTTTCATTTGCTTTCTGCAGTTGGCTTGTTCATTCCTATTTGAAGTTTCATTGAAGTTGTTCCCATCTTTGGTTTGTGACTCTTTGTCTTTTTCGCTCTTCTGCCTCGATTTCTCTCGCGCAAGTCTCGCGAGGGAGCTGCGCGGGCACCCTCACGAGTGTTTTCTGCCCTTCTCGTTTGAGGCTGTCCTATCCGGGTCCACTACGGGAGCACCCCTCCCAGTCCATGCCCCACGGGCATCACGACGCGAACACAGGACCTGGGTCGGTCGCCCCCACAACCGAGGCCGGAAGCTACCCCCTCCTGACTAATCCTTGCAGGACATGAAGCGTTCGACGAGGCCTCGGCCTCGAGAAGTGAAGACCGCGACAGGCCCCCCCGAGCTAAGTAATTTCTACGCGCGGGCATGAGGCACAAAAGCATAGCACAGAAACAGCGGAAACATCATGATAATTAATAGCAACAGTTCAGCACGCCCCCACGGGGCCCTACTCTACTATCTCTTTGCGCAGGAGAAGGAGAAAAACAAAATAGGCATGACTCGCTCGGCACCAACTCGCGGCGAAGGCGCGACGGCAGGCTGACCCGCTACCTCCCTCCAGGCGGGCGCGACGGCACGGGGGCTGGTCGCAGCCACCGCTGGAGGAGATGTTGTCCGAAGGGGAGCCGCCGAAGCTCGACGAGCCCCGAGCGTCGCCGACCACGCGCGCGCTGTCATCTTCATCCCGATCATCACCGAGGCTGGGTCCACGGCCACGGTCATCGTCTTCGCGGCAGCACCCGGCACGGCGGCCGTCTTCTCCGAACACCCTCACGTAGAGGGTGGCATCGCCGTCGAACTTGAAGTGCAGGGTGCACCGCCGGCTTAGGCCATGCGCGCGGGCAAACGTTTGCCAGCCGCGGGTCAGGGCCACACTCCCGGCGGCGGAGACCTCAAGCGAAGCCCAGGAGGCCCGGCTGCAACAACCGTCCGCCTGAAGCCAGAGGCCGCCCGGGGCGCCGGGCGGAATTTCACCTAAAAGGAAGCGGGCGAGTTGGAGCCAGGTGCTGGTTGGCTCCACCGACCACACGACGAACTCCGGCAGCACCTCCGCCGAGTGGAAGCGCGGTCTAGGAGGCCGCGCGGTCGCAGCGCGCCCCCCATCGACAACCTGGCGCCCGTCGCCGTGAAGGAGATCGCCTCCACGGCCGCGGGAAGCCGCCACTGGAGCCGCAGGATGCTTGTGAGGACGGCCTCGACCGCGCTTGGCCGGGAGAGTCAGGCCCTACCTGGCGGGCCTTTCCCTTCTCCGCGACCGAGAACCTCTTCGACGGAGCCATGGAGAGAAAAGGGCAGCAAGAGGAGATGGACTGGAAGGGCTTGCGCCGTTCCGTACTAATAGCCGGAGGAGGCCAACCGTCGGCCTCCACGACCCCAGGTAATGATGACCCATTTCTGCATGCAGGGACTTGTCAAGTCATGCGGTTGCCGAGGCGTTGTGGGGAAGTGGAGACGCCCACGACCAACCGATCGCCACGCGGCGCCCAAGGCCGTAGGCTGTTGGGACCATGGCGCTCACACTTGCCCTTCGCTTCTCTCGCTAAGCCAAGTCCGGTGCGCCTTTGGGCCTGGGCTATCTGTCGGCGTTCGGGAACGGGGTCCCAGACTTGCTCGCTCAAGGCCTGCGGCATGGCTCAAGTGGGGCCCAAAGACGCCCAGCTTCATCACTCAAGCTCAAGACCTCGCGAGGGGCCAAGATTGCTGGGCGAACGACAGAACCTCCTCGAACAGCCTCGTCGAGGCAGGCTCGCGAGGAGGCGGAGAGATCAAGCGTGGTACCTCTCGAGGGTGCCCGTGGACGCAAGCCATGACGATCAAGGCCAGGCGGGCGCCAACCCGCCCAGTGTCCTCATTTCCCCTTTGGTGCAAAGGAGGCAAGCACAGGCCAAGGCATCAGGCAAAGGTTACTGCTTCGGTGCAACAAGACCAAGACCAGCAGAATGACAGGATGGAGGTCATTGTGGAGCCCAGGATGGCGTCACCGTCAGAGCCTTTGGCAGCCGAAGACCAACTTTAGTCAGGATAAGTGTACTAGATGTTCCCCTTCAAAATGGCCAATTGTTGGCGCCCTTCCCGCTCATTATTTGGGAAGAGGCCCAGGGCCTCCCTCTATAAATAGAGCTAGCCACCACAGAGTGAGCGGGACGGAGAAGAGAGAGAGAATCGAGATCACGACAGAGAGAGAGAGAGAGAGAGAGAGAGAGAGAGAGAGAGAGGCAACTAAACTCACCCAAGCAGTTCATCGCATCCGCCCAAGAACAGCCCCTCGCGAGGCTGTTCTCCCTTTGTATTGTTCATCATCAGCCCCTGAGGCAATCCATCACACCACAAACTAGAGTAGGGTATTACACCATAATGGTGGCCCGAACTAGTATAAACCTCGTGTCCCTTGTGTGTTCTTCTTCCTAGTTTAGATCCCTTGCAAACTATCGACGCACGGGCTAGTAGGGGAAAGATCTCCGCGCGCACCCTATTGTTCGAACCTCAAGGGTCTGCCGGAACCCGAAATCTGACATCATCCACTTGAGGGAAATTTGCTACTGTCCTACAAACCTCTGCACTTGGAGGCCCAACAACGTCTACAACAAGAATGTTGTGTAGTAGACATCAGGTATCTTTCGTCTTGCCTTCATTATTAAGAATTGTGCCGATAATGCTGTCACATATATTTTTCTCGACATGCATCACATCAAGATTATGCCGCAGATCCAAATCTTTCCAATACTCCAAGTCCCATAACCGGACCTCGGGTAAACAGAATCTCCTCCGCCTGCCATGCTTCCTTTTCCCGCTACCATTACCGTGATGGTTTCACGTGTAATATGTCTGACCTTCTCTAATTCCACTTGCAACTCATCGGCGGTGAGCCTCTTTGGCGCATCATGGTTTTCATGCTTTGCATTGAACACATGTCTTAGGTATTTTGTAGGAGGCGCCTTGTCCTTGGCAAGGAAACGGCGGTGTCCAATGTAACAGATCTTGCTAAGTATTGTGTATGATAGTGGATTCCTCTCACGACGAACACATGCATTGTAACCATGTGTCGTTCGCCCTGACATAGTGCCCAAAGCCGAATAATCATGGATGCACCAAATTATAACAGCACGCAGAAAGAAATCAGCTGGTGTGCTGCTATATAGGTCTCAAGTGAGAACACCCCTCCACAGCTGTTGAAGTTCCTCCACAAGAGGCTCCATGAATAAATCAAAATCGTTTCCAGGACTTTTTGGACCTAGGATGAGCAAGGCAATCGTGTAGTTTGATTCTTTGGTGCAGACATTTTGAGGTGTGTTGTAAGGGATAACAAGCACTAGCCACATGCTATATGTGGCGCTCTCGTGGCCAAATGGGTTAAATCCATCTGAAACTAAGCCAAGTCTAATGTTTCTCGGGTCAACAGCAAACTTTTTGTGTTTCTGATTGAAGCTGCTTTTCCACTCACTACCATGAGATGGATGGCTCATTATATTCTGATCTCTGTACTCCTGGTTCCTAGAATGCCACACTGCATCCTCTCTTGTTTCAACATCATGAAACAACCTCTACAATCTTGGTATAATTGGAAAATATCTCAGAACATTATGAGGAATCCTCTTCACAGCATAGCCATCTTTCTGTCTTGATGATTTGCATTTCGGGCATTCACTTAAAATGGCACAATCCTTCCGGAATAGAGCACAATTATTCTTACAAAACTGGATTATATCATATCCAATTCCAACTACACGAAGGAAATTCTTCATTTTACTGTAGGTGTGTGGCTGCTCAAATGCATCTGGGAAAGATTTGCGGAAAGCGGCCAACATCGCATCGAATGATTTGTTGGTCATCCACTTACATGTCTTCACCTGAAGAAAGGTGACCATAGCTGAGAATACTGACATCTTATTTCCTGGGGTGACATCCATGTTGCATTGTTCCAACATTTGGGCCAACCATTTTTTCTACAGGTGAAAGTTCACGAAATGCATGAGCATTTCGTAGCATTGCTTCAATGTTGGTCAAACTCACTGGCTCCGCCACCACCACCTCCTCCTCCTCGTCTTCCACCTGAGCATCAGGAAGATCAAGATGGTGATCTGCTGCTTCCACGTAGTCAGTAACATTGACGTTCACGGCTTCACCATGATGAACCCACCTTGTATATGTGACCGACATCCCATACAAGTGCAGATGATTTTGCATAGTTTGCTGGGGTCTTGTAACTGAATTCATACAACTGCTACACGGGCAGAGCACATCTAATGTCCAAATATCTTGCCATAGCTTTAGTACTGTCCATCTGCTAGACATACAAATTAGTTCTTCTACTTGATATTACAGGAAAAACATATATGTTTTTTTATGAAGTCCAGAAATAAATACCTAGGTCGATGTCTAAAGCTATGGCAAGATATTTGGACGGGAAGATCTAAGTAACGAAATATATGTAAAGCTAATTCAGCAAACAGATTTGAGTGCTAAATTATGGCAGGTTCTTTCAGCAGTCAATGAGGCCGAGCACACAGCCATCTAACTATCGAAGGCCATCGCAGCAACAAAGATCGAGTATAAAACGGTGTAGAGCTATTTCACCTAAGAGATTGGCTACTAGACCATGGCAATCTACATCACAATAAATATATGGCAGGCTATTTTAGCAACTAATCGGGCTTGGCATGCCATCTGAGCTAAGCAGATTGAGTGCAGAACAGGGCAAGGAAGCGTCTTAAGTAGAGCATATTGACTGTAAACTACTTCGGCAAATAGTGAGATTAACAACGTCTATCAGCTAACATTCAACGCTACACTGACATGCACGGGGCCTCAGTCTAGAATGCGTGTACCGGCGGAGAAACTGACCGACGTGCGTCTCCACACGAACGTCGCCACCGGTGGCGGTGCTGACCACCGTGCGCCTCCATAAGAACGTCGCCAGCGGTGGCGGCGCGACTAGAGGACGGCAGTCTATGAGAGCGTACTGTGGGAGTGAGAGGATCGCCGTGCATCCCCTCGATGAACCGCGGCGCCGACGTATCGGCGCGATGGGGTGGGCGGCTTTGGCAGAGCGAATGGAGTGGAGGGGGACAGGGGAGGGGGTTTGGGGAATATTATTGACTAGTTGGCCGAAGGGCGGTTGAATTTGGGATTTGGTTTTGGGGGGGGGGGGGATTTTCGCGCGGTGGGTGGGGGGAGTTTGGCGGATGGTCGGTTTCCCTAAGTGCAGTCCCACGTGTCAGTGAAAAGGCAAGCCAAAGCGCGTTTCGTTTGCGTGAGCCGTGTGCAGGACCGAACGTGTGTGCGGTGCAATGCGACTGCGACAGGGGTGCTGTGAGTGTACCACCTTTTTTCCTTTTTAAACTAGGTGCTTCGCCCCCTCAAAAAAACTTGGTGCTTCACGCGATCCATCGATACTACTGGTAGTAATCCGGTAATCCTGACTAAAATGGCGCGGCCGGGTCTTTTCCCGCGCGATATGCTGGGAGGTTGGCTTAGTTGGGTTTTTGAGGATGAGTAATGCTACACCTACGTAATTCTAGTTACGTAATTAACATAATGTGAAATGTGTGAGATATTGATTGTAGATTGGGGGGAGGGAGGGGCCCACCACCATGAAAATCAGGGAGGAGAGAGAGAGGCAATTTACGTTAACCCTTTCGTAGGTTCCCGTAGATGTAGAGAGATGTGAAATGTGTGAATGTGTAGTGGACGTACTATTGGAGTGCCTAAGATAAATTTTGTATGTAGACCCTATGTGTTTATTTACTTCGCATGTTAGCTTTGTCTCGGTTCAATAAAAAGCAGAGTTGGTGATGATGGTGTGCCTGCCATCCTGCAATATAGGCCGTCCGATCTATATCTAACGGATAGGAAGGAAACTATGACAATTTACCCGCACTCCTCTCCACATTTGCAGATAAGGCGTTCCCTCGTTCATCCTTTTCTCCCACAATATCTTGATTTTCCGTGCTATGCACGGGCATATTGCTAGTGCTCCTACAATATAATATATTATTGTGAAAGTTCATATGCACCGGCCGAGAATAATGCAAACACGGCAGATTTTCATTACATATCGAACTTTTATAGTCCAAAAAAATAGAAGAAACCCGACCCTAAACCTATTCTATGGCGGCGACCGATGTCCTCCATCTGCAATCTCCATGTACATGGGCGGGGTTCAAGACCCATGAAGTGAAGGTGCGGTCTCCGACGAGGAAGAGTAGAACACGAGAGACAGACCAGCCAGTTGGCACACCATGCCCTGCTGCCTCCCATGCCCTACTCATCCTCGGAGGAGTCCCCGACCTCGGCGGTGCCAACTGTTGGACGACAGCAAGTGGGATGCGTGGCGGACGCTGCTCCCGTCGTCGGCCGCCAGCGTAGCTACTGTTTGTGCGGTTGCGTCCGCAGGCTACGCCGCTATTGCGTCGCGAGCGGCGACTTGAGCGAGAGCGGCGACCTCGAGCTTGATCCCCGAAGACAAGCTCTCTCGCAGAGCGTTCGCGCTCGTGGTCATGGCGGATGTGGTGCTAGGTAGCAGGACGATGCGCTATGGTGTGGAGGTTAGCTAGGCATTGCCGCTTCAAGTAGCGCATTCCGGTGAGGCCAAGCATCCGGGTGCATCATTAAGTCACCGGAGTTGGTTCCTCGGGCACTGAGCCTCTTAACGACGACATGCGGACGGACGGCATGAATGCGGGCAGCTGGCGCCGGCTGGGAACGCATCGTGCGACGGCGCAAGCGACGGGGTTTTTGGTGTGCGAGGGTAGTCAGCTGCGGTTGTGGCAACGTTGGAGATGCCCTTTGCTCACATGTGATCCCCACATGTCATTGAAAAAGCAAGACGACCCGGCATGGTCTCAGGTCGTGCGGATGCAGTTGGCCGCGCTACACCACTCTGCGGACGCGTCGCAGCGCGCGCGCACTTCGGCACCCCGTGCATCCTCGACGAGCCGGGTGTTGATCTACTGGTCGTGCCACAGCACTAACGCCACCGTCGTCACACTAAAACCGACCGTGTCCAGCGACGATGAGCGTGTCGCTCACCACGATCGTCATGTCCAGAGGTTGTGCTGTAGTTGTGCCACATTGCTGGCCCCCACGACCCACATGAATGGTTGCCAGTGGCGAGGAGGTTGTGGGCCAGCTCCTCCATTGGACTAGTCTGCGCCATGTTGTCCCGACAGGTGTGCCCCACATGTCGGTTTCCCTGTTTTCCCGGCCATATTCGATCGTTAGTGCTCCGCGTTGCGCATTAGGTGCAGAACATCTGGTTTTTGTGCCCTGGTTCAAATGTGGTATAGTACCAAGCTGTTACCCTAGCCCGAAGTGTGGTGGTTTTGGGTATGGTACCACCCTTTTCCTTTTAAAGTAGTGAAGCATAACACTTGATTAAGTAGCCAGATGGTGTGCTAAATGTAGGTGTCCGACTGTTTGGAAGAATAATTGAGGTGTGCCCGGTCCGTGCCCGCATTTAGGGGTCCAACTTACCATGTTCCGGCAGTAGTAACTATACTAGTCCCTGGTTACTCCCTCTGTTTTTTATTTACTCTGTATTTTAGCTTTGCTCAAAGTCAAACTTTGTAAACTTTGAAAAAGTTAATAGACAGAAATAATAACATATACAATAACAAATAAATACCATTAGATTCATTATTGAATATACTTTCACATCATATAGATTTGCTATTGTAAATGTTCATATTTCTACTCTTACTAGTAAGATGCCTGCATGCTGTAACGTAACATCAAGATGCATTTGTATGACTAGTTTATCTTAAGTAGATAAAAGGATGAACGAGGGAAGGCCTTATTTGCAAATGTCGAGAGGTGTCTGGGTACGTTTTTGTAAAATTGCCATAGTTTCCTTCCTATCCGTTAGATATAAATCGGACAGCCTATATTGCAGGATGGCAGGCATATCATGATCACCAACTCTGTTTTTTATATGAGTTCGTCCGATTTATATCTGACGGATAGGAAGGAAACTATGGCAATTTTGCAAAAAGAGGCCCACACCCCTCTCATATTTGCAAATAAGTCCTTCCCTCATTCATCCTTTTCTCCCACAAGATAAACACCTCATACAAATGCATCTTGATGTTCTGTGCAACGCACGGGCATCTTGCTAGTGTAGATAAAAACCAGAGTTGGTGATGATGGAGTGCCTAAGATAAATTTTGTATGTAGACCCTATGTGTTTATTTACTTCGCATGTTAGCTTTGTCTCGGTTCAATAAAAAGCAGAGTTGGTGATGATGGTGTGCCTGCCATCATGCAATATAGGCCGTCCGACCTATATCTAACGGATAGGAAGGAAAGTATGACAATATACCTGCACTCCTCTCCCCATTTGCAGATAAGGCCTTCCCTCATTCATCCTTTTATCCCACAAGATCTTGATGTTCCGTGCAACGGACGGGCATCTTGCTAGTTTTCTATAATTTTGGTCAAAATTTATGAAGTTTGACTTCAATCAAACCTAATATGTAGAGTAAATAAAAACAGAGGGAGTATCTTACTCCGTGACCAAGACGGAAGGGAAAACGAGACAACTTATTGTTTATTTGAGTCGTTCAAGTATAATCATGTGGCGATGCTTATTTCTCATTCCTCTCCAACCCTCTTCTCCATCGATCATGACGCCCTCCGGTCGAGTCCATCCTCCCGCATGACTCATTTGAACATTCCGCTGAGTATCATTCGCATGTGGGCCTAGACCATGCTTGTATTTCCAATGTTGTAATTTGTCCGACATGCATACAAACAAACGGTTCGTTTAAAGTTTCACTTTGCCTCCACTACGTGTCGCTTCCCGTCTAAGTTTTGACATCCCATTCAGTTCATGCCCCGACACATCTCGACGAGATCGATTGATGCTGAGAGATCAATTGCGTGTCGTGCAAGGAGATAAAGGTTTGGTCTGTTTCTATGATAGAAATGACCCGCGGGGGGTCTATGGGGATCAGAGGGAGTATATTGTACGTTCATAAGCGAAATGAACATATTGTACCCACCGTAGTATCTTTCAATCGATCTCCGAATGCCGAGATGAAATCGAGAGAGGACGAGTGGGTGCATGTGTGATACCCCAGGCGGATTCAAAATTTTGAACCGGTGATCATTGCATCTACAAATCATATATAAAGGGTATTCAATGTTCGTTTCACTTTTGAACGTACAATATACTCCCTCTAATTCTTTCTAGTTTACATATAAGTTTTATGTGTAGCCAAAGTATCTCTACTTTGATCGAACTTAGAGAAAAAAGTATCAACATTGAACAAAGCCTAATCAATATTGTTATATTCGTACGTACTCCTAGATTGGTATTCACACAGAGATGGTTTTCAATTTGTTTTCAACCACGTGAATGTGCTTGTTCTCGCGCATGCTCCTCCTACTAAGATTTCGCCACGTATAGCCAGTCCAATAGTAACTTTTTTAAGCTCTCTGTCCAATAGTACTAGTGGAGTACTGACAATATTTGTAGTAGAGTATGTCGTGCTCGTAGTACTCCCTCCTTCCATTTATATAGGGCCTAAAAGCAAGTACAATAGTGGGCTAATAGCCTGCTTACATGATACTTTTGCCTATGTGGAGGAGAGAGATGTGAAAAAGTAAGGGGAGTGAGCTCTCATGCAAGAGCCTAGCTATATACGCATTCCTAGGTAAATGCAATAAATATGAAGAAAGAGATAGAGAGGAGATGCAAAAAGTAATAATACAATAGCCAACCTTATTTTTTGCGGGAAATAGCCAACCTTATAGCCCACGCTATTGTATGAGTGCATATAGATGATGGCTATAGATGACATGGTAGTTCCGTATAGCCATCGGCTGGCTATATTATTAACCAGCTCTAATGCGTTTTTCAAATACGCCTTTGACTATTGACAAGAGTAATAGTACATGAGATGTATAATGTGAAAATTATATCATTGGAAGATCCTTTCACATACGAATTTGACCGTATGCTTTATGTATGTTGCATGTCCTATATTATTACTCTAACATTTCGTCAAACTTAGCCTCGAAAAACGTATTAGGCCCTGTATAGTAGATGGAAGGAGGGAGTAGCAGTGGAAGTAGATCCTTTGACGTAGGTATCCCTACCTTACCCTCCCTTTCGGTCACTTACTGGCGGACCCCATGCTTGCTAGGCCCCGCATGTCAGTTACTCAATGGGTTCGGCCACATCAGGGGATCCTCATCCGTAGTATACTCCCTCTATTTTTATTTACTCCGCATAAAACGGAGGGAGTAGTAGCATAAATGACGCGGGCGGGGGAGGGGGAGGGATGTCGGTTTGCTCTCAACTGTGGTCCCACAAGCGAGCGAAAACGCAAGACAAAGCGCGTTCCATTCGGTCAGCAACGTGGAGGGTCCAGCGTGCCGGGGTGCAACGCGAATGTGACAAGAGCGATGTACAGTCAAAACCGATTGACCGGTCGTCACCGGAACCACTATTCACACCAGAGCCTTTGCTGCTTGGCCTACACCAGCCACTGCACCAAAACCACGCCTCTCTCCAGCCCATTCCCCCACCTTTCGATCCCCTAGCCCACATCAAGTGTCCCCTAGTTCATCGGAAAGTCATGGTGCGCCGCAAGATCACGTACTACAAGATGCTGACACCGGAGCGCCGCGCAGAAATCGCGGCGGCGGTCGGTGCCACAGACCTCTGTTCCCAAGCTCGCTTTGCAGCAGGCCAATCCCCGAGTTATCTGGAGCCAAGCTACGAGGAGGAGGAAGCCGATCCAATGTTCATGGCGGAGGTCGCGGCGCAGAAGGCCCCCGATGGGTATGAGATGATGGACGTTGACTTCTCCAGGTCTTTCATGGTGTAGGCAGACCAGCGGTTCAACCTCGCGATACTAAAGGAGGGCTGGGAGGCAGAGGCTCAACTCGACGCGGAGCGCACGCATGCCGCTGCCATTGAGGCTCTCCCGCAGGCGGAACCGGACGTCATGGATGTGAACCGGGCGGCGGAGGCTCAACTGGACGTGGAACGCGCGGATGCCGCTGCCATCGAGGCCCTCCTGCAGGCGGAACCGGACGTCCTGTACTTGAACCGGGCGGCGGAGGCTCAAATCAACGCGGAGCGTGCGGATGCCGCTGCCATCGAGGCCCTCTTGCAGGCAGAACCGGACGTCCTGGACTTGAACCGGGCGGCGGAGGTTCAACTCGACGCGGAGCGCGCGGATGTCGCTGCCATCAAGGCCCTCCTGCAGGCAGAACCGGACATCCTGGACTTCAACCGGGCGGTGCTCTCGTCCGTGCAGAGCGCCTGCATGCTCCGCGTGAACAAGTAGCTGGAGGCCGAGGACAACCACGGTGCGGAGACACACGTCGGCAGCTACGGCTGGTTCGCGCCGGCAGCCAAAGACGACGAGGTCGTCTCGTTCCGCGAGCAGTGATAGTTTTTCTTTATGTTGTTGTTTTTAGGGATCTTTTGTTGTGTAAAAACATATATTGTTATGCAAGTTGCCTGACTTTCATCATTTGGGTTAGTCTACCATTTCAGGTGGTTGGATGAATATCCTACGTCTCCCAACCCTTCTTCCTCACCTCTTCTTCTTCCCCAACAGACCACCGCACCGGCCGTACGGATCCTCCCCAATATGCGGGTTGGATAAACATACTGTATGAATGAAAATTATGTGTCAGTGGTAGGATGGTTGAGTCTGGTTTGATCACATCCGGTAGCACGTGTCAGTGAGGGTGCTTTCCCTTGGTTGGGTTTGCGGCATGCAAGAGCGACTGTGTGAGGGTGCGGTGCGACTGTGGCGTGCTGGAGCGACTGTGTGAGGGTGCGGTGTGACCGCGACAGCCGTGCACAAGTGTACCTCCTTTTCATTTTGAAAACTTTAGGCAAGCTTGGCAAAAATGTGTGGCGAACTATGGCAATGCAAGGCCTAGACCCAAACTGGATACAAGTACGTACGTAATAGGAGTACTAGTGTTAAAAAAGAAAGGCGGGTTTTTCCTTCGTGGGATTAATCGATACAAATCCTCGTTTGACGTGTCAATTAATGCGTATTTTTTCTCCAAAGCCCAAAGAGCTAACCGTCTCACTCCTCATCGCTTGATTAATGCAGCGCCATGCAAACCAACCTTCTCACTTCCGCATGCATGCAAGGGTATATTAATATCCTTGGTTGCTAGTACGAGGCAAACCCCATCAATTTTGCCTCGATTAATGTTAGTGGCCTTTTGCAAATTGTAATTTTGATATACTGGCCTTGTGTACAAAAAATGGAGGTGGTAACTATTTGACTTCCTTCCCCATTGCGGTGACGTCGACGATATCTCAAACGTTGTGGTTTGCTGAAGTGCGTTCGACGGAGAACACCATTGAGGGAGACCACCGTAATTCGTTCGCAAGTGCCACCTGCAAGCCGAGACAACCGCCTTATTTTCATCCAGGAAGTCCGTTGAACCAAAGGACGCATAGATGTACTAATACTACTAGTACACAATAGCGTCGTTCCAGCTTAGTGCGGTGAGGTGGTTTCTCGAAGAAGACGATGGAGAAGCGGAGTCAGCGAAGAGTGAAATGATGGTTTCTTCATCCGTTCTTCGTGATTTGACGCCTCACTACTTTGTGATTTGTGATAGAAGGGACAGGGGAGTAGACTCTGTGCTCTATACTGTACATGCATCCAAGCATGGGAGAAAGAGGAGAGACGTTGCATTTTTTATTCCTTCAATCGATCAATCAATCAGGGAGCTTCGGTTCCATCTTTTCGGCTTTGGCAGCACCGTCCACAATGGTTCCCCTCGATGCCAAAAGCTATTTTCACATTTAGCTACACATTGTGGATGCCGTTAACCGTACCACATGGTTTTGCTCCTATGTGCTATCTATACAAATCTGAATTATATTGATCTAAAAAATTATAGAATCAAGATTAGTAAAAAGGAGGTGATTTTGCCGCGCGGATGGCGGGGGAGGTTTCTTATTTTTTAGAGGACGTTGGCCTGGCAGTTTGCTAACATGCGGTCCCACGTGTCCGTGTTTTATCAAGCCGATCCGCATCCCACATGAGGCAGAACAACGGCAGAAGCAACATGTGTCCAACTTGAAGAAGATGAGGGAGAAGCAAATTCAGCAACGAGTGAAATGATTGTTGATTCATCCCTCTAACTTCTTTTTTAGCATTATTAATTCGTCCCACCAACTTAACTGCGGGAAAGGTCCAGCTTTGTGATTTGACGCATCATTGCTCATTACTACGCCGGTGCCATGACTGGGGTGCTTCACCCCTGCTGCTCTGCACTGTATTTCGGTATGGAACATGGACCCGGTAGCATGATGTCCCACATGTCGGAGAAAGGGACTAGAACATTTATGAAAGCAAGCGCCCCACTCTTACGACGGAGGAGTACACGACACGGCGGCCTAGTGAACTGTTACTTGTACTGTATAGTACTATAGTTTTGCTGTTTTGCACGATCCATCGATACAAACCCGATTAAATAGGAAAGGGCGGGATTTTTCCCGCGCGGTAGATGATACTGGCCATACATTTCAAAGGCAATTTTAATGTATGCAAACTGAATAATTAAGTAACAATATGATATCTAGTAAAACTAAAAACACATATGATTTATTGTGTTAGAGTGTAGTAGTAGTGCTGTATTGCATAGTTGTTAGATGTAACAAGCGAGAACGTGTAGATATGTAGTTTTGGAGGGCATACAGAGAGAAAAGCGTAATACGGTCACCGGACTTCAGAATACGCTCATTACGGTCACTATATACGTTTTGCGGTGATTATACGGTCACTTGCTCACCGTTCAGCATCGGATTGCACTCTGTTGACCGGCCAAATAGTCTGCGTGGCACCATGTTGACTAGTTAAATTGACTATGTTCCTTGTGGGTCCCACCTGTCAGTTCGCATAGGAAAAAGGTCAGATAAACACAAATTTATGCAGGCGCGACATGACTCCAACCCGTGCGCGGGAACCACCTGGTTGTGTATGTGTCTGTCAGGGCTTATGTGTGCGCATGCACGTGTAGGTTGAGCACTTGAGTGTGAGAGTGTGTGTTGGTCGTGTGGTGTGTGCATGCATGCGTGCGTGTGTGCGTGTGAGTGTTGCGTGCGTGCGTGGCAGTGTGTGTACGTGTGAGTGTTGCGTGCGTGCGTGGCTGCATGTGTTCGTGTGAGTGTTGCGTGCATGCAGTTCGTGTGCATGCGTGCGTGTGTGTATAATCACCACACCAGCTCCTGTGTGTTAAAATAGACGGCTCATCATACCAATACAAGGCCACCTTGTCTGCTGTGCCCGCGGTCATGACTTCGAACCACCGTCCAATATTTTTTTGTCGTTTGATTTCATTCTTACTAGCAATATGCCCGTGCGTTGCACGTAACATCAATATGCATTTGTATGACTAGTTTATCTTGTGAGAGAAAAAGGATGAACGAGGGAAGGCCTTATTTGCAAATGTGGAGAGGTGTGCGGGCACCTTTTTGCAAAATTGCCATAGTTTCCTTCCTATCTGTGAGATATATATCGGACGACCTATATTGCAGGATGGTACACCATCATCACCAACTATGTTTTTATAAGAGTGTAGAGTAGATACAAGACGACAGGTGGGCCACACGGTAGTGAGATAATGTGATGCAACACTAGAGGTGCCACGTGGAGCGTTTAACTGGTCTCTAGTCGTATCTTGAGCAAATACACAGCTGTAGGGTGAGCCCGTGACTGTATAATAACCACAAAATGTAAATGGTGACCGTAATGAGTGGATTCAGAAGTCCAATGTACGTATCGTGCTTTCGCTTCAAATACAATGATCGTCACTGTATATATCGTGAGAGAAAGATGAAACATGCGTGAATGTGTTGGGGGCATACTTTTAGAGGACCTGGAGATAGTTTGTGTGCGTACGTGAAAGGGGCGTAGAGGGGGTGTATGCAGTGGAGAGAGAGATGCTCTTCGTTTCTCTTTATTATGACTAACTTTATATATAGTATAAAAATATAAAAATTTACAGTGCAGAATAAATATCATTGTGTGCACCATGCAATGCAAATTAATGTTCATACTCCTCCATATAACTTTGTAATGTTGTATATATGTAGAAATTCTAAAATAATTATTTGGCCACACTTTATTCAAAAGGAAGGTTGTATGCGAAATAAACGTGAAGAGATGGCGTTTTAGATCAATGGGGTATGTGATGTAACATGGGGCCTAGAGAGGTATGTGTGTGTATTACATATTCGAGAGAGGCATGGATAGAAGGGCCGGCGGGGGAGGGGGCGTGGGAGATATAGCACGAGAAATGAGAGAGGTCTAGAGAGAGAGAGAGACGAATATGATGTCACGGCGAGATATTCCCTTGAGTATGTATATGCAAGGGGGGAGGGGATAGAGGCACAAGGAGAATTTGGTATGTGTGGGTGTGAGAAGATAACGAGACCTGGGGGCAGAGGGTGTGTCACCGCGTGAGGTCCGCTGGGCCGAGGTGAGGCCCTTGGGTCGGTTCCGTCCTGCGCCACATTGGTCGGCCCGTGACGCATTTAGGGAGACCCATGGATGACTAGTTGGACAAGACAAAGATAGCAGAATCGTGAAGAACTTTGTGTCCACTGACAAAGCCGGCTAGGATTTGTAACCCTAGGTCCTCTGACTAAGGTAACCCCTTATCTCTGATATTACTATGCATCCAACCTAATTTTAAGGGGCATCCTACATAATGCTCTGCTAAAATCATACTCGTCGATTAGGAAGAGAGGTGTGAGACAATGCATGAGAGATAGGCCTAAAAATAATGTGCGTACAGGAGACACGTAGGCAGGTCTACGTATATAGAAAGGGTGATGGGGATTGTGCGTGTGTACGATTGTGAGAGGAAGAGTGCTTGTGACAAGGGTTACTGAAAACAGTCGTAAATGGTTACGAGAGGGAGAGAGGGTTATATCAAGAGCATGTCTGCGAGAAAGACACCTCCGGAGAGAGTGTGTGAGCATGTGTGAGAGACCACCGATGGAGAGTGAAACTACATGTAAAAGGGTGATGTACACATTGATTAAAGATATAAATTGTATCCAAATATTAGGATGGGATCATGATATTTACAATTCACGTAAGGAATGGTCATTGATCCATCAGACATCTAGATTCAATCGAATTTGAGCATGTCTATGTTATTATTTGACATAATTGACCCACATAGTTAGTATTTTGAACTCCAGACAATGCATCAGTTTAGCAATCGAATATAATTGTGAGTATAGTTCATGTTGTGTGTGTAAAACACATTATACATACGAAAGTTACACAATGAACATTATAAATAGCTAGCTATGAACTAGCGTACATTTGAATTCAACTTAAGGTGGTTTAAAAAATTCGAATTCAACATGAAGTCCATTCAATTATTTGAAGTAGTCGTCAACCCGTGCATTCGCATGGCTAGTCAATAAGTTGTATGTATTTATTTTGTGGCATGAAAACAGAGTATGAAGGGGAAAAAGTGAAACACCCATCCATCCAGTGCAAGTCCCAAGCACATATAACGTGTCCCATTTTTATTAGTTGTATTCTAAGTGACATAAAATGATTCAAAAAATTATTTTAACACTTCCGACTTTCTTTTATTTCAATATCCTTGCTTCTATGTATATTGGATATGTGCCTGACAGACCATTTTTTAATAATTGTTTTCATTGATAAACTCATTACATAATATAGAAATTTGAAGCAAGAGAACATATGTGGCCGAAAAGAGTGATTAATTAGTTGAATTTAAGTTACAGAAAAGGATCCAAAGAATTTATTCTAACAGATTTGATTTTCTTTTATTTTCATTAACCTTGCTTCTACATATATTGGAGATGTGCCCCAACAAAACATTCCATAATGTAGAATTTTGAAGCAAGAAAATATAAGTGCCCCAAAAATGGAAGATTTATTGAAAATCAGTGTTTTGAGGCTCGTATAAACTACTTGTAGAAATATATATCACGATGATATAAATCCCTGTATACTCTAGTCGATCAATGACATTGTTTCCAATTGATGACATATGAACATGGAATTATTGTAGAAAAATCAGCTACTAATTAAAAAGACAGAATGCCAAATACTTGTCAGGCTAGTAGTTATATCCTAGACCTATGAAATATATCATTGCTCTAGTTAGTACACAACTTTTTTAGTGCTATTCCTGTAGTCATGTGGGGATCCTTCCATCCCCTTAGGATCGATGGGCCATCACCCATATATCCTCGCCATGAATGGGCTGCAGCAACAACACCCGTGAGAAATGAATATCTCCAATTTTGCCACAAGCATGAACAGAAAAAAGAGAAAATAGAGATCAACTCTAAATAGAAAAAGGAAATTCTAGATCGATCGGTAGCTAAAAATATTGGCATAAATGTTGCCATCATAATCTGGTCTCTGCGCATCAATGGATGGTTGTTATGACCGGTTTAGCTTATAACCGGAGGAGGCCCACCGGGCAGTAGTTAGGGGCTTGGCCCACTAGTTATCTTAGGTTAATTATTATGCAAGTTATCTAGGTTATAAATATAGGCTGTAAGACTCGTTTCGGAATCAAGCAATAAAGATATTTTCTATCGCTATTGTCCGGCTCCCAAAGGAGCCGGAACCCTAGCCGCCGCCAGCCCTAACCGCCGCCACCCTCCTCTTCCCTCGCGACGGCGCCGATGCGCCAGAGCGCGCGCCCTCGCCCCCAACCTCCGTTGTTCTGCCCTTATAACCTAAAGAGTAGAGCCAGTAGGAACCCTAGTCCTACCAATTTGGTAATCACAGACAAAGTTCCGATCATGTCGCTGCCACCACCACCGCCGGCGCTTTCCAGCGGCTCCACCGCGTCGATGACGACAGCACCGTCCCTCACCGCGCCGATGACGACAGCGCCGCCCCTCACCGCGCCGATGATGCCCGCCGCCGGGACAACCACGCTGGCAAGCCTCGTCTCCACCGCGGCCCCGGCCGCGCCGCCATCCCCGGTGCCCTCTACGCCACCGCCGTCCGCCATCTTCACACCGGAGATGGTCACGGCCACCCTGCGGGACCTCGTCACCGCTATCCATGGCCTCCACCTGCAGCAGCAGCAGTACGCGGTCGGGCCCTACATGCACCTGCCGACGGCGCCCGCTGCCGCCTACGGCCACCCGCCGTGGCCGCCCCAGGGCGTCTCTCGTACGGTGCCCCTCTGATGTTGTCGTTCCAGGCGGCTCCACCGGATGGCCCTCCGGCTGCCGTGGCGCCCCTCTGGCCCTTGGTGCTGACGCCGTCATCGGGCCCCTGGCCGCTCCAGTAGATGCCGCAGACGGCGGCCGCTGGAACGCTGCATCCGTTCTCCGCGCCGCCTTGCACCGGGCAGCCGCTGCTGCCGTTCCAGGCGGGACACCCCGGCGGGACCACGCCGGCCGCGGCCCCTCTGTGGTACTTGCAGCCACCCTCCCCCGCGGCCACCGACGCCCCCGCCCACTCCCCACCACCGACCTACAACCACCGGCTCCGCCCTGCCTAGCTCGGGGGCACCACCGCCGACCGGCCTCCCGCTTCATCAGGTACGGTTCCCGCCCTCCCCGTTGCCACTTCCAGCGTGGGCGGCTGGGTCTTCACCTTCACCGGTCTACACCACGGCCCCCGAATAGCCAACCCCGTTCCCACAGTTCAGGGGCCATCTGGTTCCGCCGGTCCCTACCCGGAGTACTCCGAGCCGGCTCGACACGGCGTTCCCTCCCAGGCACCGCCGCGGTTCGCCAAGATTGACTTCGCCACTAATGACGGCACGGAGGACCCCCTCAACTGGCTCAACCAGTGTGACCAGTTCTTTCGTGGGCAGCGCACACTCGCTTCAGAGCGGACCTGGCTTGCCTCTTATCACCTCCGGGGCGCGGCATAGACGTGGTACTACGCTCTCGAGTAGGTCGAGGGTGCCATGCCTACTTGGGAGCGCTTCCGCGAGCTCTGCGTCCTCCGTTTTGGGCCCCCGGTTCGCGGGAGCCGCCTGTCACAGCTCGGCCGCCTTCCCTTGACCTCTACGGTGCAGGACTTCGCCGACCGCTTCCAGGCATTGGCGTGTCATGCATCGGGTGTGACGGCGCAGCAGCGCGCCGACCTCTTTGTTGGTGGCCTCCCGGATCACATTCGCGTCGACGTGGAGCTTCGTGGCCCACAGGATCTCCAGACGGCCATGTATTATGCCCGGGCCTTCGAGGCTCGCGCCTAGGCCATGCTGCCGGCTGCCCCGGCCTGAGGAGGCCGGCAGACCAGTCGCCCGCCACCTGCACCAGGCCGGCCATCCCCGGCCACACCAGCGTCTACTACCTCAGCCCCGACGTGACCCTTTCGGCGTCTTTCTCCGGCGGAGCAGATGGAGCGGCGGCGCCAGGGCCTCTGCATTAACTGCGACGAGCCCTATACGCCGACCCATGTGTGCCCGCGCCTCTTCTACTTGGAGACGGTCGACTTCACCGAGGAGGACGCTTTAGCCGATGAGGCCGCCGCACTACCACCCCCAGCGGCGGCTGAGGGCGCACCCGCGGCTGCTCTGGCAACGGCCCTCGTGGTCTCTCTCCACGCGCTTGATACGTCTCCGTCGTATCTACTTCTCCAAACACTTTTGCCCTGATTTTGGACTCTAACTTGCATGATTTGAATGGAACTAACCCGGACTGACGCTGTTTTTAGCAGACTTTCCATGGTGTTATTTATGTACAGAAACAAAAGTTCTCGGGATGACCTGAAACTCCACGGAACATCTTTTTGGAAAATATCAAAAATACTAGAAGAAAAATCCCCGTCAGGGGGCCCACACCCTGTCCAAGAGGGTGGGCGCGCCTCCTGCGCACCCCTACCTCGTGGCCCCCGACGCCCACCGACCTCAACTCCAACTCCATATATTCACTTTCGGGAGAAACAAATCGAGAGAAGGATTCACCACGTTTTACGATCTGGCCCGCCAAGCCCTAAAACCTCTCGGGAGGCTGATCAGAGTCCGCTCGGGCTCCGGAGAGAGGGATTCGTCATTGTCGTCATCATCAACCATCCTCCATCACCAATTTCATGATGCTCACCGCCGTGCGTGAGTAATTCCATCGTAGGCTTGCTGGACAATGATGGGTTGGATGAGATCTATCATGTAATCGAGTTTGTTTTGTTAGGGTTTGATCCGTAGTATCCACTATGTTCTGAGATTGATGTTGCTATGACTTTGTTATGCTTAATGCTTGTCACTAGGGCCCGAGTGCCATGATTTCAGATCTGAACCTATTATGTTTTCATGAATATATGTGAGTTCTTGATCCTATCTTGCAAGTCTATAGTCACATACTATGTGTTATGTTCCGGCAACCCCGAAGTGACAATAATCGGGACCACACCGGGTGATGACCGTAGTTTGAGGACTTCATGTATTCACTATGTGTTAATGCTTTGGTCCGGTACTCTATTAAAAGGAGGCCTTAATATCCCTTAGTTTCCATTAGGACCCCGCTCCCACGGGAGGGTAGGACAAAAGATGCCATGCAAGTTCTTTTCAATAAGCATGTATGACTATATTCGGAATACATGCCTACATTACATTGATGAATTGGAGCTAGTTCTGTGTCACCCTATGTTATGATCATTACATGATGAACCGTGATCCGCATAATTCTCCATCACCGATCCAATGCCTACGAGCTTTTCACATATTGTTCTTCGCTTATTTACTTTTCCGTTGCTACTATTACAATCACTACAAAACCCAAAAATATTACTTTTGCTACCGTTACCGTTACTTCCATATTACTTTGCTACTAAATACTTTGCTGCAGATACTAGGTTATCCAGGTGTGGTTGAATTGATAACTCAACTGCTAATACTTGAGAATATTCTTTGGCTCCCCTTGTGTCGAATAAATAAATTTGGGTTGAATACTCTACCCTCGAAAACTGTTGCGTTCCCCTATACTTGTGGGTTATCAAGACTATTTTCTGGCGCCATTGACGGGGAGCATAGCTCTATTCTTTGAGTCACTTGGGATTTATATCTGCTGGTCACTATGAAGAACCTGAAAGACACTAAGACAACAATTTATCCCTCAACTACGAGGGGAGGTAAGGAACTGCCATCTAGTTCTACACTTGATTCACCTTCTGTTTTGAGTAAGCTTGTGACGCCTAAACCTGCTTCTGCTATTCATTCTGATATGTCGCATGTTATTGATGATGCCACTTCTGCTATGCATGATACTTATGATAAAACTACTACTATGCTTGATACTACTGTGCCACTTGGTGAATTTCTTGATGAACAACTTGCTAGGGTTAGAGAGAATAAAATTATTGAAACTGATAACATTGATGAAAGTGATGATGAAGACTCTCCCCCTAATAAATATGAATCGCCTATTGTTCCTGAGAGTTATGTTTTGGAAAAAGAAGCTACTATAGCTATTTTAGCTTGCAAAGATAGATACGAGCTCAAGAGGTTATTAGCTAAATGGAAGCAACAATCTCTTAATGCTAGAATCAAACCTGACCCTGCTTTTGCTACTTCACCTATCTGTGTTACTGATAAGGATTATGAATTTTCTGTTGATCCTGATATAATTACTTTGGTTGAATCTGATCCTTTTCATGGCTATGAATCTGAAACTGTCGTGGCACATCTTACTAAATTAAATGATATAGCCACCCTGTTCACTAATGATGAGAAATCTCGCTACCTTTATATCCTTAAAATATTTCCGTTCTCATTAAAGGGTGATGCTAAGATATGGTTTAATTCTCTTGATCCTGGTTGTGTGCGTAGTCCCCAGGATATGATTTATTACTTCTCTGCTAAATATTTCCCTGCTCATAAGAAACAAGCTGATTTAAGGGAAAAATATAATTTTGTGCAAATTGAAAAAGAGGAGTCTCCCACAAGCTTGGGGGAGGCTTCTCCAGTTACTTAATGCTTTGTCTGATTAAGAAAAATGAAATACTTGATATCTTTTATAATGGACTAACCGATGCTTCCAGAGATTACCTGAATAGTTGTATTGGTTCTGTTTTCAGGGAAAGAACACCGGATGAAGCTGAAATTCTATTGAATAATATGTTGACCAATGAAAATAATTGGACACTTCCTGAGCCAGCTCCTGAGCCAATCCCTGAGCCTATTCCTAAACCAACTCCGAAGAGAGGTGTTCTATTTCTCATCTGAAGATATGCAAGAGGCAAAGAAATCTATGAAAGAAAAGGGTATTAAAGTTGAAGATGTTAAGAATTTACCTCCTATTGAAGAAATACATGGTCTTAATTTACCGCCTGTTGAAGAAACATATGATCCTAATCCTTCACCTATTGAAGAAACACATGGTCTTGATAACCCGTCACGGGTAGTAAAGGTAAATTCTCTCTATAGATTTGATGAAGGTGATATTCCTCACTATAAGTCTGCTAGACAATGCTTAGAAGAGTTTGATAATTTTATTGTCAAACAAGAAAACTTCAATGCTTATTTTGGTAGACAATTGAAATACAATTCCGATATGCTTGAACACTTGAGTAATTACATGGCCAATGTTAAAGGTGAACTTAAACTCATTAGTAAACATGCTTCTATGGTTACCACTCAAGTAGAACATGTACTTAAAGCTCAGAATGATTTGCTCAATGAATTAAATAATAAGAATAATGACTATGCTCTTAGAGTGACTACTAGAACTGGTAAGATGACTCAGGAACCTTTGTATCCTGAAGGCCACCCTAGGAGAATTGAACAAGATTCTCAGAGAAATAATATTGATGCACCTATTTCTTCTAAAATGAAGAAAAAGAAAAATGATAGGACTTTGCATGCTTCTAGTACCTAAGAATCCAAATGATATATCTATTTCCGATGCTGAAACACAATCTGGTAATGAACATGAACCTAAGGAAAATGTTAATGATAATGTTCATGATGATGCTCAACCTAGTAATGATAATGATGTGGAAATTGAACCTGATGTTGATCTTGATAACCCACAATCAAAGAATCAACATTATGATAAGAGAGACTTTGTTGCTAGGAAACATGGTAAAGAAAGAGAATCATGGGTTCAGAAACCCATGCCTTTTCCTCCCAAACCATCCAAGAAAAAGGATGATGAGGATTTTGAGCGCTTTGCTAAAATTATTAGACCTATCTTTTTGCGTATGCGATTAACTAATATGCTCAAAATGAATCATTATGCTAAGTACATGAAAGAAATTGTTACTAATAAAAGAAAGATACCGGAAGCTGAAATTTCCACCATGCTTGCTAATTGTACTTTTAAGGGTGGAATACCAAAAAACTTGGAGATCCAGGAGTACCTACTATACCATGCTCCATTAAAAGAAACTATGTTAAAACAGCTTTATGTGATCTTGGAGCTGGTGTTAGTGTTATGCCTCTCTCTTTATATCGTAGACTTGATTTGAATAAGTTGACACTTACTGAAATATCTTTGCAAATGGCTGATAAATCAACTGCTATACCTGTCGGTATTTGTGAGGGTGTGCCTGTTGTGGTTGCAAACGTTACTATTTTAACGGACTTTGTTATTCTTGATATTCCTGAGGACGATAGTATGTCTATTATTCTTGGAAGACCCTTTTTGAATACTGCAGGGGCTGTTATTGATTGCAACAAAGGCAATGTCACTTTTCATGTTAATGGTAATGAGCATACGGTACACTTTCCGAGGAAACAACCTCAAGTCCACAGTATAAATTCTATTGGAAAAATCCCATCGATTATTTTTGGAGGTTTTGAATTTCCTCTTCCGACTGTCAAAAAGAGATATGATATTCTTATTATTGGGGATGTGCATATCCCCGTGGAGGTAACATAGTGTTATTCGAAATTTCTCCGGTTCCATGTTATTCGGAATGAGTTTGTTAACAAGACCTGATCAACCTTGTTAGTGGATTCCTTTTGATGAGCATGAGATGGATGAAACTAGAAGGCACAACCTTCTGTACCCTCTTTCTACTTTCTGTTATTTAGTTGAAATAAAGTAAAAATAGTATTTTTCTGTCTGCTTTCTGATTTATCCGTGCAATATAAAAATACCCCGAAAATAAAAGTTCTCCAAATGCCCTGAAATTAAAATATGATTTTTTTCTGGAATATTTGAGAATATCTGGAACTGAGAACACAACAGGGGGGAGCAAGCACCTGGCCACGAGGGTCCAGGGCGCGCCCACCCCTACAGGGCGCGCCCCCCTACCTCGTGGGCCCATGGGGGCTCCCCTCCACTTATTCCTACACCCACACATTTCTTCTTCCTCCCAAAAAAATCACCATCTAGCTTAAGCACGAGTTCTAGCTCATTTTGCTGCGATTTTCGATATCCTTGCTCAAAGCACCTCTCACAAAAATTCTTGGGGGATTGTTCCTTGGTCTGTGACTCCTCCATTGGTCCAATTAGTTTTTGTTCTAGTGCTCTATTCATTGCAAATTTGTGCTGCCTAGGTGACAATGTTCTTGAGCTTGCATGTCAAATTTATATGGTTCCAAGTAGTTCTAATGCATGATGTAGTCTCTATGCACTTGAAGGAGTAGTTGCTATCAATTTTATTGAGCTTGGTTCACTTTTGTTTGAAGTTACTAAAAAATTCAGAATTTTTCAGAAGATAATGAAGAGATTTTTTAGGGGCTCATCGAGCCGAAGCTCGAAGGAAAAGCAAAATGAAGAAGCACAGAGGCCCAAATATAATCTGCCCCGCACCACGGAGGTTCGGCCGTGTGAATGGCCTTCCCATGGTTTCTTGAGAGAAGCCGGAATTTACAATTATTTTTATGAATTGGCTGAGAATGCAGGCCTCACCGACTTCCTCCGCGACCAACGCGAACAGTATCTCTTACTCACCAATACTTTTGTGCAAAACTTCTACTATTATCCTAAGGAATCACCTCCTTCGGTAGAGTTTCATTTATATGATTTGGTTAAGAAGATGCCACTAGATGAATTTTGCAAGGTTTGCAAAATACCTTTTGAGGGTAGTTTAGAGGAACCACATCGTAAAGATGTGGACGGGTTTATTGACACCATCACTGTGGGGGAAACCAGGAAGGTTTCCGATGCAAGAATCACTAGCATACATTTTCCTGTTTTACGCTACTTTGCCATATTTGCTAGTCGTTGCTTAATTGGTCGCGGAAACTGTGGAAACCTTAGTGTTTCTGATATTATCATTTTGTTCCATGGTTTATTCTGTGATAACACTGTTAGTATGGGCGGTATTCTTGCTAAACGGTTAAGTTTGAACCGTAAAAAGGGCCCCATCTTTGGAGGTATTTATGCTTCACTCCTTGCTGCACATTATAACATAACTATTAGGCACTATGAAAAAGAAGAAAAATTGCTGCCCAATGCTTATTTAGATTATAAGAGTATGATAGCGCATGACTTTATTGTTAAGAATAGGGAAGGGGATCTTAAATACAAATTATTCTTTGATAAACATCACCCTGAGACTATTACCTTGCCTGCTCCCTCCTTGTTTAACTTATCCACAGGTTTGTATCTCGTTCCGTTGGCGGCCATTTATGCCTACCGGAACCCTACACCAGCCACGGAGCCGGAACCACAATTTGAGCCTCCACGACAGTCTAACTACCAGTGGGATCCGGAGATGATTTCCAACCAGTGGCAATCAGGATCTTCTTCATCTCAGTACGACCCCGGCTACAACTATGGATATCCGCCAGGCCATCCGTGGCAATAAACCAACTTAGGCCAAAAGCCTAAGCTTGGGGGAGTACGTATTTCCCACCGACATTACATTTATGTTCACACACTCATTGCTAGATGTCGGTGCTCATACCCTTTCATTGTATTATCCATGCTAGTTTATTTTATTTTTCTTGCTTTCTTCTTGTGTGCTTGTTAAACCTTAAGAAAAACCAAAAAAATTAGTGTAGCTTCTCGCTAGTTTAATTTTCTTGCTGTAGTAGTAATAATTAAAAAGGAAAACCCAAAAATATTTCCCGTTCTTCTTTTGCTTGTTGGGAGATTTCCCGTGTAAATAGTTTTATTTATTTTCTTTTCTTTGGGGGTCGATAGGAGAAGACCATGATTAAATTGTTGAAGCGACTCTTATATGCTTAATTGTTGATTTAACCAAGAGCCCATATTGCCTTGTCTTCTCCTGTTTATTGAATGCTCGCAGATTCAAGCTTAGTCCAATGCACGTGCATTCTTATTATTATTCACATCGTTCGGTCGTGCAAGTGAAAGGCAATTATGATGATATATGATGGACTGACTCAGATGAGAAAAGCTGGTATGAACGCGACCTCTCTTGTTTTTGTAAATATGATTAGTTCATCGTTCCTAATTCAGCCTATTATGAATAAACATGTTTGCAATGACAATTAGAGATTATAGTTGCTTATGCCATGCTTAATTAGCTGGGAGTTTATAATGGTTTACCTTATGTGCCAACATGCTATTAAAATGGTTGTGATGTGGTATAGTGGGGTGGTATCCTCCTTTGAATGATTTAATTGACTCGACTTGGCACATGTTCACACATGTTGTTGAAACAAATCAACATAGCCTTCACGATATTTATGTTCATGGTGGATTATATCCTACTCATACTTGTACTCAATGTTTATTAATTTTAATGCATGTTCATGACTGTTGTCGCTCTCTAGTTGGTCGCTTCCCAGTCTTTTGATAGCCTTCACTTGTACTAAGATGAAATACTGCTTGTGCATCCAATCCCTTAAACCCCAAAGTTATTCCATATGAGTCCAATATACCTTCCTATATGCGGTATCTACCTGCCGTTCCAAGTAAATTTGTATCTGCCAAACTCTAAACCTTCAAATGAAATTCTGTTTTGTATGCTCGAATAGCTCATGTATCAACTAGGGTTGTCCGTATCTTTGTAACATCCCAAAATTTCAATTTGGCATGTTATACATAGGTCATCCATGCATATCATATTTTATTGCATTTTCGTTTGCAATCCTCGAAATCCTAAGCAACTCAAGGACCCTCGGAGAGAGTTGGGGATTTTCCGATTTTCATATTTGATTTTTATCAAATACTGAAGACGAGGATTTTTTATTTTAATTATTTTCTCTCCGGAAAATATTTCATTTTAAAATAATAAATGAGGGGAGATAATATGACTTCTCCAAAATAATTGAAATATCGGAGGAAAAATGTTAAAATAATTATTTGGTTTTTATTTGATTTGTTTTGGAATTTTATGGCCCTAGAAAAATTTGCATGTTTTAAAAATTGCATTTTAGGGGCCAAGAAAAGTTCATCCTGTTCTAAATATTTCATTTAGATGGAGAAAACTTGTTTTGGAATTTTTAGATTTTTATTTATTTTTCTAGGATTTTTCTTAGTCGGCGGAACGTTTTAAAAAAAGAGACCATACCGATCGGGCCGAAGCTCACCGAGCCAGCCCGCCCGCCCGCCACCGCCTTCCCCGCCGTGCCGCTGCCGGGCTCGGAGAGTCCGGGTCGCCGCCGCCTCCCGTCGCCCGACCCCCTCCCCAAGTCGGAGCCCCCCCAACCTATATAAGCCCCTGTAACATCCCAAATTTCCTATTTGGAATGTTTTACAATTATAGCTAAGCATCTATGCATTCTGTTTGAATTTGAGTGCCATTTGAAGTTTCAGAAGATTTTGAGTTTTGGAATTTGAATTCAAACTTTGGCAAGTGGGAATCATTTCAAAAACTATGCCTGATAAATACTTGAGCAAAAGTATGAGAGGAGTAAACATGACACTCCAAAAATATCAGAGGAAAGCAATGACAAAAGTTTTGAATTCAAACTTGAGTTTTATTTGAATTTGAAAAAATGAATTTTTATAAAGTTTGGATTTTGCCTTTGGAAATATGTTCAAATGATAGGGAATATTCCCCTGATCATTTTGATATATATATGTCTTATATAAATATTTTTATTTCTCTCTGTTTTTATTTTTTAAAAAGAATTAAAAAAAAAGAAACAGGCCTCAGGCGCCAGCCAAAGCATGCCCAACCAGCCGCTGAGGCGATCAGAAGCGCCAGCGCAGCCATGCCCACCAGCGCCACTGAGCCGCCAGCGCCAACCGACGCCCCCCTCTCGCCCGAATCGCTCGGCTCGGTCGCCTGACCGCACTGCCTCCCTCACTCTCTCGACGGTGGGCCCCACCTCCTTCAACCCCGCCCGCCACCTCGCCAGCCGCCAGCCTCCGGATCCCGACGGATCCGGATCCGATCCTCCCGATTCACCCCGCCCAAGGTGAGGCCCCACCTATAAGCCCCTCCCCGCACCCCATTCCCCCCTTGCCTCGCCGAACCCTCCTCCTCCTCACGAGCTCACCGGACTAGCCCGAACGCCACCACCGCCATTTGCCTCGCCGCCGCCCTAGCCCTCCCAGCTCACGGACTCCACCAGACGCTTCCCGAGCCCGTCTCAGACCACCGGAGCACCCGCCGACCTCCCGACCACCGGAGGCCAACACACTGCCGCCGCCGCCGCCGCCGAGCTCCGTAAGCCACGGACTCCACCCCGCCGTCCGATCTCACATCCACGGCTAGGATTAGAACACCCCCGAAGGGGTATGTTCTTTTATAAAAAAACCGGTTCGGCCCGGTTCGTTGCGGTTTATTTTAAGTAGGGTTTTTTTTTATTTAGTACCGGCCCGTTTCGTTTAAACCCTAGGGCTCATTTAGTTATATTACGCGCAGTGCGCTAGTTAGGCCCATTTAGTCGTTTTTCTTTATTTTCGTTTTTTCTGTTTTAGCAGAATAGTTCTAGATTTGAAAAATTCATATCTTTTATTCTACTTAATATTTTTAGGTGATTCTTTTTTTGTTGGTTTGCAAATTTTCTATAGTTTCTGCAGAAAATATATTTAGCTATGTTAAAATTATTTATAATTGCTTTAATTTAGTTTTAGTTAGAATAGTAAATCTGTTATAACATGAGTTAGGAAAATTATTTTATATGATTCTTTTTGTCCCAACTTTATTTTGACATTGTCTAACCGTAGGAATTAATTTGGGTATTTTAGGATTAATAAAAATTATTTTTAAGCAGAATCTTGTTAATCCTAATTAATTAACTAGCTACTGTTTTCCTATTATTTTAATTAGTAAATAAATTTATTTTTCACATGTGATTGATTATTCTAGGATAGTTTCTGTCACTTTATGGGATGAACTTTTATTTATAATAAATAAAACTTTTGTTTTATTTTTCTTAATAGAATTTGAATTAGGCCTAATAGGAGTTTCATAATAGATTTTAAATTGATTCTTTTTGCTCCTAGTTGCTTAAAGCATTCTTTTCTGTTAAGTTAACATAAACTCATGTTTAGGTTATGTTAGAAAAAAATTTGTTATGTAAAACTATTTTTAGTTGTTGCTTGAAGTAGGAAAACTTTGAGTTGGTTTTCTTTGAGTTTTCCTTTGGGTTTTGATTTGTGTGTTTGGTGTGTTATGTTACTATGATGCTATGTTAAGTGATCTTATGCTATATGCTTATTGTGATTATTGTTTGTCTCGGTAGAGTTTCCGTAGTGCGAAGCTTGCTACTACGAGTCCTTAGCTATTTTCAATACCTATGATTTTGTGCATTAGAAATTATACCACCCCACCATGCATGCAGTAGTTGAAATTTGAAGTTACAATCTTGAGTAGTATCATGTGGTAGGATGAACCAATTCCCCTTGTTACCATGACCCCGGGACGAAGTAGTTTATTTTGCTATGCTCGTAGACGGGTTTGGTTGAGTGAAATTCATAAGTAAGATGTGATAGTCAATGATGATGACAACCCCATGAACTACAATGATCAAGATGGACTTCAAATTCACTACTCGGTGGAGGATTTGTTGACGGGCACCTGGAGAACCCGGTGGTTGGCGGGATGCATGGAGAAGTGCCATGACATCTTGCGGAAAGCTTCACCCAGCCACGAAGAGACGGATGGATGCCCCATTGACCGGAAGCTTACATGCAGCCGCAAGCCATTATGGGCTCGCTGGGTCAACCCTAGTTGTGACGCTGGTGGGCGGTACTACGAGATGTAGAAGAACGGTAGGATTGGATGGGTACGGCAGTAGCGTAAGAACTCTTTGGAAGACCTGTTTCATTCGTCCCGTCTTCAAACACCATGAAGTGCGAAGACTTAAAAGGAGGAATGATTCTTGCGGGTAAAGTCGCAAACCTCTGCAGAGTTAAAGATCTAATCGATTAGCCGTGTCCCCGGTTACGGACAATTTGAGCCTCTGGAACTTGGAAGTATTCGGAAATCTCAACACTAAAACTAATAAATTAATTTGAGGGGGTTATGACTTAATAATTTGGGAATGAGACATTGGTTGGCGGAACCATCTCAATAACCACCAACAATTTTGTAGTATTTGCAAGCAAGTCCACTGTAGTAGGAGAAAATTGGCTTTTCGCAAAAATGATGAAACTTAGAGCTCCACAGCCAAAATGCATATAGTGTTAGTAATTTTATTATTGTTATTCTCTTCATGACTTGCCAGCTTATTCAAAAAGCTGACCTACACGGCTGCAACGTCTTATGTTGCGTAGATTTATTCGATCGAGAGTGAGGCTCGCCCAGCTTGGCGATTGCCCTTTGAGTCGGATGGACTCGCTATTTTTTCGCTCACGCTTCCAATTAGTAGTTTATTTCTCATGAATTGGCCTTTGGCGAATTTATTCTCTTGTAATAAAGACTCTATATGAGAATCGTAATAAATTCAGGTGTGATTGAACTTTGATTATTTCATCGATGTCTTGTGAGTACCAAAGATGATCTTGGGATGGTACAGCATACGTAGATTTGACCGATTTTGGGTCAGTTGCTACAGCCCCTCTAAACCACCACCACCACCGCCGAGTCGCGCCGCCCGCGCCTCGCCGCCACCCGCCGCCCCTCGCCGAGCCTCACTGAGCCGCCCGCCACGGACGACCTCGCCGGAGGTAGCCGCCCGCCGCCCGGTTTGTTTTGGAAACCCCTTCGGTTTTTTTAGAAAAAAAACCCTAGTTTTTTTATAGATCGATTTTATTCTCCGGTTTATTTGTTTAGCGAGCGTTCGCTCGTTCGTTCGTTCTAACGAACGTGTTCATCGTTTAGTTTCTGCTAACGAACATTCGTTCGTTTAGCCGTTCGTCGTTTTCTTTTTATCGGATTTATTTCGTGATTTTTCCGATCACGATTTCTGATCCGATGTTCGAACTAGTTTAACTTTTCGCTCGTTTATCGGAATCGAGCGATTCAAGTGCTCGGAGTTTCATCTCAAACCCTCTTTCCGAATAGCCAACTCAAACAAGTTTTGCCTCTGTAAAATTTGACCCTAGTTCAGATTAGTAAACGGATCCTGTTTCTTTCGCCGTTTGAGTTTCGTTGTTCGCTTGGTTTGATTCTTCTCGTGAACCGGAGTTCTTAAGTTGAACTCTCCGGTCAACCTCTTTCGATTGAAGTTTCGTTTGTGCTTCTTTGCTTGTTTCTTATGTATGCTGTTGTTTGTTTGCGATAGAATTCCCGGTGCTGGCGTGTTACTCTGAGTCTCTAGGATTCCCGGATCGTCAGCAAGGCAAGTAACACTTTGATCATACTCTTTTCATACCCAGTTTTTATGCATTAGTTTCAACCCTCAAACATTGCATGGTTAGGATGTCATTGATTTGTGGGTTGGGAAGTAGATGATGAGGTAGGAACCTATTGTCTTGCATTCAAACCTTGGGAGTTACTTCTACGTTATGCTTATATTGCCATGCTATGCTCGTAGACGTGGATTGGGTTTGAGTGTATCCATGACAGATGTGAGATTGTTAATTAACGGTTTACTTTAAGGTGGCAACTTTAATACACATCTGGGTGGATTGAGGCACCTGGGGAACCCAGTGTTGTCTGTTTTACTTTTTTGAAATCCCGGGGTACCCGTGTGATCTTCCTATGGACCGCCACCCAGGCTCAAAGGGAACTGAGATTATTCATGCTAGAAACTTCCGTGTGCAGCCACAAGCTATTATGGGCTCTAGCATATAGTTGAGTAAGTTATGTGAAGCTCTTGAAGAGGTAGATCAGTAGGTAGTGGGTTTTGTAGGTTTGGTATGATCTACCCGGAGTAGAGAGTTAATGTTTCTGAAAGATCGTGTCTCGGTCATCCATTTCTCAAACACCATGCGGTCACGAGAAATCAACGGAGGCGATCGAGTCTTGTGGGAAAAAGTCGCAAACCTCTGCAGAGTGTACAATCTAATCATGGTTAGCCGTGTCCCCGGTTATGGACAATTCTGAGTATCTAGTATTTGAGTATTCACATGTATCTCATCACTCTAAATTAATATTGCTGGGATGTTAAGTACCTTAATTGGGATTGAGTTGGGGTTATACCTTCTCAGTGATGTTTCAACCACCATGATAGTTAAAGTAAAACTTATTCGATTGTTGTAGGGAAAATTGGCCTTCCGCAAAATCAGAATCAGAGAGCTTTCCACCAGCCAAATATGCATGTAGTGGTAGCATTATTCTGTTATTGCTCTATTGAGTTACATTGCCAGCATATTCCATGTGCTGGCCCGTTCTCGGGCTGCAACGTATTATGTTGCAGACTTTTCAGATGAGGAGTAAGGTTCGATAGGTCGTTGCCGTGCAGCTCAGCTATGCCGTTGGAGTTGATGGACTCACTTTACCTTCCAAGCCTTCGCTGTTATCGTATTAGATGGCCTTAAGCCATATTATTGTAATAAGTTCTCTTTTGAGACATTCGATGTAATAAGTGTGTGATTGCTACTCTGTTATAAATCCTTCGAGTACTGCGTGTGTCAGCATTACCGATCCAGGGATGACACGGAAGCACAGAGACTTGACCATCTGAGGTCGGGTCGCTACAATCTTCCATGCTAGGCGGGTTATTCTCAAGAGGAGTGGACTCCGCTCCTCACTCACGAGAAAATGGCTGGTCACCGGGTTGCCCAGTCCCATGCTTTATGCAAACTAAATCAAAATAATTGCAAACAAAACTCCCCCAGGGCTGTTGCTACTTGGAGGCACTCGTTGTCTCGAGCAAGCCATGGATTGATGCTTGTTGGTTGAGGGGGAGTATAAACTTTACCATTCTGTTTGGGAACCGCCTATAATGTGTGTAGCATGGAAGATATCGCCATCTCTTGGTTGTTATGTTTACAATGAAAGTATGCCGCTCAAAATATTATTTATCTCTATTTCAAAACCGAGCTCTGGCACCTCTACAAATCCCTGCTTCACTCTGTGAAGGGCCTATCTATTTACTTTCATGTTGAGTCATCACCCTCTTATTAAAAAGCACCAGCTGGAGAGCGCAGCTGTTATTTGCATCCATTACTATTAATTTATATTGGTTATGACTATGACTGGACCTCTTTTACCATGAATTACAATGTTTAGTCACTCCTTGATCTTTAGAGGTGCTCTGCATTTATGTTTTGCGGTCTCAGAAAGGGCTAGCGAGATACCATCTTGTTATATCATATCGTGATTGTTTTGAGAAAGTGTTGTCATCCGAGATTTATTATTATTGCTCGCTAGTTGATTATGCCATTGACATGAGCAAACATGAGACCTAAAAGTTATTGTGAATGTGGTTAGTCATAATCTTTGCTGAAAACTTGAATGCTGGCTTTACATATTTACAACAACAAGAGCAAACAGAGTTTGTAAAAGTTTTTCTTTATCACTTTCAATTTATCAACTGAATTGCTTGAAGACAAGCAAAGGTTTAAGCTTGGGGGAGTTGATACGTCTCCGTCGCATCTACTTTTCCAAACACTTTTGCCCTTGTTTTGGACTCTAACTTGCATAATTTAAATGGAACTAACGCGGACTGACGTTGTTTTCAGCAGACTTTCCATGGTGTTATTTATGTGCAGAAACAAAAGTTACCGGAATGACCTGAAACTCCACGAAACATCTTTTTGGAAAATATCAAAAATACTGGAAGAAAAATCCACGGCAGGGGGCCCACACCCTGTCCACGAGGGTGGGGGGCGCGCCCCCCTACCTCGTGGTCCCACTGACGCTCCACCGACCTCAACTCCAACTCCATATATTCACTTTCGGGGAGAAAAAATCAGAGAGAATGATTCATCGCGTTTTACGATACGGAGCCGCCGCCAAGCCCTAAAACCTTTCGAGAGGGCTGATCTGGAGTCCGTTCGGGTCTCCGGAGAGGGGGATTCATTGTCGTCATCATCATCAACCATCCCCCATCACCAATTTCATGATGCTCACCGCCGTGGGTGAGTAATTCCATCGTAGGCTTGTTGGACGGTGATGGGTTGGATGAGATCTATCATGTAATCGAGTTTGTTTTGTTAGGGTTTGATCCCTAGTATCCACTATGTTCTGAGATTGATGTTGGTATGACTTTGCTATGCTTAATGCTTGTCACTAGGGCCCGAGTGCCATGATTTCAGATCTGAACCTATTATGTTTTCATGAATATATGTGAGTTCTTGATCCTATCTTGCAAGTCTATAGTCACCTACTATGTGTTATGATCCAGCAACCCCGAAGTGACAATAATCGGGACCACTCCCGGTGATGACCGTAGTTTGACGAGTTCATGTATTCACTATGTGTTAATGCTTTGGTCCGGTACTCTATTAAAAGGAGGCCTTAATATTCCTTAGTTTCCATTAGGACCCCGCTGCCACGGGAGGGTGCGACAAAAGATGTCATGCAAGTTCTTTTCCATAAGCACGTATGACTATATTCAGAATACATGCCTACATTACATTGATGGATTGAAGCTAGTTCTGTGTCACCCTATGTTATGACTGTTACATGATGAACCGCATCCGCCATAATTCTCCATCACCGATCCAATGCCTACGAGCTTTTCACATATTGTTCTTCGCTTATTTACTTTTCCATTGCTAGTGTTACAATCACTACAAAACCCAAATTTTTTACTTTTGCTACCATTACCGTTACTTCCATATTACTTTGCTACTAAATACTTTGCTACAGATACTAAGTTATCGAGGTGTGGTTGAATTGACAACTCAACTGCTAATACTTGATAATATTCTTTGGCTCCCCTTGTGTCGAATCAATAAATTTGGGTTGAATACTCTACCCTCGAAAACTGTTGCGATCCCCTATACTTGTGGGTTATCAGCGCTTGCCGAGATCCGTGACGAGCGGACCATGCTCTTGCCGGTGACGATCCACGGCGAGCTCTTGGTGGCCTTGGTGGATACAGGCTCCACCCATAACTTCCTGCCCGAGGCTACCATGCGTCGCTTAGCGCTTCAACCGACGGTGATCGCCTCCGGTGTCATGGCCTCGCACGGGACATCCCCATCACCATCGGCAGGGAACACTTCTCCATCACCTGTGCGGGCATCGACTTGGGCTGCTTCGACTTCATCCTTGGCGTCGACTTCCTGCGGACCCTCGGTCCCATTCTTTGGGACTTCGACGCACTGACCATGACCTTCTCGCGCCTGGGCCGCCTCATTCAGTAGGACGGCGTTGGGGGCGCCACGCCCGCACCACCTCAGCTTCAGCTGGCCGCGACCACCTCCGAGGCCAAGCATCTGCTCGTGGAGAACCTTCTGCAACAGCACGACGACCTCTTCACCGAGCCACAGGGTCTTCCGCACGCCCGGGCATATGATTACCGTATACATCTCTTGCCGGGCTCCGTGCCGATGGATGTGCGTCCTTACCGCTACCCGCAGCTGCAGAAGGACGAGTTGGAGCGGCAGTGTGCGCTTATGCTCGCGGCAGGCATCATCCGGATCTCCACCTCACCGTTTACCACGCCAGTGCTTCTTGTCCGCAAGTCGGACGGCACGTGGCGTTTCTGCATCGACTATCGTGCCCTTAATGATGTTACGCTTAAGGACAAGTTCCCTATTCCGAAGGTTGATGAGCTCCTGGATGAGCTCCTGGATGAGCTACAAGGGGCACGCTTCTTCACGAAGCTCGATCTTCGGTCGGGGTATCACCAGGTGCGCATGCACCCAGATGACATCGCCAAGCCGGCGTTCCAGACTCACCATGGCCACTTCGAGTTCTTGGTGATGCCCTTTGGCCTCACCAACGCCCCAGCAACCTTCCAGGCCTTGATGAACGACGTCCTCTGGCCCTACTTACGGCGGTTTGTGCTCGTTTTCTTTGATGATATTCTGATCTACAGCGCCTCTTGGGCAGAGCACCTCCAGCACGTCGCCATCGTCTTGAACGAGCTTCGAGAGCACCATCTTCATCTTAAGCGCTCGAAGTACTCGTTCGGGACGCCTTCCGTCGCCTACCTCGGCCATGTCATCTCGGCCGACGGGGTGGCTATGGACGCCGACAAGGTGGCGGCCGTCGCAGCCTGGCCGACGCCGCACTTGCCGCGGGCTCTTCGCGGTTTTCTTGGCCTTGCCGGATACTACCGGAAGTTCATCCGGGAGTTCGACCTCATTGCGTCTCCCCTCACACGGTTGCTGCGCTGCGACGCCTTCGCCTGGGATGAGGAGGCGACAGCGGCATTCGAGGCCCTCAAGGGGGCCCTCACGACGGGGCCCGTTCTTCAGATGCCGGATTTTGACCGCCCCTTCATGGTGGACTGTGACGCCTCGGGTGCGGGGTTCGGCACCGTGCTTCATTAGGGCGATGGTCCTCTCGCCTTCTTCAGCCGACCCTTCGCCCCGCGCCATCTTAAGCTGGCGGCGTACGAGCGGGAGCTCATTGGCTTGGTGCAGGCCGTGCGCCATTGGCGGCCCTATCTGTGGGGCCGGTCTTTTCAGATTCACACGGACCACTACAGTCTCAAGTTTTTGCTGGACCAGAGGCTCTCGACCGTGCCGCAGCACCAGTGGATTAGCAAGCTCTTTGGCTTCGACTTCTCCTTCGAGTATCGCCCGGGTCGTCTTAACACCGTAGCCGACGCCTTGTTGCGCCACGATGCCGACCTCGACCCCACCGACGGCGCCTCCGAGGGGACGGCGCTGTGCATCCGCTCCTGGCCCACCTTCGGCCTCTTCGCCGAGATTCGCCAGGCGACGGCTACTGCTGACGACGCGGTCCTCCTTCGGTAGCAGTTAGCTGCCGGCGACCTAGAGGAGCCTTGGCGCTTCACTGACGGCCAGATCCTCCATGGGCGCCGCGTCTTTGTTCCGGCACATGATGATCTTCGTCACCAGGTCCTGTTGCTGGCCCACTCGGCTGGTCATGAGGGTGTGCAGAAAACCCTCCATCGTCTACGCTCCGACTTCTACATTTCTGGTGATCGCGCCTTGGTTCGTGACTGGGTGCGATCTTGCATGACATGCCAGCGCAACAAGACGGAGGCATTACGGCCGGCTGGTCTTCTTCAGCCTTTGGACGTGTCGTCTGAGGTCTGGGCAGATATCTCCATGGACTTCATCAAGGGCCTTCCCAAGGTGGGCAGCAAATCACTCATTCTCACTGTGGTCGACCACTTCTCCAAGTATGCTAACTTCATCGCGCTGGGGCACACGTATACCGCCGCGTCCGTGGCCCGTGCCTTCTTCGAGGGGATCGTTCGTCTTCATGGGTTCCCCTCTTCGATCGTCAGTGATCGGGACCCGGTGTTCACAGGCCATGTTTGGCGCGACCTCTTCCGGATGGCGGGCGTCAAGCTCCGCCTGAGCACGGCCTTCCACCCACAGACGGACGGCCAATCAGAGGTGGTTAACAAGGTGATTGCCATGTATTTGCGCTGTGTTACAGCTGATCGACCTCGGGCTTGGGTGGATTGGCTCGCGTGGGCGGAGTACTGCTACAACACCTCCTATCACTCCGCCCTGCGTGCTACACCATTTGGGGTGGTCTACGGTCGACCGCTGCCGCCTATCTTACCGGTGGACCCGGCGGCGGCGCGGACGGAGGCCGCGGGCGAGCTTATTCGCACCCGTGACAAGATGCTAGCTGAGGTCCGTCAGCATCTCCTCCAGGCCCAGCAGCTGGCCAAGCATTACTACAATGGCAACCATCCCGAGGTGGAGTTCGCGGTGGGTGGTTGGGTGTGGCTGCGCCTTCTCCACCGCTCTACGCAGTCGCTAGACCTGCGTGCGAAGCGCAAGCTCAGCCCTCGCTACGTCGGGCCCTTCGTCGTCTTGGAGCGCATTGGGCAGTTGGCCTGTCGCCTTAAGCTTCAGGCCGGTGCTCGCATCCACGACGTTTTTCATGTGGGGCTGCTCAAGCCTTTTCGTGGAGAGCCACCGACCGCTCCACCCGCGCTTCCTCCGACCATCGAAGGTCGTCTTCTTTCGGAGCCGGAGAAGGTGTTGCGGGCGCAGCTCCGTCGCGGGGTGTGGTTCGTTCAGATCCAGTGGGCGGCCCTTCCGGAGGAGGAGGCTACTTGGGAGCAGCCTGACGACTTCCGCCATCACTATCCAGACTTTCAGCTCGAGGGCGGGCTGTTTGCGCAGGTGGGGAGAGATGTTATGTAGCTTATAACCGGAGGAGGCCCACCGGGCAGTAGTTAGGACTTGGCCCACAAGTTATCTTAGGTTAATTATTATGCAAGTTATCTTGGTTATAAATATAGGATGTAAGACTCTTTTCGGAATCAAGCAATAAAGATATTTTCTAGCCCTATTGCCCGGCTCCCAGAGGAGCCAGAGCCCTAGCCGCCGCCAGCCCTAACCACCGCCGCCCCCCTCTTCCCTCGCGATGGCGCCGACGTGCCGAAGCGCGCGCCCTCGCCCCCAACCTCCACTGTTCTGCCCTTATAACCTAAGGAGTAGAGCCGGTAGGAACCCTAGTCCTACCAATGGTAGTCCACACATTGATGTGTTTGTATCGAGACAGAATAAAGACCAAATGCTCATTAGAGTTAAATTTAAGTTAGCTTCAAGCTGATGCTGCTTCCTAGCCCTTTGGTAGCCCACATCAATGTTTGGCTCATGAATTGAGTGCCTGCACAGAGAAAGATTTATCTAGACTTCAAGTGATACACAATTTATGCAATTAATTTAAAATGTGAAAACAAACACGTACATCTACAATATGACAATACTCACCAGTTTTTTCATATGTGTATTGACTAATTGGATCTCAGTACGTCCTAGTTTATTATTTAACATGCCTTACTCTAAAAATTATAATTATATTTTCATCACAAAAAATACTATCTTTCTCCTTTATTAACGGTGTGATTCAAAATCTTGTGTGCTTGCCAAGTCCATGATCTAGAACTCTGTGATATTAATATATCATGATATTGCGTGGAAACCCTGAATGGCTCCGTTGAGATCGGTTCAAAATAAGAAAGAAAATGTGCGTTCTTCAAGTTTCAGAAAAATTGTACATGTTGATTTGTACTGTCTACCTTTAACTGTTATTGTAAAATCCTTTTTTTGTATGTCACACGGAAAGACCAATGCGTACATCACTTTTATTTACTGTTTGCTATTTCAGATCTAGATATAAGTATTTTTTTTTATAACCTAATGCTACATATACATAATTGACATTTACATGTATGTAAATTTAAGGATTTTTTTGAATTTTAAAAGAGGGATTTGATTTGTTTTGAAAAAAATGAAACTCAGGAGCAAAATATTTGCACTCGATAGAAATCAACCACACCAATTATCTTGGAAAGAAACTAAGAAAAATATCGGATGGACAATGTTACCATCTACTCCCTCCGTTCCTAAATATAAGTCTTTTTAGAGGTTTCACTAGGGAACTACATACGGATGTATATAGACATATTTTAGAATTTAGATTCACTCATTTTGCTTCGTATGTAGTCACCTAGTGAAATGTCTAAAAAGACTTATATTTAGGAACGGAGGGAGTATAAGAAAATAGAAGTGGTAAAGCGCATAGATGAGGCATGCATGTAACATAGTTACTTTCATCCATAAAAAGCTTTTTTTTTGCGGTCATCCATAAAAAGCTACAGAGATCAAAATGTAAATCTACTAAGAAAGAGCAAGCACCTGTGGTGATTGTCAACAAAATAATATACATGGTTGATATTATCGCTGGACAAAACGATGCGACTGTTGCCATTGTTTCTCCTGCAATAGGACATCAATCCTAGCATCAGTCAATGGAAAAACATGGCCTGTCTACGGCCGCCATATGTGCTTGCCGCCGGCTTGTACGTCCAAATAAACAGGGTTTAACTTCAGCAACGCACTGGTGCCATCTCAGTATCTAGCCAAAAAAACCTGGAGAAGATCATCGCAGTTAGTTAGCTGCAATAGTAGAGAGAGAGAGATACAGAGAGAGTGAGAGTGAGAGAGAACTGACTTAGCGGATGTTGTCATTAAGAGGCAAACATGACAAGCTTTGCACCAAAGCAATCTGGTTCGAGGCACAAAGCCATTAACGCAGCTAGTCACATAGCGGATGCGACGATGATGAGTAGGTGAACTGATCATGGATAAGACGGCACCACCATCTCGTCGACAACATGGTAGCATGGTGTGCACTGATTGATCCATGCGACGGCACCGCCAATCTCATCGACAACGGCAGGAATAAGAAACGGTGGTGGCGTGACATGCACCGATAGATCCATGCAGCGGCACCACCGTCCAGTCGACAACGGCTGCTGCGAGTCATGTGCACGTTGCTTTATCCTTCACTATATCACAAACAGTAGTATATACCGACTACAGAAAAGTAGTATATATTGACTAAAAATTAAGTATGTACTGACTAAAATAAAGTAGTATACTGGTTCGCAAAAAAGAGGTATTATATATGGCCTTACAAAAAATGATGATGTATGTACTGTCGTGCACAAAGAGCAGTGTACATACTATTTGGTTGTAGATGTATATAGACAAAATATAGTACAATAGTATATACTTGAAATTAGTACCTTGTATACTCCCTTTGATGGTAGTATATACCACAAGGAAGATAAAAAAGGCGTCAGCTATTCTAACCAGTTCAAAAATGCGGTATTTAGTCCATGGCAAAAATGTTGTATATACTCCATTATCACCAGTTTCACAAAAATATTGTTCTGGTATATACCGATTATCGACACCATACTCCATCCCAAGCCCCCCAAGTTCATGGCAAAAACAGTAAAACAACCGTATATTTTCAAGAATTGTCAATATAAGCTAACATTTTAGAATCCTTTTTATATACTATATGTTTGGTTTAGCACACACTGTTTAGTAGTACAACATATAGAAAATCACAAATGTATTTTGAACTGAAACTAAATATAAGAAGCATGACCATATTGTCAGACTTGCACTAAGAACATTCCAAACAGACCTCTGACTTCACTAAATACACTTATTGGTTTAATTCTTAAAATTTGAGTCTTCCTAGTATTTATAAGAAGTAAATTAATAAAGCATAGAGAGTTTGAAGATTGTCACTTAAAACCTAAGATACTCTTACGGATAATGTAACTACTAACTCAGTTCTGGAAAAAGCTTGGAGTCACTCTTATTTGTGTGCTGGCTCGTTTGGGGCAAGGAATGTTTTTCTTCGCAATAGAAAAATACTTGTACATTCCTCACATTTATTAAAAAAGGAATAGTTCATGCAATTCCTTTCTGTTAATTCGCTTGCATAAACTGTAAGAGCGTAACTAAACATATACTGAAATCCTAAAACTTTCCGCATCAAATGACTAATAATCCTACATAGACTGGAAATTAAATCCATTTTATTGCATGGTCCTCAAATAACAAAGCATCAGGCAAGGCCTCAAGATCACGATGTGTTGTTTCTACTATCTCAAATCTCACAAATTTAGAGGAATATGCAACATACCATGAAGTATCTATTACCAAACATCAGCTATTTGTCATTTCCATGATAGCTAATAATGTACGTACATCAGGGACAACTTTCAACATGATGGAAAAACACAAAATTAGTCCAGCACAATTACATCAACATGCAGTGCAGGTGCAGCAAATCTAGTTTGATAAAGTTTAGTTTGTAAAATCTTTGTTGTGTCCGAGATATCAGAGATAATATTAATATGATTAAATGTTAACTGAAGCATGGAACTTAAGATACATACTTGCTTGCGATGAATGTCCAAGGTGTGAATAGATGTGCCATCGGCCCATTGCAACCATCATATATATCACTTGCCCAGTGCATACTATATATGTGATAAGAAACATTTTCTGTTGTAATAAAAATTGAAGGAAGATCATAGAAATAGCAATGGACCTATTAGAGATATATTATGCAATGCACTTGGCACAAATCTGGCTTACAAAATTGCAGAAATAGAACTAATAGATAGATACTTCCTTGCTGAGTTGGCTCAGCAATCTTGTTCCCCGTACGCATTACCCCAAACATGGATGGATCAAAGATTGGAGCTGGGCAGGGGGAAGAAATAGCCACTTTGCATAGGTTAGTGTTGTACTGGAAGGAGTACGATGGGATCACCACCTCCTACTGAAGCTCCTTTGACGTCTCAGCCGCCACCCATGCGTGTTGTTTGAGGCAGGGCGTGCTGCAGGACTGCAGCCGCTCCGCACGCACCACATATGTGCTGACACATACACGGCTTCGTCGTTCCTGCCGCCCTTGACGGTGAGATGCACAAGGGCGCTGGATCTTTCAGCGGGCGGCCAAGGTAGGATCTGGCAACAACGGCTGTCGGCACGACCAATTCGAGGCGAGGACGGACGGCGAGAGAGCAGGCGATGGAGGAGGACGTGGATCCAGTTGGGGCAGCCTCGTTCCGCGTGCCGGCAGCTTCCCTGTCCCGCTGTGTAGGCGAGGCAGAGAGAGATGAGAGAGGAGGAGGGAAGGACGGGAAAAAGTCAAAGCAGGAGGGCGGCGCGGTGCCTGCTTCTCGATGGTGAGCTCGCCGGCACGCGAGGGATGCTCCGGCGTCGCACCGGACACGGAGGAATCGAGGTGGTGGCGGCATTTGCAAGCGCTGGCCGGCTGCTCGGGGTGGAAGGAAAGACACTACAGTATGGATATTTTACTTCTGTTTTTATGGATGGAAGGATACGGCTGGAGTATATGAGCAGGTAAAGATTTTTTTTTTTGTCATGGATGAAAGAGATATAGATTGCTTTATTTTTTTTTCTAATTTAAAGATTTGCTTTAGTTAGGGGAGGGAATAATCGATGGATTAGTAATAGTATAATCGTGTTTTAGATGGATTCATTTTTTCAATAGATGCAAAAAATCGTGGGCTTTGGAGTGTTTTTTTTTGCAACAGAGCAAAATTTAGCTAAATCTAAACTGAATAATCTGGTCCCACAAGATTAACGACTCATAATTTCTGATTAACACGGTAATTTCTTGGGAGTCTGTAATTAGTATAGGTACAGATAGATAGATATATAGATTCGATATCATGGCATTTGTAAATCATACCTAAATTATGGGGGCACCAATCTTTGCGCTGCTTTTGTACATAATAGCATATATAGTCGTGTACAAAATAGATTCAAATTTAACTCCTCCGTTCCAACATAATCGTAGTTATAGGATTTTCAAGTGTCAAAATTTTAAAAAGAAGCAGATAATTTAATGAGGTTTTCAAACATACAAGGTCAAATTTAACGTTGTCTATTTAGGTCAATCCTCAAAGTTCAAGAGTACTCTAAACGTGAATGCTTCTGTTTCAAAATTTCGAATGAAGCGCCAAAAGAGCCTCTACTCACCCAAAACTGCGTGAGACCAATGTTTGGTAGTAGAAGGAAATTACTTTTCTAACTCTGACCCGTGAAACCTACCGGCCCGACGTCCAAAGGTCTAAACCGGGGTAGGTTTGTAGCTTCATCTAGACGCGACACAACCACCTCCGAAAAAAGTCCATACATAATGGCCGCCTAAGCACACATGTGCGGGGCCGAAATCGCTCCCGCCCACTATTTGGGACACCTGGGATTACCATCCTACCCCCGACCCGCAGTAGGTCCGAAATTTAAGAGGGGGAAAGTTTGTACTTTCCCCAAATTTCAAACAAGCGCGTCCCATCTGTTCAAAAAAAAAGCAAAAAACAAGCGCATCCCAGTCCGGAACATGGTTCTCCCTTAGCTCCCCCCGCCCCCTACCACCCCGTCCGATTCCCCATTCGTACTCCGTGGGCGCAAAAACTACCTCTCCACCAGCCGCGAAACCCCGGCATCCTCCGTCCGCCACCCCATCCCACCCATCAACCGCCGCCCTCCTCCGTCACGCCGGAGCCGATACCCGACATCGTCGTCCACATAACCTCAACCATAGCGCCTCCACGGCTAGTAGTTGAAGCCGACGCTGAGCTGTCGGTACCTGAGCCAGTTCAACCACGCCGTCCTGCGCCTCACCGCTGTCGCTCCAACTTCGCCACCATTCACCGCATCGGAGCTGTTCCTACTATGCCATCCTTCGCCGCCTCGGATATTCTTCCTCTCCGCCGACATACAGCCATGGCAACACAGTCAACAATTTGGCCATGGGTTCATCCAAGGCTGCACCCTCCTCCAAAACATCGGTTCCCCCGGCAAAAAGAAGAAAATCGCTGCGGCATATGGAGGACACAACACTGCCAACCTGAAATGGTACTCCTCTTCCCTAATTCGTTCAAATCTTACGTATCTCCTTGCATGGTATTCATCCCACAGAAGACACTTGTTGACCGCTTCTTCTTGATACTAGATGTTCCTAGTAACTCGCGATGCACAAGGTTTCTCCTCATATACTATTTCACCTTAGCTAGAGGTCCGTCGCCCCCCTGGATTTCAATTCCTGGTCAGTTGATTCCCAATTAATGGAAGCATTCCCCGGCGTAACAGACGCTAGTCTGCCGGGGAAGCAGCGCCTCGGTGTTTATCTTAGGGGCGTGTGGGGCCTAGAGCTGCTGGCGCCTGATCTGGAGGTCGGCCGGGATTAAAGGGATGGCCTTGGGGCGCTGCCAAGCACGGCAGTGGTGTGGGGTCGAGGGGAAGGCGGGGCGGCGGAGGCAGGGGTCTGGGCTGGTGGTCGCTGGCGGTTCGAGAAAGATCGTCAACAGTGACTGGAGGGAGGTAGATGAAGGCCATCTACCCATTCCTTATAGATCGGATGGTTCATAAAAAAATCGACTGACCTATTTATTTTCAGTCGACTGTTATTTTGATAGGACCACATGTGGTGGTGTGCTGGAGGAGTACGTGCATTTCCCAGCCATCCCTGTGCTCATATATTACAAAATCATACATAGAAGAATCTAATTTTGTTTGCCATGCAATCTTGTAGAGCTATCATATGTCTCTTATCACTAGTTCTGCGCACGATTCACCCATACTCTCACTATTGTGTTTTTATGCAAGGGTATTTCAGACTCTGCTGCCTTGACAGAAGCATAAAAGAAAAGAGAGAAGTCGCTCCAGCTTTGTACGTGACTAGGCTAGACACGTTTTAGCCTTATAAATGGTGCAGTGTCAGCAGATGGAGACGGTAAACGTAGCTCTGGAGTTGATGACCTCGCTCGCCATGAACCACCATCCCAGGTGCTTGCTTTAACTTCGCGGTGTCATATGTGGTTTCATGTTGCATATGGTGTCTAGATTGTATTCGAAAGACCGAAGTCGGTATTTATTAAGATAAGGAAAGATATTTTTTACATGAACCACCATCCTCGGAGCACCAGAAGACAAATAGCTAGTCAGGGCACTGGCCGAGCCAGTGACAAGCCTAGCACAGACAGGCATCACCTGGAAGCCAACTAAAAAGCCACGATGGTGGTGAAGCAGCCCGCCTCCCACCAGGCTCTCAGGTCCTCGATGATCATGCTCACCACTCTAGCCGGATGTGTAGCTTGTATTGCTTCTAATTTGGTTAAATTGCATCTGCTTAGCTTACACATTATACCTTTGAATATGACATGCCTTCCTGTTTTTGGTACATACTAGTACATTTGTCTATTAACCATGTTCTTACATCAAATTAATGTTCTTGTGTATCCCTCATCAATCACTTATGATGAGACAGTCACCCCAGTGGGTTACTTTGAGAAAAGATCCTCTTTTGAAGAATGCAGTGTCAGCCTCCCCACAAGATTCTCAAGAAACAACAAGGCTAGATGAAGATAGTGAACGTAGCTCTGTAGTTGATGACCGCATTTCCCCTACATCAGCATCGCATGTGCTTTCTCTAACTTGGCAGCATGATATGTGGTTGTGTGTTGCATATGGTGTCTAGACTGTAATTCTTCCAATCAGGTTAAATTGCATGTCCTATTCTGCTTAGATTATACATTATACCTGTTAATGTGACATGCCTTCCTGTTTTTAGTACATAGTACATCTGTCTATTAAGCATGTCCTTACATAAAACTATTGTTTTTTGTATCCCGCATGAATCAATATGACGAGACAACTTTAGTATATGCAGTGTGATATTAGTTGCATCTTTCATATAATTTATAGCGTGCGCTGCTTCTAATTTTTTGAAACGCCATTTATGATGGGGCGCTTTTAACTTGGCAGGGTCATATTGGTTGCATCTTTCATGTGGTGTCTAGCTTGCATTGCTTCTTATTTGTTGAAATGACTTCTGCTTAGTTTACACAAACAGTTGTGAATATGCCATGCCGTCCTATTTTTCGTACATATTCCATCCTGGTATCATGTCTTTGCCTTACATCAAAGTAGTGATTGTTTGTACCATGCACGAATGAATTCTGAATAGTGAATTTTATTGCTTTTCCTTGTCGGTTTTACTTGACAATTAAAAATCAATAAAGTGGAAGGAAAGTAGCAAGGCAGCAGATATAGGTGCTCCTTCCAAACGGAGGGCCTCTACAGATTCTACTCCACCCCCAAAGAAGATTTGCAAGACAACACATGCATAGGCACTCAACATAGCTGTGTTGATGATGAGCACGTCTCCCCTAGTGCACCATCACAGGTGCTCCCTCTAACTTTGCACTATTATATGTGGTTGCATGTTATGTATGATGTCTAGCTAGTATTGCTTCTAATTTTGTTGAATTCCATCTGCTTACTTTACACATTATACTTGTGAATAAGACACGTGTTCCTGTTTCTAGAACATACAATATATGTCAATCACACCATGTTCTTACATCAAAGTACTACTGTTTGTGTAACCTGCAACAATCACTTATCATAAGACACGTTTGACTTGGAAGTGTGATATAGGTTTCATCTCGCATTCTTTTCTAGCTTGTACTACTTCTAATTTGTTGAAATGGCACTTATGACGAGACAATTTTAACTTGGTAGAGTGATATTCATTGCATCTTTCATATGGTGTCTAGCTTTCATTGCTTCTAATTTATTGAAATGCCTTCTCCTTAGTTTACACATCATAAGCTGTGAATATGCAATGGCACTAATGACGAGAGACCTTTAACTTGGTAGTGTGATGTTGTTTGCATCTTGCATATGATTTATTTCTTGTACTGCTTCACATTTGTTTAAACTCCATTTATGATGAGACATTGTTAACTTTGCAGAGCGATATTTGTAGCATCTTTCATATGGTGTCTACCTTCCATTGCATTGCTTCTAATTTAGTGAAATGTCTTGTGCTTAATTTACACATCATAGTTCTGGTTATCTTATACTGTCCTTATTTTCGTACATATTACATCCTCCTATCATGTGGTTGTCTAACATCAAAGTTTAGCTCGTCTGTATCATGCATCAATTTCTTCTGAAGAACTAAATTGTTATTCGTTTTTCTTGTTGGCTTAACATGGCACAAAGAAAGAGGAAGGAACCCAGAATGACAGGGAAAGGGAAGCGGAAGAATCCTCCAGATTCTGCTGGTACTGATGGTGCAATAGAAGGTCAAAGTCCAGCGGAAAAATGTACAAACAGGGTATCCCGCGCTACAAGAGCTGCAGAACAAGCCAAACAGAAACCAATAGCTGCCACCAAACAAGCAGAGACAACCCTAGTTATTGCAACAACTTCCACAGTACCACAAGCTCCACGAGTTACTCATTGGTCAACTCAGCTAGCAGCACGTTCCAAGCTCCCTTGCCACCTGACACTACTTCCTAAGCACTCTTGACACAAGATGAGTTGGCAAGATCAGATGAACTTTGTGAGCTTCAACAGCAAGAAGGTAGTTGCTAGAGTCAAGTTACAGTTGCATGCTTCTTTGTATGTAGTTACAGTTGCATGCTGATAATGAGACTCCCATAATTTTCAACATATGAGGTTCAAGTTGGATAGCCAAGATGATGCAACCATACAAGCTTGCACCCATGTTTTCAAGTCTGCTCTACGACAATATCAGTATAACTTGAGGAAAACTCACTTCGAAGGCAGGGGTAACAGTGAACTTGCCCAAACATCTCCAGTGGAAAATATAACGGATGAAGACTGGAGAGGCCTCGTTAAACACTGGTCTGATCCAAAGTATCAGGTACATTAGATATATGTGATCAGATCACATGTTGAAGTCCTATTTACGCATGTGCCTCACAACTCTATCTTCTTGTAGGTGAACTATTCAAAGAACAAGGCCAACCGTACGAAAGTGAAATTCCAACAGACGACAGGATCTCGTAGCTTTATTGCACACTGCGAGGCTCTTGTAATTAGCTGATGTTTCACTCTTTTCACTGCACCATATTATCAGATTTATATTGACTTGTTCCAAATGCAGAGGAAAGCCCGCAAGGACCAAAAAGTACCTGAACCAAATGTTGTGGAAATCTTCAAGGACCGTCACACCAGCAAGACGAAGGGCATGACTACACCAGTCAAAGCCGCTGCTGTAAGTCCCTAATCCTCGTGCCTTTTAACTACTACTTACTCTGACTTGTGCCTTGAACTACATGGTTTGCAGCCAATGTCTATTACTCTTTTCAATTTTATACACAATTGTCTTAGCGTATCATTGCACCTTACAAGGTTTAAAAGAGAGGAGTGATGTTCCTTTGATCTTGATCTGTAATCTAGTTCCGTGCTGGACTTGCCCACACAACGTTACAATTGCATGTTTGTCTGTTTTCAGTTGTTTTGTGATATGAATGATGTCATACTATGTTTACTGTATTATAAACTTTGTCTCTTTATCCTCAACTGTTAATACAATGTGAAGAAATAGACAATACATTAGCCATGGTACATGGTCATATGTTTGGAACCTGGTTTTATTATGTACTTTGCAGTAAAATACAACTAATATTTTACATGGGTTCTGTGACGCCCCAAGACCGGAGCTTCAGTTGCCTTCCAGGGTTTCCGAGTTTTGTCGTGTGGTTTGTTTTGTTTTTGCATTGCATCATGTCATCATGCCATCATATCATTAATTTTAAAACTCTTCTAAATAAATTGCATGGATTTCTCGATCCATTTAAATCGAGGGAAGGTTGACTTCTCTTTATAACATATCCTCCTAATAGTTATGGAGCTATTATAATTTATTCCATTTATTTGGAATTGATCTTAACACACTTGCAAAATAATTTCGTTCCTTTTTCTGCTTCAAGTTTGGTCTCCAAACCTTGCCATTTTTATTCTATCATTTTCCGGAATTCCACCAAAAATCCTTGGGCCATTTTTGTTAAATTCCTCATATTTTTGTGAGCACGGGAAAATTGTCCTCGTTCCCAAATCCTTTCTCTAACCCTCTCGTTCTTTTGTCTCTCTTTATTTGTTTTTCTGCTAAATATTAGTGTGAGAGAGAGAGCCCAGCCCAGCTACCAGTAGGCCCCTGGCCATTCTCCTCCAGGCCGGCCTCTATGGCCCAAGGCCTCCCAAGGCCCAACTCCTGGCGCCTCCTCCAGGGGCCGGCCTAGCCTCACATGCCCAAGGCCCAGCCGCCCCTGCCCTCTAACCCTAGCCGAGGAGAGCTCGCTCGATCCCATCTCTCCTCGTCGCCCCATTCCCTCGCTCTCTCCCTCGCCGCCTCTCTTCTCCACCCTCCTGCGCCCGATCCCAGGCCACCACATCGCGCCCGATCCCCTCGTCCTCCCTCTAGCGTCGCTGCGTCCGATCCCCTCGTCACCTCCGCCGCACCTCTCCGACCAGGGCGCGCGCCCTTCCTCCCGTCGCCGCTTCTGCCACGGCGCCCGAGGAGCTGCGCCATGTCCGCCTCCTCCTCTGCACCTTCCCGTCGGCCTTGTTCCTCCCTCCACCGGCGCCACCTGCTCAGCGCCTTCGCCTCGCGCCTCCGCCCCTCGCGCCGACCAGCGAGCCCATGACCCGTCGCTGCGGCCGCGCCCGCCTCCGCGAAGACATCCGGGGCGGCCAACTCCGCGGCCCTCCGTCGCCTGCGGCCGTGGCCCTCCTCTGCCTCATCCAGCGCGCGTTCTCCCCGCGGCCCTCTCCTCGTCGCCTCCTCGCGACCACCATGCCCGAGCCACCGCCGCGCCCTGCCATGGCCGCGCCTCCCTGCTCCACCTCGGGAGGTCCTGCCCGACGCCTTGGCCGCCCCATGGAGTCCCGCCGGCGGGGACGGATGGGTCCTCGCCCGCCTACGCCTCGTTCGGCGGTGGAGGAAGCGCCTCTGTCGCCCCTCCCGTTGCTGCCAAGGCTCGGAAACCAGTGAAGCCCGAGGAAGCCTTCGTGGGTTTCGCCAAGTTCCCCTCCGAACAAACGCACAACTACATACGTGCACGTCCACCGAACCCGGAAACGCCAAGTACCCCTTCGGATTGCCGAGTACCTCTACCGACGACCGGACATCTTGAAGACGTGTACCACGAGCGTCAAGTTCGACTACATGATCGTCTAGTACCACTACCGTCGACCCGGAGACATCGGATCGCCAAGTCCTCTTGAACATCTACGAAAAAACGTGTACAACTACCGTCGCCAAGACCGTATACGGAACCGTCAAGTTCGACTACCTTCGTGTGTACCACTACTTCCGATGGCGAGATGTACGCAACCATCGAACATGAGCGTCTACTTCCCCCCGCGCGTGTCGACTACCATCGCGAGACCGCAAGTACCACGACAACCCGAAGGATTCGGACCCGTCAAGTACCTCTTCAAAACGAGCGTGCAACACTACTTCCTCTACTTCCCTCGACGACCCGTGAACGTCTACTTCCCTCTACGAAACTCGACCCGTCCCGATTGCTCGTCCCGAAGGTATAACCCGTGACGACCGCGATGAGATGCACGATATGTTTGCACCGTGATCGAATCATCCTTGCGATGCCCCTCTTTGGCCATGCCACCGTTCCGTGGGAACCCGGTAACCGGGAACACCCCACCATCTTGCTCAACTAGCTCACGCCCACTTTCTTTTGCACCGACATCTCGATGAGCTGCCGGAACCGATATGTTGCCGTGGCATCATTTTCGGATTCGTTGCCGTGGCACCCCTTTCTTCCACCACGGTGACGCAATGCTTCATAATGCTCTTGTCAACGTTTTCATATATTGCATAAAACTTGCACATGTCATCCGCATCATGATAACAACAATTTAAATGTTTAAATTGATGTTTGCTTTAATTTGCTATTATGCCATGTTAAAATGCTTTATTTCATAACTAAACAACCGTAACTCGGATTTAAATAATTTATATATGTAAATGGGGTAGAAAATGCCTAGTTTAACATGGTAGCCTTACTTTGCATGTTTAACAACTCTAAAATATGCTTTAGGTCAGATCTGTACCGAATCCATAAGTTGCATATGGGGATTTTCCGGAATTGTTGTTTGTTGTTTCGGCCTCATTTAAACTTGCCTAGATAGGTAGTTTCATCATGCTTCACCTCCTGCCATGTTTAACAACATTTAATATTGTTGAGTACCTAACCGAGAGAGAACTAAATAATTGATGTGGTGTTTTGTCAATATGCAACTCGTTGCATATTGAGCTCCACTTAACTTGTAGTGTTGTTTGTGCATATTGCCATGCCATGCTATTTAAAACCGGACATGCATCATATTTGTTTGTGCATCATGCCATGTTTATGTGATTGGTTGTTTACTATGTTGTTTGTTTGTTTCCGGTTTGCTTCTCTCGTTAGCTTCGGTTTTCGTTCCGGAGTTGTGAGGATTCATTCGACTTCGTCCGTTTGTCTTCTTCATGGATTCGTTCTTCCTCCTTGCGGGATTTCGTGCAAGATGACCATACCCTCGAAATCACTTCTATCTTTGCTTGCTAGATGCTCGCTCTTTTGCTATGCCTATGCTACGATGCCTATCACTTGCTTATCATGCCACCCACATTGCCATGTCAAACCTCTAACCATCCTTTCCTAGCAAACCGTTGTTTGGCTATGTCACCGCTTTGCTCAGCCCTCTTATAGCGTTGTTAGTTGCGGTGAAGATGAAGTTTGTTCCTTGTTGGAACATGGAGATGTTGTTCCTTGTTGGAACATGTTTACTTGTTGGGATATCACAATATATCTTATTTAATTAATGCATCTATATACTTGGTAAAGGGTGGAAGGCTCGGCCTTATGCAGTGTTTTGTTCCACTCTTGCCGCCTAGTTTCCGTCATATCGGTGTTATGTTCCCAGATTGTTGCGTCCCTAACGCGGTCGGGTGATTTATGGGACCCCTTGACAGTTCGCTTTGAATAAGACTTTTCCAGCAAGGCCCAACATTGGTTCTACATTTGCCTCACCTAGCCTTTTTCCCTTGGGAGTCGCGCTCTCAAGGGTCATCTTTATTCACCCCGGGCGGTGCTTGTCTAGCGTTGGTCCAAACTAAACATCGTCGGGACCATCCTTGGCAACTTGGGTTACGTCGGTACTGTGCGCTTAGCTTATCCGGTCGTGGCTCGAGGCGAGATCTGTGCGCTACTATCGAGGTGTCGGCACGCCGGAGGTCTTCTTGGACTTGTTTTATTGCTGTGGAATGTCTTGTAGCCGGATTCCGAGACTGATCGGTCTTCCGGGAGAAGGTCTATTCGCCGTTGATCGCGAGAGCTTATCATGGGCTAAGTTGGGACACCCTGCAGGTTTTGAACTTTCAAAGCCGTGCCGCATGTTATGTGGCAGATGGGAATTTGTTAATGTCGGTTGTAGAAAACCCGAAGTTGATCTTAATTAAAATACACCAACCGTGTGCGTAACCGTGAGTGTCTCTTTTCGGGGTTGATCGAGAGGAGAACACGGTTTCTGGGTTATGTTTGACGTAAGTAGTTTGAGGATCACTTCTTGATCATAGTTGTTCGACCGTGCCTCGCCTCCTCTTCTCGCTCTCTTTTGCGTATGTAGCCACCATATATGCTAGTCGCTTGCTGCAGCTCCACCTCACTACCCTGTCCTACCTTTAAGCTTAAATAGTCTTGATCTCGGGTGTGAGATTGCTGAGTCCCGTGACTCACGATTACTTCCCAAACCAGTTTGCAGTGCCGATGAGACCGTGCAGGTGATGCACCCGAGCTCAAGGAGGAGCTCGTTGAAGATCTTGTTCTTTGTGTTGTTTCGTTTCAGTTGTTCAAGAGTGGAGCCAGTTGGGACGATCGGGGATCTGTGTAGCATTTGGGGTAGTCTTCTTTATTTTGGTTCCGTGAGCGGACCTTGATTGTATCTGTATGATGTAATGTTTTACTCATGTATTGTGTGAAGTGGCGATTGTAAGCCAACTATGTATCTCTTTTCCCTTATGTATTACATGGGTTGTGTGAAGATTACCTCACTTGCGACATTGCTTTCAATGCGGTTATGCCTCTAAGTCGTGCTTCGACACGTGGGAGATATAGCCGCATCGAGGCGTTACAAGTTGGTAATCGAGCCTTCCCGACTTAGGAGCCCCTACTTGATTGTTTGCTGACGTTGTTGAGTCTAGAATGGAAAATGTTTTGAGTCTTAGGATTATATATATCGGAGAGTAGGATTCTTTTTACTCCTCAGTCCCTTCGTCGCTCTGGTGAGGTATCCTGACGTAGAGTTTTGACTCTTCTCTCCTCAAATTTCACTAAATTTTTTTTAGGATCACGTGGGTATCTTGGAATCGTTCCGATGGTTTTGTGACGAGAACATTGTTCTTGGTGCCTCCTGTCATTTAGGGGTTGTGGCGGTGTCCCGGGAGTTGAGCTCCGGGTGTTGTCGTCACAATTTTATCGTTGCGATTCTGGAATACGAGTTTTGCCGACATCGAAATCTCTTTTGTGCAGTTGTTGGTGAGATAACCCCGATAGCCCAAGATCTTGTGGCGAGTCTTGGAGTATTGCCATGACTTGTATAACGGATGTTTTTTGAAGGTCGAGGTACCACGATTTCGAGGATTTCTTGGTTATGTGTTGACGGATGGATACAAATGGATCTAGGTATTGTTAGTTTGGGTGATATATTTTGTGTCCCTGTATCCCCAACACCAGATTGCATAACCAGAAAGTTTCGGGAGTTTATAGGTGGGAATTCTAGTAGCTTACAGGATATTCTTTCCGACAGATGTATGATTTGAGATTGGGGTTCAACGTCTAGTGGTCCGCCCATTCACGGTCGATTCACGATGGTCGCGAGGCGTCTTAAAGAATCCTTGGCTATGCTGATTCGGGGACGTCTTGTTTGTCATTCGTGACGTCCGCTATACGTCGTGTCCGTGTGGGCCCCACCACGAACACTTTGGGCGAAATCTCTATCATGTGTTTGTTCCGGCTCATTCTTGAAGCCAATCCTTTGTTTTTGTTTTGTTTTGTGGTATGCGAGTTGCTTCGAAGTCAAGTGTTGATTCCATACCTTATTCTAAATGGTGTTCTCATATTTCTAAGTGGATACTAATCCTTCTGGATCACTGAGCTTGTCATGTTAATTCTTTTCCAACCGGCGTGCTTCTCTTCAAATGAATCCGATCATTCCAACATTTGCGAGATCAATTCTAAGTTTTTCTCAACGGTGTTTGTTTCATCCGTCCCTAGTTGTCTTTGTTTTCCCGCCCTCCCACCCTTTTTCTTCAAGGACTCAGATTTCTTAATCAAGTATCCATTTTTATTGAGTGAAGTTTCTTCATTCTTTTCCTTTATTGTTTTATCCGGTGATTTCTCATGAAGACGCTAAGGAAGTTTCAACCTTATCATTGTTCCATTCTAATTTTCTTCTCCGGTGGATTTAAGTCAAGTTTTCAGTGTTGATCGTATTCTTTTCATCATTTCAAATGCTTTCTCATGTCGGTGCATCTCTTAATCATCCACTTCTCGCTATTCAATTGTTCTGGAGTGTTGAAGATATCTCAGAAGATTCTAGTTTCCATTCTCAATTCACTCAAGTTCTTTTGAGGATGCTATCTCATTCAAGCCATTTAATTCTACCGGTGCAATATCTATTTCAAACAATTGTTCAACGGTGGTTCTTTTGAGTGGGCCCTAACCCACAGGTCTTTTTCCAGGATCTTACCTGACTCTTCTAATTTTCAGGAGCTATTCCCAAATTCATTGCAAAGTTTGACGTAAGAATGAGTTATCATCAGTCAAATGTCTTTCTCCAAGATCTTTTCAAATTCTTTTCATCTTGTGGGTCAACCTTTCTAATTTTCATTCCGGAGTGTCTCAACAATTCATGGTGGTGTTTCTCGTCGTCATTCTCAAAATTTTGAAGACCGAAGAAGAGTTTCTCTTAAATCTTGCTCTATTCACTTCAAGATTCATGGTTCTAGCTTCGTGCCATCCTCATAATTGTTTTGATTGTGAGAATTCTTTTAACCCACCCGGAGCATTTCAGGAGTCTTTTCAGTTTGACTCTTCGGAGCCCATCATCTCAGAAATATTCATTCCAGCTTTCAGCTCTTGTTCCCCAAATCTTACCGGTGCATCATTCAAGTATTCTCCAATCAGCTCGTCATCTATTCGTTCACTTGTATCAAAATTCTGTCAAATATCTTTATTCGTTTTACAATTCTTCCGGGTGAATTGTGCCTTTGCTACGTTCATTCTCAATTATTATGGTGGTTTGCTCAAGAGTTCTCTTCCTTCGTTATCATATAGACTCATTCGTTCTTTCCAATCCTACCGGTGGTTCGTTGAAGACCTTCTCAAGTTTGCGCCATATCTATCTTTAATCTTTTCTACGGGAATAAGTAGTATGACTAATCCATTGCTTGTCATCAATTTAATTGGTGAAGGATCAGCATAATGTAATTCTTATTCTTGTTCCATCGAGTAAATTCAATTCTTTATTCCAGAGGATCGTCAAAATTCTTGATTTCATTTGTTCATCTTTCTTTCCGGAGTTCCAAGTTTTCTCGGTGATATCATTTCTAAGCTTCATCTTGTCACTGCAAGGCTTCACCTTGTGTTGTCAACTTCTCTTTCTTTTATCACCCTTTTGGTTACCGGAGTTCTTCATGGAGGCTCTACATGGTGCTTCCTCAAGGATTCTTTTCATTCTTCAATTGTTCATCAAGATTTCTCTCGGAGTTATGATCCGTCAAGCTATACTCTAAAATAAGCATGGTGTTCAACACATGTTTTGTTTTGAGGCGTTCAAGCATTCTTCTTCTTGCATTTCGAAGTGCAATTCGTTCTACCTTATCTCTTGAGATGGTGTTATGTCATTCTCGACAATTTGAGTTCGTGTTTCATGGTTCACATGTTGTCAAGAATGAGGTATTTTAAATCCATCAATCTCTTCATTAGACTTATCTTGGGCTATATTTCACCTAAAGCTTCCCCTAAGGGAATTTGCTATTATGGTGCTTATCAATGATCCTAGTTTTCTCCTATTCTCTGGGGGAAAGAAGATTTCATCTTCTTGTTGATCTTAATCCAATCAATTGTTTCCGTTGGTGGCAGAAGCTCACCTCATAATGTTGAGATGTTTTCATAAGCCCACTACAAGCTTATCCTTATCGTTGCTGTTTTTTTCAAACAACTCCGTTCAAATCCTACTTCGTAAGGATGCTCTTTCAAATTCATTTATGGTGGAAGATGTTGGTTTCATTCTTCGTTCTATTCATTCCAACTTTCTATCGTTCATGCATTGTTTCCGGAGGCATTGTGATGTTGCTATTTTCACCCATCATCTCGTTTCGCCAAGATCATGTTCTTTTTCTTGCTTATCCTTTTAACCGGAGTGTGGTGTCTTCTCTTCAAGTTCTTTTCATCTTATCAAGTTTTCCTTCTTCTTTTAGTCGGAGTGCTGCCCAAATTATATCATTCTTATTTCTTCTCTATCTTGTTTTAACCGGAGTGGTTTCAATATCTATCTTATCACTAAACCTCTTGGTTCTCGTCGTATCCCATGTTCCTCTTTTCTAACAGAGTGTTTTCAACTTTGTTCATCTTCGTTGTTTTCTTTCTTTCATTTTGTTCAACCTCTCAAGGTTCTTTGGTTTCATTCGTTTGTCAAAGAAGCAACTTAGTTTTACCTCTTCCTCTCCCGTTTTTCTCCGGTGCCATCCTAGATCTCGGGACGAGATCCTCTCGTAGTGGTGGAGTGTTGTGGCGCCCAAGACCGGAGCTTGATTGCCTTCGGGGTTTCGAGTTTTGTCGTGTGGTTTGTTTTGTTTTTGCATTGCATCATGTCATCATGCCATCATATCATTAATTTTTAAAACTCTTCTAAATAAATTGCATGGATTTCTCGATCCATTTAAATCGAGGGAAGGTTGACTTCTCTTTATAACATATCCTCCTAATAGTTATGGAGCTATTATAATTTATTCCATTTATTTGGAATTGATCTTAACACACTTGCAAAATAATTTCGTTCCTTTTTCTGCTTCAAGTTTGGTCTCCAAACCTTGCCATTTTTATTCTATCATTTTCCGGAATTCCACCAAAAATCCTTGGGCCATTTTTGTTAAATTCCTCATATTTTTGTGAGCCCGGGAAAATTGTCCTCGTTCCCAAATCCTTTCTCTAACCCTCTCGTTCTTTTGTCTCTCTTTATTTGTTTTTCTGCTAAATATTAGTGTGAGAGAGAGAGAGCCCAGCCCAGCTGCCCAGCCGGCCCCTGGCCATTCTCCTCCCGCGCCGGCCTCTATGGCCCAAGGCCTCCCAAGGCCCAACTCCTAGCGCCTCCCTCCAGGCCGGCCTAGCCTCGCGCGCGGCCCAAGGCCCAGCCGCCCCTGCCCTCTAACCCTAGCCGAGGGAGAGCTCTGCTCGATCCCATCTCTCCTCGTCGCCCCATTCCCTCGCTCTCTCCCTCGCCGCCTCTCTTCTCCACCCTCCTGCGCCCGATTCCGCAGCGCCACCACATCGCGCCCGATCCCCCTCGTCCTCCCTCTAGCGTCGCCTGCGTCCGATCCCCTCGTCACCTCCGCCGCACCTCTCCGACCAGGGCGCCGCGCCTTCCTCCCGTCGCCGCTTCTGCCGCCGGGCGCCAGGAGCTGCGCCATGTCCGCCTCCTCCTCTGCACCTTCCCGTCGGCCTTGTTCCTCCCTCCACCGGCGCCACCGTTCCGCGCCTTTGCCTCGCGCCTCCGCCCCCTCGCGCCCGACCAGCGAGCCCATGGCCCCGTCGCTGCGGCCAGCGCCCGGCCTCCAGCAAGACATCCGGGGCGGCCAACTCCGCGCCCCTCCGTCGCTGCGGCCGTGGCCCTCCTCTGCCTCATCCAGCGCGTTCTCCCATGACCCTCTCCTCGTCGCCTCCTCGCGACCACCATGCCGAGCCACCGCCCCGCGCGCCCTGCCATGGCGCGCCTCCTGCTCCACCTCGGGAGGTCCTGCCCGGCGCCTTAGCCGCCCATGGAGTCCCGCCGCCGGGGACCAGATGGGTCCCTGCCCGCCTCGCCTCGTTCGGCAGGGTGGAGGAAGCGCCTCTGTTCGCCCCTCCGTTGCTGCCAAGGCTCGGAAACCAGTGAAGCCGAGGAAGCCTTCGTGGGTTTCGCCAAGTTCCCCTCGAACAAACGCACAACTACATACGTGCCGTCCACCGAACCGGAAGCGCCAAGTACCCCTTCGATTGCCGAGTACCTCTACCGGCGACCCGGACATCTTGAAGGCGTGTACCACGGCGTCAAGTTCGACTACATGATCGTCTAGTACCACTACCGTCGACCCGGAGACATCGGATCGCCAAGTCCTCTTGAACATCTCTGAAAAAACGTGTACAACTACCGTCGCCGAAGACCTGTATAGCGGAACCGTCAAGTTCGACTACCTTCGTGTACCACTACTTCCGATGGCGAGATGTACCGCAACCATCGAACATGAGCGTCTACTTCCCCTCGCCGTATGTCGACTACCATCGCGAGACCGCAAGTACCACGACAACCCCGAAGGGATTCGGACCCGTCAAGTACCTCTTCGAAAACGAACGTGCAACACTACTTCCTCTACTTCCCTCGACGACCCGTGAACGTCTACTTCCCTCTACGAAACTCGACCCGTCCCGATTGCTCGTCCCGAAGGTATAACCCGTGACGACCGCGATGAGATGCACGATATGTTTGCACCGTGATCGAATCATCCTTGCGATGCCCCTCTTTGGCCATGCCACCGTTCCGTGGGAACCCGGTAACCGGGAACACCCCACCATCTTGCTCAACTAGCTCACGCCCACTTTCTTTTGCACCGACATCTCGATGAGCTGCCGGAACCGATATGTTGCCGTGGCATCATTTTCGGATTCGTTGCCGTGGCACCCCTTTCTTCCACCACGGTGACGCAATGCTTCATAATGCTCTTGTCAACGTTTTCATATATTGCATAAAACTTGCACATGTCATCCGCATCATGATAACAACAATTTAAATGTTTAAATTGATGTTTGCTTTAATTTGCTATTATGCCATGTTAAAATGCTTTATTTCATAACTAAACAACCGTAACTCGGATTTAAATAATTTATATATGTAAATGGGGTAGAAAAATGCCTAGTTTAACATGGTAGCCTTACTTTGCATGTTTAACAACTCTAAAATATGCTTTAGGTCAGATCTGTACCGAATCCATAAGTTGCATATGGGGATTTTCCGGAATTGTTGTTTGTTGTTTCCGGCCTCATTTAAACTTGCCTAGATAGGTAGTTTCATCATGCTTCACCTCTTGCCATGTTTAACAACATTTAATATTGTTGAGTACCTAACCGAGAGAGAACTAAATAATTGATGTGGTGTTTTGTCAATATGCAACTCGTTGCATATTGAGCTCCACTTAACTTGTAGTGTTGTTTGTGCATATTGCCATGCCATGCTATTTAAAACCGGACATGCATCATATTTGTTTGTGCATCATGCCATGTTTATGTGATTGGTTGTTTACTATGTTGTTTGTTTGTTTCCGGTTTGCTTCTCTCGTTAGCTTCGGTTTTCGTTCCGGAGTTGTGAGGATTCATTCGACTTCGTCCGTTTGTCTTCTTCATGGATTCGTTCTTCCTCCTTGCGGGATTTCAGGCAAGATGACCATACCCTCGAAATCACTTCTATCTTTGCTTGCTAGATGCTCGCTCTTTTGCTATGCCTATGCTACGATGCCTATCACTTGCTTATCATGCCACCCACATTGCCATGTCAAACCTCTAACCATCCTTTCCTAGCAAACCGTTGTTTGGCTATGTCACCGCTTTGCTCAGCCCCTCTTATAGCGTTGTTAGTTGCAGGTGAAGATGAAGTTTGTTCCTTGTTGGAACATGGAGATGTTGTTCCTTGTTGGAACATGTTTACTTGTTGGGATATCACAATATATCTTATTTAATTAATGCATCTATATACTTGGTAAAGGGTGGAAGGCTCGGCCTTATGCAGTGTTTTGTTCCACTCTTGCCGCCCTAGTTTCCGTCATATCGGTGTTATGTTCCCGGATTGTTGCGTCCCTAACGCGGTCGGGTGATTTATGGGACCCCTTGACAGTTCGCTTTGAATAAAACTTTTCCAAAGAAGGCCCAACATTGGTTCTACATTTGCCTCACCTAGCCTTTTTCCCTTGGGAGTCGCGCTCTCAAGGGTCATCTTTATTCACCCTCCCGGGCGGTGCTTGTCTAAGCGTTGGTCCAAACTAAACACCGTCTGGGACCATCCCTTAGCAACTTGGGTTACGTCGGTACTGTCGCTTAGCTTATCCGGTCGTGGCACGAGGCGAGATCTGTGCGGCTACTATCGAGGTGTCGGCACGCCGGGAGGTCTTCTTGGACTTGTTTTATTGCTGTGGAATGTCTTGTGGCAGGATTCGAGACTGATCGGTCTTCCGGGAGAAGGTCTATTCTTCGTTGATCGCGAGCTTATCATGGGCTAAGTTGGGACACCCTGCGGGGTTTTGAACTTTCGAAAGCCGTGCCTGCATGTTATGTGGCAGATGGGAATTTGTTAATGTCGGTTGTAGAAAACCGAAGTTGATCTTAATTAAAATACACCAACCGTGTGCGTAACCGTGAGTGTCTCTTTTCGGGGTTGATCGAGAGGAGAACACGGTTTCTGGGTTATGTTTGACGTAAGTAGTTTCAGGATCACTTCTTGATCATAGTTGTTCGACCGTGCCTCGCCTCCTCTTCTCGCTCTCTTTTGCGTATGTAGCCACCATATATGCTAGTCGCTTGCTGCAGCTCCACCTCACTACCCTGTCCTACCTTTAAGCTTAAATAGTCTTGATCTCGCGGTGTGAGATTGCTGAGTCCCGTGACTCACGAGTTACTTCCCAAACCAGTTTGCGGTGCCGATGAGACCGTGCGGGTGATGCACCCGAGCTCAAGGAGGAGCTCGTTGAAGATCTTGTTCTTTGTGTTGTTTCGTTTGAGTTGTTCAAGAGTGGAGCCAGTTGGGACGATCGGGGATCTGTAGCATTTGGGGTAGTCTTCTTTATTTTGGTTCCGTGAAGCGGACCTTGATTGTATCTGTATGATGTAATGTTTTACTCATGTATTGTGTGAAGTGGCGATTGTAAGCCAACTATGTATCTCTTTTCCCTTATGTATTACATGGGTTGTGTGAAGATTACCTCACTTGCGACATTGCTTTCAATGCGGTTATGCCTCTAAGTCGTGCTTCGACACGTGGGAGATATAGCCGCATCGAGGGCGTTATAGGTTCACTAGAATAAGTTCTGTGTATAGACCAAAGCTATTTTGCTTTGTTTTGCTGCCTCCTTAATATCTTCTGTTCTGGTACTACTAATGTAAAAAACTCAACTTTTCAGCAAGCTATGGAAAAAATGGTGGAACCGCCACCTTCTGAAGGTGGCGAGGCAACTATAACTGCAATGTCAACTCTTGCTGCAGTGGGTCAGTACCTGTCCACTAACAGTGACAAAAGCACGTTCCTACGTAATACTGGGTTGGTTGTTAAGGCAATCTCGTCAAAACTGTCTCATGATCAAGATATGCAAGCTCAAAACAAGGTTATATCTGCGCTCCAGACACAAGTCCATTCCCTAACAGAGACCCTTTGTGAAACAAGGACAAACATTGTTCGATGTCGTTAAGATATGCATGGTTTTGAAACCGGACTATCAGACATTTGCTATCTTGTTCAGGAGCCTAGGAGAAATGAAGGAAAAGGCTATGGTGCTCCATCGGACAATACAACATGAAAACGTAACAGTCTTGTCAAATGAACTGAGCTTCTGAACTTCTGGTGGTGCATTTATCTGCCAGACTGTTAACTTTATGCCAACCTTCCTTTTGTTTATAGTTGTAATTTGTTTTGTTGTGATACAAAATTTGTTCTTAACGTGCAGCCATCGGCTGAAGAAAACAACAAGCCATTTTTTTATAGTGTAGGGTGTTCCTTATATTTGCGTTGGTGGAAATCTTTGATGCCGAGTGGATGTAATCTGTGAAATCGACTTAATAGCCTAGCATTAGTTTCGGGCTTATTTATTTCCTAGTCTTCTGTTTCCCTGGTTTGCTAGTGGCCGCAGCAACCATGGGCCATATACGGACCGTGGTAACCTTGACCCTGCTACAGGACGTAGGATCCATGGGCCTCCTATGGGTCGTCGATAAATGGGCCTCCAACAGGGCCGTAGAATCGGTGGGCCTAGGGCCGTCGGATAAATAGGTCTACATGGGCCATAAACGGGCGTAATTGGTATCAGCTCAGGAAGGTAACGGGATGTTAACTGGCCGGAGGACAGCAAAACTTAATACATCACGGGCATTACGGGTCGTTAATGGGCGAGAATAGAGGGCGGCCGGAAGCGGCGCAGCGGGTTAACGAGCCTAAACAGGATGACTCTTGCCACGGGCCAAATTTGGCCCATTAAGGAACATGCCAATGTGGGCGGAAGTGTCGAGGGCCAAAAGGAGCCCAAGAACGTATGGGCCGTCGATGGGCAGCTAACACGGGCCGAAGCGGCCGATGTGAATCATGGGTCGTTAATGGTACAAAGAAATTTACTGTTCATTATGGGCTAGAGTCACCGTGGGCCTCTAAAGGGCCTAAAGATATGAAAGGCCTCATATGGGCCGAAAGACGTCGTGGGCCATACATGGGCCGAAAGTGAAACAGGCTGGTGTTATATTCGACAGCCCACATGACGTTGTTGGGCCGATTTCGGGTAGGCCCTAACGGGCCTTGAGTTACTGGGCCGTAAAATGGGCTATTTGTGAAGAGACCGTTAACAGGCTTTTCATGGGCCAGCCCGCTAACTTTTGACAAAGTCAAACAGGCCGGCCTTTGTATGCTAAATGGTCCAGTGGTGGGCCGTCACACGTGTCGACATATCATAGGCGCCTATCTGACCCACTAACAAGCTGAAACGTGTTTCCTCTGACCAATCAGAATTTTACACGTGGAAAATTCCCATTGGTCTGGGCTGTTAACGGGTTATTGGATCCAAAATCGGACCTGGTAGCTTAACGGCGACCTGTTACGGTGGATGCCACATGTCGGTCACCCTTGGCGAAAGCACTTCTGTGACGCGCGATTTATCATCATGGAAGTGGACAGTTCCGTGATGATAATTTTGGTAATGTCCTGGAACACTTCTACGACATCACAGGTATGACTATCTTGATTCTGTCATAAAATCTTCATGGATGTACATGCATGATAAAAAACATGACCTACTGTGACAAACACGTATCATCACGAAAGTGTATTTTTTTGTAGTGACAGCGGCAGCAGGTATTTCCCTCAGATATGAAACCAAGGTTATCGAACCAGTAGGGGAACCAAGCAACACAACGTAAACAGCCCCTGCACACAGATAACAAATCCTTGCAACCCGACGTATTAAAGGGGTTGTCAATCCCTTCCGGGTACGGCGCCTCAAGATAGGCAAACGAACATGAGATAAATTTGTAGTAGATTGATAGATCGAACACCAAATAAAAGAAATAAGAATAAATTGCAGGAAGGTATTTTTTGTATTTTTGGTTTAATAGATCTAAAAATAAATGCGAAGGAAAAGTAGATTGCAAAGGAAAATATATGAGAAAGAGACCCGGGGGGCGTAGGTTTCACTAGTGGCTTCTCTCGAGAAAAATAGCAAACGGTGAGTGAACAAATTACTGTTGGGCAATTGATAGATCTTCAAATAATCATGAAGATATCCAGGCAATGATCATTACATAGGCATCACATCCAAGATTACTAGACCGACTCCTTCCTGCATCTACTACTATTACTCCACACATCGACTGTTGTCCAGCATGCCTCTAGTGTATTAAGTTCATGGATAAACAGAGTAATGCAATAAGAACGATGACATGATGCAGAGAAGATCTATCTATGTAGAGATAGACCCCATAGTTTTATCCTTAGTAGCAACAATACATACGTGTTGGTTCCCCGTCTGTCACTGGGATCAAGCACCGTAAGATGGAACCCACTACAAAGCACCTCCTCCCATTGCAAGATAAATAGATCAAGTTAGCCAAACAAAACCCAAATATCGGAGAAGAAATACGAGGCTATAAGAGATCATGCATATAAGAGATCAAAGAAACTCAAATAACTTTCATGGATATAAAAAGATAGATCTGATCATAAACTCAAAGTTCATTGATCCCAACAAACACACTGCAAAAGAGTTACATCATATGGATCTACAAGAGACCATTGTATTAAGAATTGAGAGAGAGAGAGAGAGAGAGAGAGAGAGAGAGAGAGAGAGAGAGAGAGAGAGAGAGATATGAAGCCATCTAGCTACTAACTACGGACCCGAAGGTATACAAATAACTACTCACGCATCATTGGAGAGGCACCAATGGAGGTGGTGAACCCCATCGGAGATGATGTCTAGATTGATCAGGTGGTTCTGGACTCTGCGGGGCTGGATGAATATTTAATCGACTCCCCTAGGGTTTTGGGAATATTGGGTTATTATAGAGCAAAGAGGCGGTCTGGGGGGCACCCGAGGTGGGCACAACCCACCAGGGCGCGCCTGGGCCTCCTGGCACGCGCTGGTGGGTTGTGCTCTCCTCGGAGCACCCCCCAAGCGCAGCCAGGGCCCATTACGTGTCTTCTGTTCCATAAAAAATCTCCGTGGAGTTTCGTTGCATTTGGACTCAGTCTGATATTGATTTCCTGCGATGTAAAAAACATGCAGAAAACAGCAACGGGCACTTGGCACTATGTCAATAGGTTAGTACCAAAAAATGATATAAAATGATTATAAAACATCCAAGATTGATAATATAACATCATGGAACAATAAAAAATTATAGATATGTTGGAGACGTATCACATAGCAACTCTCCACAAAGCAAAATCGGCAGTGTCATCAAGTAAAGGAGGTTTGCCTTGAGGGTTATACTTTGGTTTCTCTATTTGAGGTCTTGCATAAATCCAAGGAACACTGGAGTGTTCATCACTAGGAGGTTGTTGCCCAAGTGAAGGAGTAGGCACAGTTGGCCTCGGGGCCGCACCACCAGAAAGTGGTGCAAGCATCGTGGTTAGTGTGGCTAGTCTCATTTGGACCAAGGCCTCAAGAGAAGCATCATGCTCCTCCTTTTGCTTAGCAAGCGTCCGTTCCAGATCCTCAGAAGTGAAGGACTTGACTTCCATGGAAGCTGCGCCCTTATCCTTTGGATCCGCAACAAGGGGAGTCCCATCGGGGTTCATCTCGCTCTAGGGTGGTTAAGCCACAAGAATAGATCACGAGGCTCTGATACCAATTGAAAGGATCAAGATGGACCTAGAGGGGGGTGAATAGGTACAATTAATTTTTTTAATTATTACTTATCAATTTTAGGCAGTAATGTGGAATATGAAAGTGAGCGTAACAATTGCAAGTATGATGCTAAGAGCTAAGCAAGGTAAACAAGTGACACAAATATGTGAGTAAGCAAGCACAATATGATATAAGTAAGATCTAAGAGACAGGTAACCACAAGTAGGAAGTTAGGGTTAGGGATAACCACAACTTTGAGAAACGAGGATGTATGCCGAGGTTCACTTCCTTGGAGGGAAGCTACCTCACCATTAGAGAGGTGGATGTTACCACGAAGGCACACCAATGCCACGAAGGCTCACCCTATTCTCCCTTTGAGACAACACCACAAAGGCGTTTCTCAACCACTAGTGGTAGACCTTGGGGCGGTCTCCAAACCCTCACAAACTTTCTGGGGCTAATCACAATGGTCGATTCCTCTCCGAAAGACTCCTATCGCCTAGGGTCTACAACCTCCAAGAGTAACAAGAACGATGGGGAAAAGCTCAAGACTTTCTCAAATCACGAATTCCTTCGGTCCAAAGAAGGGGAAGTAGTGGATCTATCACTTGGATGGACAACTTCTCTCAAATGCTCTCAAATCCCTTAGGGATCTAAGATTTGGTGTAGAAGAGTGAGAGAGAGACAGTGTGAAATGTGTTGTAGGGTTTGCTCAATGTGAATGGTCAACCCTCTCCCGTGGTGGAAGAGGGCTATATATAGTGTGGATGCAAATATGGCCATTGTAGTGTAAGTGACAAGGTAGGCCGGACATCCAGGACAAGGGCCGGACATCCGACCTAGCGTAGAACTAGTGACGTCAAGCAGAAAACAGAGGAAAAAATAGAGGGGCCGGACATCTGGGGCAAAGCTCGGAGATCCGGCTATACAGGAAGACCCGGACATCCGGTAAGATGGCTAGAAATCCGGCGAGTTCACAGAGCCGAACCGCTCCCTGGATAGCACAAGCTGGACATCCGGCTTGGGCCCGGAAATCTAGGGAGCATGGAGAGCCCAGACATTTGGCATGGAGGGACGGACATCCTGAAGTAAGACCCAACACAAAGTGCTCTCTGGATAGTAGGATCCGGATATCCGGGGTGCGGGTTGGATATCCGGTAAGCAGCCCGAACATCCCACAGGCAGCCTGGACATTCGGCAAGCCTAGAGGCAGAACACAATCATAGGAATATTTTGATAGATCCAAAAGATTTGAGGAAGGGATTTATTGGAATGATCAAATCTTTTTACTAACCCTACCGATCCCCTCTTAATAGTGTGGGATCCCATACTCAAGAAAACAAATATGCAATCTTTTTTATACTTCTTCCTTAAGTAAAATCAACTTCGTATGTTCATGATCCGCACACTTTTGATGAACCGGGGACTAACACCTGAGATTCACTTGACGAACATAGTTAGTCCCCTACATGTATATTGTCATCAACATCAAAACTTGATGTAAGGGCATGATTGCACTTTCAGGTAATGAGCATACGGTGCACTTCCCGAAGAAACAATTCCAAGTGAATGGTATAATGTTATTGAAAAATCTCCGACAATCTCTATTAGAAGTTTTAAACTACCTCTACCTAGTGTCAAAAAGAAATATGAAATGCTTATTGTTGGGGACATTCATATCCCCGTTGAGGTAACTTAGTGATTTACGAAAGTTCTTCGGTTTCATGCTAATCAAAATTGGTTGTTAATAAGACTTGATCAACCTTATTAATGGATCATTTTTTAGATGTATGAAGTTGATGAATTTAGTGCGCACTACCTTCTGTACCTACCTTTTGTTTTATGTTTTTATTAGTTAAATAAAATAAAATGCCATGTTTTGTTTGTTGTCTGATTTTCCCGTGCAATAAAAAATGAACCAAAAATAAAAGTTCTTAGAATGCTCTGAAAATTTAATACGATTTTATCTGAATATTTCAGAATTTTTGGTGCAAATAATATTAGAGGGAGGTGCACCAGGTGGGCACAACCCACCTAGGCGCGTGAGGACCCCCAGGCGCGCCCTAGTAGGTTGTGGTCCCCACGTGGTCCCCCTCACTTATCTCTTCATCCCACATCACCACCTACCTCCAGAAAAAAATCACCATTGCTCTTTCTCTTGTGTTCTTGCTCTCAAACCCGCGGATTTCGATCTCTTTGTTCGAAGCTCCGTTTCCGAAACTGTTTCGGGGATATGTTGCTTGGTATGTGACTCCTCCGTTTGTCCAATTAGTTTTTTCTTTAGTGGTTTATATTTTGAATAATTATCTACTCTTGGTGCTACTGTAGATGAGCTTGCATGTTGAATTCTTAGAGTTTTAAGTAGTTCGAATGCTTGCTAGGGCCTCTATGCATCCCTATGAGTCGTTGCTACCAATCTTATAAAGTTTTGTTGAGATAATTTTTGTGGACTAAAAAATTCAGAATTTTTGTTCATAGGAAAAACACGAGTATCTTTAGGAAGTTTGCTTCCAAGAAGAACTCTAAGGGATTGATTGGGGAGTCAACTGACAGTGATCTCCGCACCCGGAGATTGGAGGACCTACGTCCATGGGAATGGCCGCATACCTCGTTCATGGAAGAGTCCGGAATCCACCAAGAGTTCACACAGTATGCTGATAATGCCGGCCTCACCAACTTCACCACAATTGAATGTGAACAGGGTGGATACAAGATTAAATGTCCGTTTGAGGACTTCAATCGGGGGCAAGTAGCTGCAGTGGTTCAGAGTATCAGCCTTGTAATTGAGTGAAGACCTTGTCCTGATGAACCTCATAATTCATGGTGCATAAGGCTTCAGCTCAAAAGGTGACATAGCAATATTTGCGAGTCCTCATGAAGAAATCATGGAAGTTGGCGGAAGCGCCATGAATGATATTGAAAAGCATATTCTTCATGATGCCAATGACTTCTTCATCATTTGAGTCGTGGCCTTTGATAGGACTCATTGTCTTCTTGAGAATCCGATAGGCATCCGAGGCACATACAATAATTCCTTGACGAGGAATTTGGTTCTTGGGGCCTGCCACGGCTTCAAAGGCTTCATCAAGACTTACATATAGTGATTTGGCTTCGGGTTCGTTGTAGATACAACGAGCACCATCAAGGGAGGATCGAGTGGTAGGGCACGAAGCAATTCAGATTCTTTGGTGCCTTGTAGTGAGTGTTTTCGGACATTGATCTAACACCCATGAGTTCACGTCTTGACGTCTCCAAAGTGATGTGCAGCGTTGCATAGAATTGAAGAATGAGTTCTTCATTCCAATCACAGATGTCGAGCAGAAATTGAAGTCTGCGTCGTGAAGAACACCGAGGACCGGCTCGAAGCTGGCAGAGACTCCATGTCCACATGAGGAATATGTGCATGATCGAAGTCTTTGTCTTTGTTGAAGAGCACTAAGGAATAGAAATTGGCTTGGTGGCAGTCGAAGCGCCTCTTCCTTATGCGAGCGAATCATATGGATTATGTCGATGAAGAATACGTGCTCACGAAGAAATCTTCAGCCTTGAACTTTTGCTTTGTTGAGAAGGGATTCTTTGGCTTTAATAGTGGAGTGTCGATGAGTTGCATCACGACCTCTGGAATCGCAATATCAGTTCTTGGTGAGAATTTCTGGTTCCTCTCTGTGCGATCGAGGATCAGCGGCAGCAGTTCATCACCGCTAGTGGCTGGAATGTCTTCATGGACAGATGAAGTGGGATGAGTTTCTTCAGAGCCCATTTGAACTGTTGGAGCAGGGGACTGATGAATCTGTTGAATTGGGGTGAAGAGTGGAGAATTTGGATGCTGACTTTCCCAAAAGTCATCGTTCATCACTGGCGTTGTGCTTCCAGTGTCCACATCTTCTTCAATTTCCTCAACACCGGCCTATTCAGCTGTGAACTGAGGCATGGGCGAGGAAATGGTTGGAGTTGAAGGGATAGCTTCCACTTCAATTTCTTCATCAATCTGCTCTGACGAAGCAGCAGAATGATCTTCTTCATCAGATCCGCTTGGGATCTCATAATCTTCACCAAAAGGAACAAGGTCCTTTGATGGAATTGAGGAAATTGGAACAGCATCAATAGGATTTTCAAAGGAGCTAGTCATTGGCTTCATTTTCTTCGCAGTAGAAGAATTTGGCGCAATGATGCTTTCCATTTCTTCACTTTGCAGCTCGTTACGCAGCCTTGGTCTTCTTCACATCGAGGCAAATGGAAGAATTGGAGTTGGTGTTGGCGCGAGGAGGAGAGGAATCTGGTTGATTTTCCTCGGTATGGCCCGATGCAGTTGCCTGACTTGTTCGATTTCTTGAGCGCACCACTAGTGGATGCCACGGCAATTTCTTGGTGGGCTGGAATGGAGTCATCAGCCACGGAACTAGCATTGTCTTGACCTGAACTTCATCGGTGGTCTTGGCATGTTCTTTAGTTGGTAGTGAGGCTCCACCTGAGGAATTTCATGTTGCGTTGGGGCAGCAACATTGGTGAACCTTTCGTCGAGTTGATTTAATCGACTTTGGCTCCTTGCCAATCATCATAATAGGAGTTAAATTTGTAGGCGAGGGCTTTGATGTCACCTGCATCTTGATAAGTTCTTGATTTTCATCTTGACAACGTTTTCTTGGCGAGTTTCTCCTTTACTCGTCTGCGATTTCTTGATATCTCTGGCCATATCAAATTTCCATTTCTCCTCTTGGATGAAATGAGTCGACATGTGACTTTGGCGGTGTCAACTTGAAGTCGAGCATAGGAGTGTTTGGGTCCTTGTGCGGAGATCAATGTAGTCTAGGATCGCTCTTGGATCCAACAGCAGTGGCACAGGTGTGCCTTTGGCTCTAGCGGCCCTTTCTTGGCGGTCTCTGATGATTTCCGCAAGTTCATTGTCGGTGTCAAAACCGGCGGATCTCGGGTAGGGGGTCCCGAACTATGCGTCTAGGCGGATGGTAACAGGAGACAAGGGACACGATGTTTACCCAGGTTCGGGCCCTCTTGATGGAGGTAAAACCCTACGTCCTGCTTGATTGATATTGATATTGTGGATGTTTGCAAGAGTGGATCTACCATTAGATCAAGGAGGCTAAACCCTAGAAGCTAGCCTATGGTATGATTGTAAGGGTTGTTGTGATTTTTGTCCTACGGACTAAAGCCATCCGGTTTATATAGACACCGGAGAGGGCTAGGGTTACATAGAGTCGGTTACAATGGTAGGAGATCTATATATCCGTATCGCCAAGCTTGCCTTCCACGCCAAGGAAAGTCCCATCCGGACACGGGGGGAAGTCTTCAATCTTGTATCTTCATAGTCTTGGAGTCCGGTCGATGATGATAGTCCGGCAAATGATAGTCCGGTGATGATGGTAGTCCGCTATCCGGACACCCCTAATCCAGACTCCTCGGTATCCCTGAACCAAGCTTCAATGACGATAAGTCCGGCGTGTATATTGCTTGGCATTGCAAGCGGGTTCCTCCTCCAAATGATAGAAGATTGTGAACACCAGGATAGTGTCCGGCTCGCAAAATAAATTCCACATTCCACCGTAGAGAATAATAATATATACACAAGTTCAATTTCTTGGCGTTTTCGTGGCATGGCGTCACACCACTACCAAGCCATTACTCAAATTGTTTTTACTTTACCACCTCGGCGCATTTAGCGAAGCGATTTCCTTGGCACGTCTTGTCGAAGCAGAGATCGTGTTTCCCCTTAATCCGGGATTCTCATCAATACGGGCGTGGGTAACCCAACCTGTAACATCCCAAATTTCCCATTTGGAATGTTTTACAATTATAGCTAAGCATCTATGCATATTGTTTGAATTTGAGTGACATTTGAAGTTTCAGAAGATTTTGAGTTGTTGGAATTTGAATTTGAATTTGGCAGTTGAAATTTATTTCAAATTAATGCCTGACAAATACTTGAGAAAAAGTATGAAAGGAGTAAACATGACACTCCAAATATGTCAGAAGAAAACTTTGCCAAAAAAAATTGAATTCAAATCTGAATTTTATTTGGAATTTTAGAAAAATGATTTTTATAAAGTTTGAGTTTTGCCCCTGGAAAAATGTTCAAATTATAGGGAATATTCCCCTGATCATTTTGATATATATATGTCCTATATAAAATATATATATATCTAATATATTTTCTCTCTCTCTCAAATTCAAAAAAAAAAGGAAAAGGAGACCCAGGCCCACCCGAAGCTAACCCGCCCAGCCCAATACTGAGGCGGCCCACCCGATGGGCAGACCAACTGCCCGGCCAGCGCCCGCGCCCGAGCCGACCGAGCCAACCGACCAAGCCCCTACCCCTCGGTGCCTGAGCCGACCCCCTCCTCTCTCTCCCGACACCCGGCCCCACCTCTCCTTCTTCCCTCGCCCAAGCCAACCCACGCCGCACACGGAATCCCGAAGGATCCGGGATTGCCTCCCCCGATCTGCCCCTCGCCCAAGTCGACCCCCTATATAAACCCCACCCCCCTCGACCCGTTCCCCCGTTTTCCCCCTCGCCCGACCCTCTCCCCTCGCCGCAATCGCTCGCCGGAGTCCGCCGCCGCCGCCGCGCCATTGTCCTGCCCCGGCCGCCTCCGAACCCCCTCGAGCTCCCCCGACTCCACCCCCGAGTTCCCCTCGCTCCGCCGCACCCTCCCGACACCTCCGCCGTCGCCCCGGACCACCGGAGCCACCGCACCGTCGCCGCCCGAGTCGCCGTCGCCGTCGACCACCGCGGTAAGTCGCCGGAGATGCCCCCACCGTCCGATCTAAACATAGGGTCTAGATTAGATCCCCGAAGGGGTACGGTTTATTTAGGTTTTAGTTTAAAGATCCGGTTTTAAGTTACGGTTTTTATTAGACCGGCCCGACTCGGTTTAATCCCTCGGGCGCGTTTTAGCTATATTACGCCCGATGCGTTAGATAGGCCCATTAGCGCAGTTTTTCTTTTTAGTTATTTTTTTTTCATTTCTGTTTTTAACAGAATAGTTTCAGTTTTGTAAAATCCATATCTTTTAATCTACTTAATATTTTTAATTGATTCTTTTTTTGTTAGTTTGCAAATTTGTTGTAGTTTGTGTAGAAAATATGTTTAGTCATGTTAAAATTATTAGAAATTATTTTATTTTAGATTTAGACAGATTAGTAATTCTGCTATAAAATGAGTTAGGATTATTTTATTTTAGTGATTTGTCACTACTTTGTTTTGACCTTGCCTAACCGTAGGAATTTATTTGGGCATTTTAGATTTAATAAAAAAATAGTTTTAATCAAAACCATGTTGTTCCTATTTATTTAACTAGCTACTGTTTTTCCTATTGTTTTATTTAGCAAATAATTTTATTTTTCCTATGTGATAGTTTATTTTAGGTTAGTTTCTGTAGCTTTAGATCAGGAACTTTTATTTACAATAAATAAAATTTTTATTTTATTTTTCCTTGCTAGGCTTGTTATAGGCATAATAGGAGTTCTATAATAGCTTTTGATGTGATTCTTTTTGCTCCTAGTTGCATGATGTTTTCTTTTACATTAGTTAGCAAAAACCCATGCTTAGGTTCTGTTAAGAAAAATTTGGTTGAGTAAAACTATTTCTTGGTTGTTGTTTGATGTGGTGAAAACATTGATTTGGATTTCTTGAACTTTCTTTGGGTTTTGGTTCAATTGTTTTGTGTGATATGTTAGCATGCTGTTATGTTAAGTGATCATATGTTTGTATGCTTATATGATTGTTGTTTGCCTCGGTAGAATTTCCGGTCTGAAGCTTGCTACCACGAGTCCCTAGCTTTCAAGATCGTCGACAAGGCAAGTCATTGATCATATTTTCTTTTACTATGCCTATGATTTTATTGCATTAGAATTATACCTCCCCACCATGCATGCAGTAGGAGAATTTGAAGTTATGTTCTTGAGTAGTATCATGAGGTAGGATGAACCCAATTTCCTTGTTACCATTGCGGGGCGAAGTAGTTTATTTTGCTATGCTCGTGAGCGGGGTTGGTTGAGTGATTCATAAGGGAGATGTGAGAGTTAAGATGATGACAACCCCATGACTTCAAGCTCAAGATGGACTTCAAAATTCACTCTTGGGTGGAGGGCGGTTGTGGGCACCTGGAGAAAACCAGCGGTTGGCGGGATGCATGGAGAAGCGCCATGACATGTTGCGGAAAGCTTCACCAAGCCACGAAGAGACGGATGTATACCCATTGACGGAAGCTTACATGCAGCCGCAAGCCATTATGGGCTCTAGCTTGGTCAACCCTAGGTGTGACTCTGGCGGACGGTGCTACGAGATGTAGAAGAACGGTAGGATTGGATGGGTACCGCGGTGGCTAGAGGAACTCTTGGAAGACCCTGTTTACGTTCATCCGTCTTCAAACACCATGAAGTGCGAAGACTTAAAGGAGGAGCGAATCTTGCGGTAAAGTCATAAACCTCTGCAAAGTGAAGATCTAATCGGTTAGCCGTGTCCCGATTCTGGACAATTTGAGCCTCTGGAACTTGGAGTATTTGGATATCTCAACACCAAATTTAATAAATTAATTGAGGGATTATTTAATAATTGGGAATGAGACATTGGTTGGCGGAACCATCTCAATAACTACCAACATTTTGTAGTATTTGCAAACAAGTCCATTGTTGTAGGAAAAAACTGGCTTTTACGCAAAATGATGAAACTTAGAGCCCCACAGCCAAATTGCATATAGTGTTAGAAATTTTATTATTGTTCTCTCTTCATGACTTGCGGCATATTCAAAATGCTGACCTACGGCTGCAACGTCTTATGTTGCGGAGGAGTATTCGATCGAGAGTGAGGCTACGATCCACGCTTGGCGATTGCCCTATGGAGTCGGATGGACTCGCTATTCTTCTCGCTTCCGCAGCTTTATTTAGTTTATTTCTCATGAGTTGGCCTTGGCGAATTTATTCTAGTGTAATAAAGACTCGATATGAGAATCGTGTAATAAATTCAGGTGTGATTGAACTTTGATTATTTCATCAATGTCTTGTGTGTGCCAACATGATCTTGGGATGGTACAACTACACGAGAGACTTGACCGATTTTGGGTCGGGTCGCTCTGAGATGGTATCGAGCACTGCGTTGACCGTGGGGCGTAACCCCTAGGATCGGAAAGCCATAGGAAAAGACTATTTATTTTATGTCCTTATCATTCCGTAATTCTCCCTGTTCATTTCGACTTCTCTCCGATTTTCAACATTCTAGATGGCGCGAGTTCACCCCAGTTTTGCTACGGAGTTTTGCCACCCGGATGAGGCGATGCCTTTCGGCAAGAAGCTGGTCCAGATCGTGAAGAAGCTGAAGATTGCTCGCCCTCGATCACGGAAGCCTACCAATGCACTTCCGGCGGATACCCGCTTCTGAGATTGAGGTGCACATTCGAGGGAGGACCTTGGAGGACATTGAGCCCATTGACTTTGAGTTTACCGATTTCAATTGGATCCTCGGAAGAGACATGGCGATTTATCGTGCACTTGGACATCTCCGAGAAGAGTACAGGGGCGAGCTCGACCCATCGACCTCGCCATGATTTCTCCCGAGCTAGGAATGGAGATATCATCCTACCGTGAAGGACGACTCCATTCTCTCATATGTCCAAGACTTGGAGTGTCTCCTCGAAGCGGGAGATCCGGACTCGCCGTAACTTCGAAGGTACACAGGAGGCTGTTGTTCCGTGAACTGGGCTGGAGGAGAAAGCACACGCAAACTTCCTTGACCATGAAGAAGAAATCAAGGATTTCATGGAGAGAGTCGACAAGCTGAAGATGGATGTTGCCGCATTAGAGGAGAAGATGGACTTGGGAGAGACCTTTTTCCGAGTGGAGATGATGGACCTCTCGTGAGCAATGACCAGGATTATGAAGAGCTCCACCAAGAAAGCCGCAAGAGGAGGCGCCGCATCGAGGGGCGTCACACCGGAGGGCGCCGCACTGAGGACGCAAGGATAATTGATGAAGACATTTAGTCGACCGCCATGTTATTTTATTGTTCCGTCGATCGCTTAGGCGTTATTTTCGATTAGTCGTGAAATTGTAATCCGAGATTGAACCATGTTTGAGTTGATTGAATAAATGATTGGTGTGATTATGATTGTGCATTCATTTGGGTAGTGATATTTTCTCATTAGACCCTTGTTCTATTCTAATTTTCTCATCCACTCCAAAACACGGATGCCTCCGAGGCGTGACCCGGTCTCAACTTTCCGCGGTGCTCACCCGGCTGATCCAGCAGCGAGAATGCCCTCATGCGGATGCTCATCGAACCGAACAACAACAACAACAACAACAATCCACCGCCACCACCCCTGTTGACAACTTGACCCGCTTCCTAAGGCTGAATCCGCGGTGTTCTCTAGCAAAGACCGAGCGATTGTGGCGGCGATTGGCTCCGCAAGGTCGGAAGGAGTTAGCCACTGCTGGATGCACAGATCACGAGAGAAGGTGCGCTTTGCCGCACATCAACTTGATGGACCTGCAGCCTCTTGGTGGGAGAACTACACCGCCACTTATCCCATCGCCACCATCACGTGGGATCAGTTCCAGCGAAGCTTTCCGCACGCTCATGTTTCATTGGAGCCATGAGTGCGAAGAAGCGTGAGTTCCGCAACTTACGCCAGGGAACCGTGCTGTGGGGCGATCGTGGATGAGTTCAGCAAGTTAGCTCTCTATGCCCCGATGATGTGGCCACAGATGCATAAGCAGGAAAAGTTTCTCGAGGGACTCAATGGCGAGCTGGGTATGCAGCTTATGGTGGCTACCTTCAACAACTACCAGAGTTGGTAGACAAGGCCATCATACTTGAAGGCAAGCAGCAGCAGATTGATAGCATAGCGGAAGTATGGCCAAGGGAAGTACAACTCGGAGCTCAGCGAAGCCCGTTATGCCCCATACTGGGAGGGCATACCCATCACACCATGGAGGACATAATCATGGAGGACATAACCATGGAGGAAATGGGAACAACCGCAACCCGACAACAAGTCGAGGCAATGGAAGCGGCAATGGCAACCAGCATCGTCTGCCCGGCTCGAGAAGGATCTCGAGTCACATCACTGTTTCAAGTGCCGAAAACAGGGCACTATGCCACCGACGCCCGGAGGCCAAGCGGAGGAATGGAAGCGGCAATGGAAGCTCAAAAAAGAAGCCCAACCCTTTTCCTCGTGCTCGGGTGAACCACATTGGCGTGGAGGGCGTCTATGATCAGCCGAACAATCGTGGTTGGTAAGTTTTATTAAATTCACATCCGATATTGGTACTCTTTGATTACGGTGCAGCGCATTCATTCATATCAAGGGTAGTTGTGGAAAAATGCACGGTTGCCCACTAGAACCCTTAGAAGCCCTCTTCACGTCGGTTCGCAGAGAGGTGAAATGATGGCGAGCTTAGGCTGTCATGCAACCCTCAACATCGGAAACCATAAATTTCCCAGAGACCTCATAGTATTGGAAACCCGGACCTTGGATGTAATCCTAGGCATGGATTGGTTGACAAAGTTTGAAGGAAACATAGGCTGTGCCCACAAGTCGATTCTGCTCACCACCACAGGAGCGAAGAGGATCAAGTATGTATCGGGCGTATCCCGATGAAGAATCGGTGCATTCCCTCACGGGAGTTGTTCAGAGGAAGTGCCAGATGGTGCAAGATTTTCCGATGTGTTTCGGAGGAATTACCAGAATGCCACCGACGAGACATTGAATTCTGATTGAGTTATTGCGGCACAGCCCCAATATCCAAGAGACCCTATCGGATGCCCCGAGCGAATTGAAAGAGATCAAGAATCAAATTAATGAGCTATTGGAGAAGGGATATATTCGGCCAAGCTCATCACCTTGGGGAGCCCCAGTTCTTTTGGTAGAGAAGAAGGATGGAACCCTGAGAATGGTTGTGGATTATCGTTCATTGAACGACGTGACCATCAAGAACAAGTACCCTCTGCCGATGATTAATGACCTATTTGATCAGCTAGTTGGAGCCAAGGTATTCTCCAAGATCGATATTCGATCAGGGTATCATCAGTTGAAGATCCGTGAAAAGGATACACCCAAAACATCATTTACCACCAGGTATGGTTTATATGAGTATACCGTCATGTCATTCGGATTGACTAATGCCCCTGCATACTTCATGAATTTGATGAACAAGGTATTTATGGAATATCTGGACAAGTTTGTTGTGGTGTTCATCGATGATATACTGATTTTCTCCAAGAGCGAGGAAGATCATAAGGAACATTTGCGTCTAGTTCTGGAGAAACTCCGAGAACATCAGTTGTATGCCAAGTTCAGCAAATGTGAATTTTGGCTGAAGGAAGTCGGATTCCTCGGACATGTTATTTCAGGAGAAGGAATAGCGATTGACCCGCCAAGGTTGTACCATCACCGATTGGCGATCACCCACCTCGATCAAGGAGATCCGCAGTTTTCTCGGACTCGCGAGGATATTATCGGAGGTTTATTGAGAATTTCTCGAAGATTGCCAAGCCCATGACTAAGCTGTTGAAGAAGGATGCCAAGTACATTTGGACCGAGGATTGTGAAGCTAGTTTCCAGGAATTGAAGAAACGTTTGGTTACAGCCCGATGACTGATTTTGCGGACATACACAAGGATTACGGTATATTGTGACGCTTCTCGTCGGGGACTGGGAGGAGTACTCATGCAGGAAGGAAAAGTTGTAGCTTATACCTCCGGACAGCTACGACCACACGAGATGAATTATGCCACACATGATTTGGAGTTAGCGGCGATAGTGCATGCACTCAAGACACAGAGACATTTCCTTATTGGATACCGTTGTGATGTTTACACAGATCATAAGAGCTTGAAGTATATTTTCACGCAGAAAGAGTTGAACCTCGAGCGAGAGGAGATGGCTAGAGTTAATCAAGGACTATGACATGAAATTGCATTACCACCCGGAAAGGCTAATGTTGTAGCAGATGCTTTGAGCCGTAAGAGTTATGTAAATACTCTTATAGCGGAGGATTACCCAGGAGTTAGTCGATGACCTCGTAGATCTCCGGTGGAGATAGTTCGAGAGGATATGTTGCAACTCTGGAAGTTCAGTCCACTTTGGCGAAAGAATTGGGAAGCCCGTAAGTCGGACAAGGAAATTGATGAAATAAAGAAAAGGATGAATGAAGGAAAAGCTAAAGGGTTTCGTAAGGATGAATACGGAGCTATATGGTTCGAGGATCGTATTTATGTACCCAATGATCCCGAACTCAGAAGCTAATTCTTGAGAGGCTCATGATTCACCGTACTCGATTCACCCGGTAACACTAAGATGTATCTGGATTTGAAGGAAAGTTTACGGTGGGCGGTATGAAGAAGGATATTGCGAGTGCGTAGCGATATGCGATGTTTGCCAGCGAGTAAAGGCGGAACATCGAAGCCAGCAGGGTTACTTCAACCTTTGCCGATTCCCGAGTGGAAATGGGAAAAACTTGGAATGGATTTTATCACAGGATTACCCAGGACCCGTTCAGGTTATGATTCCATCTGGGTAGTGGTTGATCGATTAACCAAGGTAGCTCATTTCATTCCCGTGAAGACTACCTATACTAGCGCTAAGTTAGCCAAGATATACATGACCAGGATCGTATGCCTGCATGGAGTTCCGAGGAGTATCGTGTCGGATAGAGGAACACAATTTACCTCAAAGTTTTGGAATCGGTTGCATGAAACTTTGGAGTGCGAGGCTGGAGTTGATCTGACTTTTCATCCATGAGCAGATGGACAGACCGAGAGAGTCAACCAGATCCTGGAGGACATGTTGAGAGCTTGTGCACTAGACTATGGGTCTAGCTGGGATGACAATTTACCATCTGCGAATTCTCGTACAATAACAGTTATCGACCGGTCGAAGATGGCCCCTTCGAAGCTCTATCACGGAAGGAGGTGCGAACACCATTGTTGTGGGATGGTGTTGGAGATCAAAACTTTTCGGTCCCGATCTTATCGAGATTCGAAGAAAAGTCAAGCTAATTCGAGATAGGCTCAAGGTAGCTCGATCGAGATGGAAGAGTTATGCCGACGATGCGCGCAAGGAAGTAACTTACGAGCGGGAGACCGGGCATATCTTCGTGTGTCCCCGCCGTGGAATCAAGAGGTTCGGTGTTAAAGGAAAGTTAGCACCCGGTTCATTGGCCCTACAAAATCCTCGAGCGTCGTGGAGAAGTTGCTTACAAGTTGGAATTGCGGAAGGATTGTCCGGAGTTCATGATGTCTTCCATGTTTCTCGGTGAAGAAATGCCATGCCGACATGGCGATATTCCATTAAGAGACACGGTGCCCTAGAGGCCATACAGCTCGGCAAAGATCGACTTATGAGGAGAAACCCGTCCGAATTCTCGAGACTGCAACAGAGTCACCCGCAGCAAGATCATCAAGTTTTGCAAGGTCTTTGTGGAGTCACCACTCGAGGAGGAAGCCACAGGGAGCGAGAAGAAGACCTCCGCCGAGACCACCGCACCTATTTGCTAGCCAACCCGAATCTCGAGGCGAGATTCATCTTAAGATGGTAGGTTTGTAACATCCCAAATTTCCCATTTGGAATGTTTTACAATTATAGCTAAGCATCTATGCATATTGTTTGAATTTGAGTGACATTTGAAGTTTCAGAAGATTTTGAGTTGTTGGAATTTGAATTTGAATTTGGCAGTTGAAATTTATTTCAAATTAATGCCTGACAAATACTTGAGAAAAAGTATGAGAGGAGTAAACATGACACTCCAATATTGTCAGAAGAAAACTTTGCCAAAAAAATTTTTAGAATTCAAATCTGAATTTTATTTGGAATTTTAGAAAAATGATTTTTTATAAAGTTTGAGTTTTGCCCCTGGAAAAATGTTCAAATTATAGGGAATATTCCCCTGATCATTTTGATATATATATATATATATATATATATATATATATATATATATATATATCCTATATAAAATATATATATATCTAATATATTTTCTCTCTCTCAAATTCAAAAAAAGGAAAAGGAGACCCGGCGCCCGGCCAAAGCCAACCCGGCCCAGTGCCAGGCGGCCAACCAGTGAGCCGAACCAAGCCCAGCCCAGCCGAGCCGAGCCGACCGACCGAGCCAACCGACCGAAGCCCCTACCCCTCGGTCGCCCGACCCGACCACCTCCTCTCTCTCCCGCTGACACCCGGCCCCACCTCTCCTTCTTCCCCTCGCCCAAGCCAACCCGCGCCGCCGCTCGCCGGAATCCCGAAGGATCCGGATTGCCTCCCCCGATCTGCCCCTCGCCCAAGTCGACCCCCTATATAAACCCCACCCCCCCTCGACCCGTTCCCCCGTTTTCCCCTCGCTTGAACCTCTCCCTCGCATGAATCGCTCATGGGAGTCCGCCCGCCCGCCCCCATCATTGTCCTGCCCGCCTCCTCGAACCCCTCGGGCTCCCCGACTCCACCCCGAGTTCCCCTCGCTCCGCCCGCCCTCCCGACACCTCCGCCGTCGCCCGGACCACGGAGCCACTGCACCGTCGCCGCCCAGAAACCGCCGTCGCCGTCGACCACCGCGATGAAAGTCGCCAGAGATGCCCCCACCGTCCGATCTAAACGTAGGGTCTAGATTAGATCCCCGAAGGGGTACGGTTTATTTAGGTTTTAGTTTAAAGATCCGGTTTTAAGTTACGGTTTTTATTAGACCGGCCCGACTCGGTTTAATCCCTCGGGCGCGTTTTAGCTATATTATGCCCGATGCGTTAGATAGGCCCATTAGCGCCGTTTTTCTTTTTAGTTATTTTTTTTTCGTTTCTGTTTTTAACAGAATAGTTTCAGTTTTGTAAAATCCATATCTTTTAATCAACTTAATATTTTTAATTGATTATTTTTTTGTTAGTTTGCAAATTTGTTGTAGTTTCTGTAGAAAATATGTTTAGTCATGTTAAAATTATTAGAAATTATTTTATTTTAGATTTAGACAGATTAGTAATTCTGCTATAAAATGAGTTAGGATTATTTTATTTTAGTGATTCTTTTGTCACTACTTTGTTTTGACCTTGCCTAACCGTAGGAAATTATTTGGGCATTTTAGATTTAATAAAAAATAGTTTTAATCAAAACCATGTTGTTCCTATTTATTTAACTAGCTACTGTTTTCCTATTGTTTTATTTAGCAAATAATTTTATTTTTCCTATGTGATAGTTTATTTTAGGTTAGTTTCTGTAACTTTAGATTAGGAACTTTTATTTACAATAAATAAAATTTTTATTTTATTTTTCCTTGCTAGGCTTGTTATAGGCATAATAGGAGTTCTATAATAGCTTTTGATGTGATTCTTTTTGCTCCTAGTTGCATGATGTTTTCTTTTCTGTTAGTTAGCAAAAAACCCATGCTTAGGTTCTGTTAAGAAAAATTTGGTTGAGTAAAACTATTTCTTGGTTGTTGTTTGATGTGGTGAAAACATTGATTTGGATTTCTTCGAACTTTCTTTGGGTTTTGGTTCAATTGTTTTGTGTGATATGTTAGCATGCTGTTATGTTAAGTGATCATATGTTTGTATGCTTATATGATTGTTGTTTGCCTCGGTAGAATTTCGAGTCTGAAGCTTGCTACCACGAGTCCCTAGCTTTCAAGATCGTCGACAAGGCAAGTCATTGATCATATTTTCTTTTACTATACCTATGATTTTATTGCATTAGAATTATACCTCCCACCATGCATGCAGTAGGAGAATTTGAAGTTATGTTCTTGAGTAGTATCATGAGGTAGGATGAACCCAATTTCCCTTGTTACCATTGCGGGGACGAAGTAGTTTATTTTGCTATGCTCGTAGGCGGGGTTGGTTGAGTGATTCATAAGGAGATGTGAGAGTCAAGATGATGACAACCCCATGACTTCAAGCTCAAGATGGACTTCAAAATTCACTCTTGGGTGGAGGGCGGTTGGCGGGCACCTGGAGAAACCAGCGGTTGGCGGGATGCATGGAGAAGCGCCATGACATCTTGCGGAAAGCTTCACCCAGCCACGAAGAGACGGATGTATACCCATTGACGGAAGCTTACTGTGCAGCCGCAAGCCATTATGGGCTCTGGCTTGGTCAACCCTAGGTGTGACTCTGGCGGACGGTGCTACGAGATGTAGAAGAGCGGTAGGATTGGATGGGTACGGCGGTGGCTAGAGGAACTCTTGGAAGACCCTGTTTACGTTCATCCGTCTTCAAACACCATGAAGTGCGAAGACTTAAAGGAGGAGCGAATCTTGCGGGTAAAGTCATAAACCTCTGCAAAGTGAAGATCTAATCGGTTAGCCGTGTCCCGATTCTGGACAATTTGAGCCTCTGGAACTTGGAGTATTTGGATATCTCAACACCAAATTTAATAAATTAATTGAGGGATTATTTAATAATTGGGAATGAGACATTGGTTGGCGAAACCATCTCAATAACTACCAACATTTTGTAGTATTTGCAAACAAGTCCATTGTTGTAGGGAAAACTGGCTTTTAGCAAAATGATGAAACTTAGAGCCCCACACCAAATTGCATATAGTGTTAGAAATTTTATTATTGTTCTCTCTTCATGACTTGCGGCATATTCAAAATGCTGACCTACGGCTGCAACGTCTTATGTTGCGAGAGGAGTATTCGATCGAGTGAGGCTACGATCCACGCTTGGCGATTTCCCTATGGAGTCGGATGGACTCGCTATTCTTCTACGCTTCGGCAGCTTTATTTAGTTTATTTCTCATGAGTTGGCCTTGGCGAATTTATTCTATTGTAATAAAGACTCGATATGAGAATCGTGTAATAAATTCAGGTGTGATTGAACTTTGATTATTTCATCAATGTCTTGTGTGTGCCGGCATGATCTTGGGATGGTACAGCTACGTAGACTTGACCGATTTTGGGTCGGGTCGCTACACAACCGCATCATTGATGGTGGCGCTTGGGAGATAAGCGAGTTTTACCAGGCGGTGGGGGCCGGCGTGAGATTTAGCCGCCCATATAAGGGATAAGGATTCACCTTCTCACCTCGCCTTCTTCCTCCTTTGCTTATCCATCTCCAGCGCACTTGAGCTCCAGGCGCCCAAGTTCGTGCATCTCGCCTCAACCTTCTCCGACCATGTGCAGGAGCAGGAGGTAAATGGTTGGCCTCCACCGTTAAGGAGGAGCAAATCGCCAAACTGCTGCGACGCGGATACCTCTCCGCGACATCAGCGCCACCGGCTGCCGACGAGGGCAGCTCATCCCCACCCGGGCCCCATGAGAGGTTGTCTTTCTTTCCCACTTCCTCCATGGACTGGGCTTTCCACTTCACCCCTTTGTCCGGGGCTCATGTTACTGCTTTCTGGCCTGGATTTCCATGATCGGCGCGAACTTCATCCTCAACATCTTGGCGTTCATCGTCATGTGCGAGCCTTCCTCGCATCCAGCCCCACTTGACATGGCTCAAGACCTTCAATGTCAAGCGAAGGTAGTGAAGGGCATTCAAGCGGAGTCTTGAGGCGCCATGTTGGGCAAGATGCCCAGCGTCCTTTAATTGAAGGGGCCTTCGTGGAATCCGTCAAGGGGTGGCAATCGGGGTGGTTCTACATCACCGAGCAGCGTGACCCTAAGTTGGCGGCGGCCCCGAGTTTAGATCTGGTATCCCCACGCAGCTCACCTCACGGAAAGAGAAGGGCTTCTTTGTGGGGCAGTTTGAAGGAGGTAGCGGGACTTCAGACTGTATCAAAAGTTGGTGAAGAAGCTCGGGCTGGTTAACGTGGTCCAAGTCATGCTCGTCGCGGATTCTCCCATGCCAAGCGGGCATTCAATCTATGGGAGTTCGATCCGGAACAGCACCGGTATTGAACAAGCTCTTGACACAACGTCTGGCGCTGGAAGGTGCTGTTCAAGGCGCTGAAGCCCCGCATCCGCGATGAAGACCCATGATTTAAACTTGCAGGCCTTGGTGACGAGTAAGTGGTTCTACCCTATGCAGGACACTTCTTTTCATAGTTTGACTCTATCGGGTTTTAATTTCCCCTTTTCCTTTGACAGGACTGGATGAAGAAGGCGGAGCAGATTACTGTCGGCTCCTATGCCGAAAAATCCAGTGGGCGCTTCGTCTAGCGAGGCTGCTGGTTCCGGCACCGCACGTGGTGTCGGAGAAGAAGGCCAATAAGGAGGCCACGGGTGCTCGAAAGAGTGCCCGTTTTGAATGTCCGACGACTCGGGCGGACTCCTCCCGAAAATGAGGAGGAGGAAGAGAATCTCTCCCGAGGAGGAGAGAGGAAGAGGAAGGCTTCCCCAACTGGGGAGGCGGAGGGTCAAGAGGGAAGAATATTCCCCGACAGCTCTGCCAGCGTCAACGTTGGCGAGGAAAATAGCCTTGAGGCCAAGCCTCCGGCGAGATCGTAAGTATCCGGATTCTGAATGATTTATAATTTCTGTTTTCGTCACATAGTGTCATTCTAATGCCGCATGCTGCTGCAGTCCGGCGATGATGATCTCCCGCTTCATCGGCGGGTGTTGGCTTCGTCGGATGTAGACTCCATCCCACCGCCTCCACCCTCGCGACGCCCGAAAACGCCGGGTGGGATCCCGAAGGACCCATCGGGGAGGCTCGGGCGCCACAAGGCGCCCTCCGGACTTTCTTGGACTCCTAGCAGAACCCGCAGTGGTTCGGAGTCCGGCGGCTACTCGATCGAAGGGCAAGACCGTGGCGCCGGCGGCTTCCTTCCAACCCGGGCGCCGGGCAATTTGTTGGGCGCTGCAGGCGCTTCCATCAGGAAGAACACCGCACTATTATGAGTGCGGTGATTGAAAGTGCAGCTTCGCCAAAGGCGGGCTGACCAAGCTTACAATAGCCTTCTATCGGGCTTTGAGTTAAGAAGTTAAAAATATGCAATATAATACCGCATAGACGGTAGCCCGATGCTCGGTTCGGTGTTGGAAAGAAAAGCGGATGAGGATCTTAAAAAGATATCTGTGAGGTTGCTAAAAATTATGTCAATATGGGTTGCGAGGCTTTGCTGCTGACCTCTGCCCGCCTTGACTGCGGAGGTCGGTGCGTTAGTAGGAGCTTGGCGGTCCGGCAAGAGCTCGGCCGCGCCAGAAGCAACTCAAGACAAAGAAGGTGAGTAACACCACTTTGAATTTGTACCTTCTGAGAAAAGGATTTAGGTTGTGACAAAAATAACAAGGATAACATGGGTGCTGCGGGGGCCACGAGCGTGGTGGCGGCCTGAAGGAGGCGTGTCATGGCGAACGCAATCACGGCCACGGAGGCAGGCAGAGCGAGAAAAGCAAGAGGCGAGGGTGGCGGTGGTTCAGCAAGAGCTCCGTGCTCTCATGGAAAAGCATGAGAGTTTGGGCGTGACTCAAAGACTCGAGTCAGAGCTTGCCTCGGCTCTCGAAAGTGCCAAAACCGCCAAGGCCGAGGCCCATAAGGCCCTTCAGGAGGTTGAATTGATGAAGCATGTGAATGTAAATTACGTGATACTTACCCGGTCGGAGCTCTCGAGGCGTTTGCAGATCTGCCTCGGCGTGTCGATGTCGCCGCATTCTACCGAGCCGAGGAGGGAGCTCAGCGGAGAAGGTCTTACGGTCTCGATATCTTTGAGGCCGGCCATCTGTGCCCCCTAGCGACCAGGTGAAGGAGCTGGTCGAGCTTCACAAGGTGGCCGAGCTGACCATGAAGGGGCTCATAGTCGGCGGTGGCCGGAGAGGCCATGCACAGGAGCTACCGGCCTCGTCGGCGACGGCCGGTGGATCGTGCCCACAGGTGGAGGTTATCAAGCGCTCACTTTGTATTGAAGGTGCTCGTCGGGCCCTTGCCCGTGCAAAGGTGCATTAGGGCAAGCTGGATGCGGAGAAGCTAATCAGCGAGCGCCACCAGCGAGCAAGGAGCATCGTACACCGAACTTTACTATAAGGCTGTCTGAAGGGTGCTCGCAAGATTGCGGATGAGTGCCCTGGGATGTAATTATTGAGTGAATTCGTAATGTGTTATCCTGTGCACTGAAAACTTTGTTCATATGCGCTAAGCAACGCTTGTTTAATTTAAAATATTACCTTACATGTGGCCGTTTATTAAATCTGAGAGATGGCAAGTCGTCGGCTTCAGCCCCCATGCCACAGTCTTTGGGGTGTTCGGGATAAACTTGAGCACTCTTGTTCCCATTTTGGGTCCATCTAGGGGCGCTCAACACAACGAACCGAGCAACCGGACTTATAGTGCTTGAACACTCTCACTTAGCCATAGAATTCTACAATTTTAAATTTCGTGAAGCCCCTAGTATTCGAAGACCAATTGGGGCGCTATCACGCCTTCATCGGACATAATCCGAACTTCGCTCGGCGGCGTGAGGTCTTTAAGGACCGAAAGGACCTCTCGAACAGCGACCAGTCTCACGCCTTATCATGCCGGTCAGTTTAGCTTTCTCCGAGGCGTTAACCCGGCTCAACCGAAGCGCAATCGCGATGGTTCTCCCAATGCTACCTTAGCCGATAGAGCGGAAACGTAAGGTGCCAAACATGGGAGCAGGCAAACCCAACTATTGACCCAAGACATGATTGAGCCGATTCATATAATGCTATAAGTTCGGGTGCCGACTTGTGAAAGTGTCACGGACTTTATCACACCATAAAGCGGAGGACATAAGCCCTGGTGTGTTTGGCCGTACCAAGATGCACGGTGCAACATGTAAGTAAATGAACACATATATATATAAAGTAATGCAATTAAAGGCAAAAAGTGCTGCATTTTATTCAAGAAGATATGCTATCGGTCGGAATGATACAAATAGTGCGGAAAGCAAGGGATTGGACGAATTAAAGGCGTCTCCCTCGAGGGTAGGCAGCGGAATGTTACGTGATGGAGACCACCCGAGTGTTAAATGCGCCTTTGTCCTTCCTGGCTGTTGCATCATGAGTTGACGGCTCGCCGCGGACTGAGTTCTATATAAAAAGAAAAATAAAACAAAAAAGCGACACACTTGGGAGCCCCCGGTGTGGTCGAACCACACTCTGGAGTCTGTTGTGGTTGTGCCTTCCCCTATGCCCATGGTATCTCTAGGGCATAATTATGTCTGTGGAGAGTTTGTCTTGCAATTTTGCGAGGGCTGGGGTTGGGGCCGCATTGCTACGCGATGCAACGCAGGCGTGCCAGGTGGTCTTAGTTGATGTTGCTCCGGGCGTGTTTGGTCGTGTCCGGTCGTTTAACAGCGGACTCGAGAATTGCCTTAAAAGGCTGATCTGTACTTCGCGAGAGCATTGTATGTTCCTCCGTTCGGAGGGAGCGTTCCGTGTTTCCGTTGACCGTGATGACTCCACGAGGGCCTAGCATCTTGAGCTTAAGGTATGCATAATGCGGCACGCGTTGAACTTTACAAATGCGGTTCGTCCGAAGCGGGCGTGATAGCCGCTGCGGAGCAGGACTATGTCGAAGATTAACTCCTCGCTTGAAATTATCCGGGATCGAAGACCACTTCGATGTAATCGAGCTGTCTGATTGGCCTCTACACAGTATGGCGCCTTTGAAGGTCGTCGTTGTAGGTTTAATCCTTGAAGGGTCTATGCCCATCTTGCGCCTTGTATCACGATAAAGCAGGTCCAGGCTCTGCCGCTGTCCATAAGGACTCTTGTGAGTGAAATCCATCAAAGATTGGGTCTAAAACCAATGCGGCGAATCCGCAATGGTGGATCTTGGTCGGATGGTCTCTTGATCGAAAGTGATCGGGCAAGAGGACCATGGGTTAAATTTTAGGCGTGGCTCCATCGCATATCGTCCCTTAGTGCACACTTCCGCTCCCTCTTGGGAATATCGTTGCGTATATCATGTTTACCGTCCGAACTTGAGGGGGAATCCTTTTGTCCTCTGTTGTTCGGCGGCGGACCTCCTCCTCGTCATCCCCGTGTAGCCCCTTGTCCTGTTTTTTGGCGATTAATTTGCTGTCTGCTTGAATACCCAACAATCTCTGTTGGTGTGGTTAGCTGGCTTTTAAAGTACCGTGTATTTGACAAGAAGCGGTCGAGTATTCGGTCCAAATTGGGCGGGCCCGGAGTGGTTCTTTTGAATGGCTTCTTCCGTTGACGGGTTTGGAGCCTCGGAATCCGGCGTTGACTGCCGTATCCTCATTCTTTGTCGCCGTTAATCGGCGTTTGTTTTGTTTCGACACAACCTGCCATTGCGGTCCTTAGTATCTGGGACTGCCAGCGTTTTTCTTGAGGTTATTCTGCTGACGAAGCCAGCTACTATCCTCTCCCGCAAAGAAGCGGGTCATGAGGATGTGAGGGCTGCCATAGATTTCGGCTTCTCTGTCCTAGGTGCGGGCCAGCCACTCGTCACGGATGTTATGTTTGAAGGCAGCGAGTGCCTCTGCATCCGGACGGTCGGCGATTTGATTTTTCTTTGTTAGGAACCG